>CM051234.1:371814537-372234537 GCA_027917425.1 Gastrophryne carolinensis | reverse complement strand
GTGGTCAGCTTAGGGGTCACCATTAGGCTGTGGTCAGCTTAGGGGTCACCATTAGGCTGTGGTCAGCTTAGGGGTCTCCATCAGCCTGTGGCCAGCTTAGTGGTCTCCATCAGCCTGTGGCCAGCTTAGGGGTCACCATTAGGCTGTGGTCATCTTAGGGGTCTCCATCAGCCTGTGGTCAGCTTAGGGGTCTCCATCAGCCTGTGGCCAGCTTAGTGGTCTCCATCAGCCTGTGGTCAGCTTAGGGGGTCTCCATCAGCCTGTGGCCAGCTTAGGGGTCTCCATCAGCCTGTGGCCAGCTTAGGGGTCTCCATCAGCCTGTGGCCAGCTTAGGGGTCTCCATCAGCCTGTGGCCAGCTTAGGGGTCTCCATCAGCCTGTGGCCAGCTTAGGGGTCTCCATCAGCCTGTGGCCAGCTTAGGGGTCACCATTAGGCTGTGGCCAGCTCTAGTCAATGGAGTCACCATGTGACCAGGTAAGGCCAGCTTTGGCTAGTACAGGAATGCCGGCTGTGGCCGTGCTGCTACAGGTAAGTGCAAAGCCCATGCTTGCCTGTGACATGCTTTCATAATCTAATTCTATGAGCTATGCCAGTAGCTACCCTAACCATTATACCGTGTTCAGCTAGTAGCCGCGTCCCGCTATTTCCTCAGGCAGCCAGCGCTGTGCAGTGCAGTGGGGACAGATCCCCCCGCCGCGTGCATGGAACGCTCCCCCGCTGCGCTACCTCAGCCGGCCCGAGCAGTACCATGCAGGGAGCAGCAGGGTGCGACGGGGCACCTTACACTCCTCGCCTCACACGCACTAGTTCAGCCGGTACGGGACAGCGCTAGGAGCGAGTAACGCAGCTCATTCCTGAGGAGAAAGCGGCGGGAAGTGTCACCTGCTGGCGCCCGTCACACACACCCTCAGTCACTCGCACTCACTCACTTACAGGCAGTACCTGAGTCAGGCAGATAGGAGAATACATCATGGCTCGGCTGTCGGCAGCACTCTTTCACCTATTCATGGTCAGCGCCGGCCGGCGGGACACGAGTAGACGGCGGCGGGTGTGGGTCCTGGGCGCTCCTCGGGCCTCTCTCGCGCTACCTGTGTGTGTGTTTCCCTGCTCCTTCCTATGCTGTGGGCATAGCCGGCGGTGCGCTCGGTGCAGGCGGCTGGCGGGCTTCCCGCCCTACAGAGCTTTAGAAGGGGCGAGAGCGCAGCCCGGTCACTGCAACTGCAAGAAGAAGAAGAAGAGGCGGCGGCGGCGGCATGTCCCGCACTCTGCCTCCTTTCCGCTCACTCCCCGACTCGCACCGGTTACACCCTCTGCACCGCTTCAGCTTTCCAAATCACACTTAAGGATTTCGCATTTTTTATTATTATTATTTAATTACACAATCATCAAGGAGACACACTCCTCCCCCTGGTGAGCCGTGCGCCGCGCTCCCCTCCGTGTCCCCCCGCCCCCTTCCCATGCCCACAACTTACAGGGTACCTGCGCCCTGCCGGCAGGGGAGGGGTTAAACCGGGAGGAGGAGAGGAAAAGGGGGGGGGGGCTGCCCGAGACGAGCTTCCTCCGCTCCCCACCCCTATCTGTCCTGTCACCGCACACATAGGTACAGACCAGGCAATATTCACCCGCTCGTGTCATGGACCATTGCCCCTTCCATACATGTCCCTACACTGACAGCAAAGGTGAGCGGCTACTGCTGCTAATGCCAACACACCAACCGATCCAATCACAGCTCCACTTTCAGTTTCTCACATATGCACTAGGGTGACCCTAACGCTGGCCAGCGCCAAAGGCCGCCATTTCCACTTTACACAGCTTCATATAGAAGGCCTCCCTCCTATGTATCGCTGACTGCTTGCTCCATCACCCCTTATACCCCCTAAGCTGTCACTCCCTGCCCCTGTGTGTATATACCGTATACATATAGCTACACATATAGACCTCCATCCATAGCTACACTAGAAATAGCTCCGCCACACCACGCATCCACCTGCATCCCTTTACACACAACTATAGATAGTCCATATAAGTGTCACAGATATGGACTATATACAGCCTACGCTACGAGAAGGGCAGCACACCCCATACAAATATACTATACACACACATATACTATCATACATCATATAAAATAGCTACACTATAAATAACTCTAATCGCATCCTCTTACACACAACATACAACTATATGATGCTTCTAGATATGGACTATATAGGCTATGAGAAGGACTGTAGAGCCCATACAAATATACTGTACACACATATACTTCCATACCTATAATAGCTACACTAAAAATAGCACTGACACACCATGGATTTATTTGCATCCCATTACACGTTACGTACAACTATCTGGTATATATATATATATATATATATATATATACACATATATATCTTAGATATTAATTATATACATACTATGTAGTTATCTTATTTATCTCTCTATTCTAGGCTACGAGAAGGGCAGCATATCCCATACAAATATACTGTACACACATATACTTCCATACCTATAATAGCTACACTAAAAATAGCACTGACACACCATGGATTTATTTGCATCCCATTACAAATACATAGTATATATAATTCATATGAAAGCTATATATATATATATATATATATATATATATATATATAGATTAAATATGAATTATATATTTTATGTATTTATCTCTCTATTCTAGGCTACGAGAAGGGCATCATATCCCATACAAATATACTGTACACGCATATACTTCCATAAAATAACACTATAAATACCTCATGGATCTATATGCATCCCTTTACACACTACATACAACTATATGGTGTGTATATATATTTACACACCTATACATACATACATCCCAATGCTTAAAGGGAAAGTCCACTTTCGACGGCATTTTCGAAAGTGTATATTGTCCCTTCAACTAAATTAGATACAATTTAGCAAATGCAGAGCAGCAAATGTGAGGTGCATTTTGTTTTTGTACAACTGGATAAATAAGCAATGCGGAGAGAGCGCCCTGACCTCATTGGGCTTTCTCGCTCTATATATTAGAGTGTAAGCTCCCCCAATAGACTCATGTATTAATGGGTTTTTGCATCATTTCACCCACAATACTGTGTATTACTTGTCTTGTACAGCGCTCTACAAACAGTTACATATAGAGAGAGAGAGAGCAATACTGTATACCTTGACGTATATTCGTAGCGGCTATGATACTATAGTCTGTATGAAGGACGCAGCCGTTACCTACAGTAAACTGCTTCTGCCATTGTATGATTGAAGGCCCACTGTATATATATAACCCCCCTCTTTTGCGGGACTGCAGGGACCTTTCTAGCAGAGGAAACAGTGAGGTGAGAGGCCCCCTTTAAAGCGCGGTGTTGCAGCGGGCGGGATGAGGTATCCGTGGCCGCCGTCGTCAGTGCTGCGCTTATAGTGAGCGCTGGAGAGCGGGGCGCGCTCTATTTCTATGTGTGTGTGTGTGTGTGTGCGTGTTGTAGAGCCGCCACCGCCACTCTCCTCAGCGCTCCCGTCATGGTATCAGCAGCAGTGGCGGCCAGGGCCACAGGAAGCTCGGCCAGGCAGCCAGTTAGCTGAGGCAGCTCTTTATACGGGCGTGCGCCTCACCTCTGACTCCGGCGCCCGCCCATGTGCCCTCCCTCTCTGCGGTTATCTGGGGTGAGGAGAGCCGGGTGTGGCTGCGGCTCGCTTTCTTAACCGTTTGGAAGCTGTCCCATATTCGCCGTTTCACCCAGCTTGTTGTATTGCCGCAGCTCCCCACACGGGCTGCCATTACCACAAGCCAGCGACGAGCGCCTTTTCCCGCGCTTTGCCCGGCATACACGTATAGTACATATGATATACTGACAAGGAGGAGGCAAAGGACACCCAGCCAAAGCCATCTCAACACAGTATGTGTGTATATATATATATATATATATATATATATATATATATATATATGACAAAGAGGTGCATTTACACACAATACACCTCTCTCATATGATAAAAACTTTTATACAGCCTGATTGGCCTCTTCTCCCAGCTAGGTTTACACCAAAAAATAAAGCAGCTTTTTTTTAAAGCAGACCAAAACCCAGGGATTTCACTTTCCTCGGTTTTGGTCTGCATTGCAAGCACCAGGATTGGCTGTTTACTCACACTCCCATGGCAAATGTGCAAACTCTCATCCGATCCGAATAGAATGCAATGCATATTCATGGGCAGCAATCTATTCTAAAAGGCACGCGCAGTCAGCGACAGCTATTCAGACATGCTGCTGCATATATAGGAGGGTCGGGGATGCCGCCAAAGGCGCGCGCATGCGACTTTGCTGTCAAACAACGGGGATGCCCCAGGGACGAGCTGTAAACCAGCTGCGGATTGTTTTAGACTCTAGAGCAGGGTTTTGTTACGCTTTAAAGAGAGCCAAGACCATATGATAGGTGCTGGGACAGAGAGCAGTCCCACCGATTGTGCCCTGTCATTCAGGTCTGCATTTTCCTATCATTTATAGCATGGTATACACCATAGCCCCTGTCTTTCTCCTATATGCCATCTTTCTTTCCCTTATCTTATTAATAGCCTGTTGTACTCTATCATCCAAATTTCTGCCCACTTGAGTTTTCCAATTATGACCATTCTTTTTTTTTACATTCCCTTCCTCTCTAACGTACATTTCATCCTTTTTTCCCAGCCCTGCCTCTCTCTTCTCTCTCTCTCTATCTCGCATGTCCACATTCCCTCCTTCTCTATCTCCCTTTATTACTGCCTCTCATCTTCTCCTGTGTCCTTACTATTCCAGTTTACCGCCATCTTTCACTTTCTCTTCCACTTTCCCTCCATCTTTTCTCTCCATCTGTTTAAATCGTATGCGTGTGTGTGGGAGAGTTCCATTTGAAATTCTTGCACTGGGGGCCTCCCAACATAAGGCCGCTACTGAACTTGGAAATAAATTAGAACAAAATCTTTTGTCCAGTGCCGCTCCACCGCCTGCACCCATTGTTGTTAATCTTGCCAAGAACGGAGAACAAGCACCCCCCAGTCCTCTCCTATCTAAGATGCAATTAATCCAGTGCTACAAGGGTGTCAACTAGGCCACCATCTTAGACCAGAGAGGACCATTGCGGTGACCATGGTAAGTTTAACAAGAGGTCGGGGCAATGGACCAAAGGTGAGTGTAGCTTGCACTTAAAGTCAAAAATTACTTGTACAGTTAAAGATCTTTAGGGGGACAGGACGTACCTGCACACTTCAGTGACACAGGTCTACTATTGGATGAGCTGCAGATTCCACATGTGTGTAGCTATTAACTGTCCCCCAACTGATGCAGATCTGCTAGGTACGTCAGTATCTCGCTAATGCAGGGCTCACTGATGGTGTGAGGGGGTAGGTTAGGTTAAGTTGCAACGGAGAGTGTAGGTCCTCTTTAAGTTGATTATCGATGGAGCTACTAACGGGCCCTTTATCCGTTTCCAGCAGAATCGTTTGAGAATTGCTTTCTCATTATCATAGAAATGGTCTCCTTGCATGCTTTAAAAGCACATTCAAGTGGAACAAAACCCAGGACAGCTGGGTCTAAGGCCCTGTTCACACCTCTCCTTTGCATTAAAGCAGACCAAAACCCACCTTTTTATTACTAGCATCCCCTGAATTGCTCCCCCGATGTACCTTTTGCCAATTTTCACTCCTCCAGCTTCACTCTAATGCCAGTTAATGGCCCTTGTTTTAGCTGTAAATCCCACTGTTGTGTGTGGCAATGATGTCTTTGCCACACCTATGCAATGGCTGATCACCTGCCATCAGGGAAAGCAAAAAAAAAAAAAAACAGTGTTCCAGAACCATTCGAAAAACAAAATGAACGAATATTTCACAAGTTTGTTGGGTTTTGGTCTGCTTTAAGAGCAGGCGTATTGTAAGTATGCCAGAGGAGCAATGTATCAAAGCATATGCTGCACTTTTGATGAGTTTGCATTGCGTTTTTTAAAAGAAAAATATTTTTTGTACAATAAGCAAATAGTAAAGTCTATGGCAGTGCAAACGCAATGCAGGAACACTTCTATTGCGCTGCGCTGTTACTACGTTGTGCTGAGAGATATCTAACTATATTATTTAAAATAATATGCAGTGTCTTCCCAGAGCTGTAACTGCATTGCAATGCAGCGCAGAGGTGTGAATAGTAAACACTGCTTTCTCTGCGTTGCTGCGCATGCGCAGTCTCTTGTCCAATCAGGGCCATTTGCCGTGCCTATGTATTTTGCTAAATGGCTCTCGTTTACCATGGGAAGCGAGAGCAGGCGCATCCCCTGCACCCTCGCACTGTGCTCGCCGGACATGGCCTGCACTCGCTCACCAATAAAGCCTACTAGAGCTGTTTGCTGAATGACTTTGGCCCTTATTTATGAAGGAATAGCGACAGGTAGCGACTGGTGAGCGTCCGGTAATGACGGGCCCCGCCACGAGAACGCCGGCTCCCCACCACAATCACACATTTATCAAGCCGATCCTGCTTAGCGATTGAGATAGCGCCATATAGCCACTCATTCATCATTATTCCAGCCTCAGCCCACAGCGCCAGCGTCCGACCTTGAACAGCGACAGGTATGACCTCTCGCTACCTGGCGCTCTCCAATGCATTTCAATGGAACAATCTTTAAATATTCATAATTAATTGTTATTAATTTTTTTTTTTTTTTTTTTAAATGTGAAAAATTCTGTGACCACTTCTGCCATTTTAAATAATTTTTTTAAGGTAAAAAAAAAAAAATGTACAGAATTGATATTACAGGTCTGATATTAATGTATTCATATTACTAAATTATTTTAAAAACTAGTTTTTTTTGGTTTCCAAAAATATGGTTGTTTGGGGGTTAAAAAACTACTTTTAACCCATCGCCGCCAGCGCTCTGGGGTTTAAACATGCATTTTACAGCGCGAGAATTTTTTTAGCGTGATCTGTTAATGAATATGGTGAAAGCCGGTCGCTCTGACCAGTCGCTATCATGCGCTCCCATACAGCGCGAAACCTGTCAAATAGCGACTCCTCACCTAATATTCAACATTACGGCAAACCGACTGAGTCGCTATCAACTACCGAACAACGGCCAAGCACAGCGACTACTAGCGGGCGCTCTGAAAATGCCGCTACAGTCGCTCAACTGTCGCTCCCTGCCGCTGTTAATGAATCGCCCTCCCCGTCATGGATGGCAAACGGCTCTGATTGGATGACAGCCCGCACATGCACTGTTGGAACCAGAAGAGGTGAGTTGTACTGGGTGATCTGGGGGGGAGGTCTGACACAGCAGGACTGGTATTCAATATGCCCCTGGAGCATGGAGGAAAAAACCTGAATCAAAATACAGAGTTTTGTTCCACTTTAAATGCAGATTCTAGATGTTTTCTATGCTTTAATGCATTTCCACGAGACCCAGACCTAGGATACAATGAAACAGTCTCACTGGCTGTAACAGATTTTCCCCTTGCAGTTTAGTATTCTTTAGCTTACTGTACTGTATATGTTAGGACCGGTACCTGCAGGTACAGACTTGGTTTTTATATCTAACGTATATAACAGCCTTTAAAATGTATCGCCTCTATCATAATATTATTATGTTATGAAATAACTGGCAATTTCTGCAGCAACACATGAATATATGGAGCAGAAATGGTTAAGGGCGAAGTGGCATGGGACACTGGATGTATGTAGGAGGCTGGAAGCAGCGTTCTTTTTCCCACTCTCACATACACTTAAGAGCTGACAGGGGAACAGTATAACATTTCTGGCAAGTCACACTCATTCAGAATAAGTCCCACTCGTTAGTTTCCAGCCTCAGTGCCCTCTCAGATCTGGAAGCCGCCTCTCTCTTAGCTCATGCCGTGTCTATTTTGACAATTAAATGTGAGCATGTGATGTATTTTACCAGCCCCTTAAAACTCTTGGATATTAAAAGAATAAAAAAGATAATAACCTAATTCAGCCAAGAGACAGACATTCAATTAACCACAGAATGCATTCAGGATTACAGTATTCTAAAAGCGTAACAAAACCCGGGATTTGTTCCATGCCCCAGGGGCATACCGTTTTGGTGAAACCCCCCAGATGGCCCAGTACAACTTACCTCTTCTCAGTGAAACAGCACTATCCCATCCGAATGACATAGCAAATGGCTCTGACTGGCTTCAATGGGGAGCGAGAGCGGCTGCACCGAAACGAGAGCCCACACATGCGCCATTGGACCGCAGAAAGGTGAGTAGTTTCCCACAGCGGAGCATCCCAGTGGGGAAGGCCAGCTGCCGGCCAAGGAATCTTTTAGACCCTGGGTTGTGTTCCACCTTAATTACCCTCTCACTTTCAGAGACACATTCAGGACTGGGAGATAGTTTTGAAAGAGGTAAGAAAAGACGACACGTCTTGCACCTGAGGGTGCTACTAAGGATGGAACAACTGCAATAGGGAGAAGGCCCCCACTACAAGGATAAAACGTAACCTTTACTAAATACAGCTAGTGACGTGTTTCAGGAAAAGGTAATTGTGACACCATTGCATTTGATTGTTTTTAAATTGAAGAAGAAATGGCCGAGATATTGAGGTTTACAGTTTGACCTCATGATCTCTCTAGTGAAGCATGTGAGTATGGCCCTTGGAGCTGTGATGCTGAATAATTATCAGCATAATGGGCAGGGCCTGTAGATGTCGCAAAACCTGCTTCAGACACCCTGGCTGTGCTCCTTCCCTCTCTTTCTGTTTCTAGGCGACACTGAATGCCTAGACCCGCCCCTCCAGATACACATGCGCACACTCCCAAACCCGCATGCCCGCACTTCCAAACTTGCCTGTGTGCACTCCCAAACCTGCATGCACACACTCTCAAACTCGCATTCGTGCACTCCCTCAGATGCACGTGCCCACACTCCCATACACACACTCCCAAATTTGCATGCGCACACCCCCAGATGCGCATTTGTGTGCTCCCAAACTCACATGCATGCACTGTCAAATGCACATGCAAGCACTCCCAAGCTCACATGCCCACAACCTTAGTCATGCATGCCCACACTCAAACTCGCATGCGTGCACTCTCAAACACGCAATGCATGCACTATCAAATGTGCATGCAAGCACTCCCAAACTCACATGCCCACAACCTTAGTCATGCATGCCCACACTCAAACTCGCATGCGTGCACTCTCAAACACGCAATGCATGCACTATCAAATGTGCATGCAAGCACTCCCAAACTCACATGCCCGCACCCTAAGACGCACAGGCCTGCATTGCCATATGCACACCCGCTGCGTGAGTATGTCTGCACTCCCATACGCAAATGTGCACTCACTTCCAAACTCGCATGCCGGCACCCCAAGACGCACAGGCCTGCATTGCCATATGCACACCCGCTGCGTGAGTATGTCTGCACTCCCATACGCAAATGTGCACTCACTTCCAAACTCGCATGCCGGCACCCCAAGACGCACAGGCCTGCATTGCCATATGCACACCCGCTGCGTGAGTATGTCTGCACTCCTATACGCAAATGTGCACTCACTTCCAAACTCGCATGCCGGCACCCCAAGACGCACAGGCCTGCATTGCCATATGCACACCCGCTGCGTGAGTATGTCTGCACTCCTATACGCAAATGTGCACTCACTTCCAAACTCGCATGCCCGCACCCCAAGACGCACAGGCCTGCATTGCCATATGCACACCCGCTGCGTGAGTATGTCTGCACTCCTATACGCAAATGTGCACTCACTTCCAAACTCGCATGCCGGCACTCCCAAGACGCACAGGCCTGCATTGCCATATGCACACCCGCTGCGTGAGTATGTCTGCACTCCTATACGCAAATGTGCACTCACTTCCAAACTCGCATGCCCGCACCCCAAGACGCACAGGCCTGCATTGCCATATGCACACCCGCTGCGTGAGTATGTCTGCACTCCTATACGCAAATGTGCACTCACTTCCAAACTCGCATGCCGGCACTCCCAAGACGCACAGGCCTGCATTGCCATATGCACACCCGCTGCGTGAGTATGTCTGCACTCCCATACACAAATGTGCACTCACTTCCAAACTCGCATGCCGGCACCCCAAGACGCACAGGCCTGCATTGCCATATGCACACCCGCTGCGTGAGTATGTCTGCACTCCCATACACAAATGTGCACTCACTTCCAAACTCGCATGCCGGCACCCTAAGACGCACAGGCCTGCATTGCCATATGCACACCCGCTGCGTGAGTATGTCTGCACTCCTATACGCAAATGTGCACTCACTTCCAAACTCGCATGCCGGCACTCCCAAACCTGCATGCCCCAGACCCATAAGCACATTCTGATATATGCGTGCCCGCACTCTCATACGCACGCAATCGCTACCCCAAACGCGCATGCCTGCACACCCAGATCAGTAGGTGGTCAAGTACGGACATATCTTGGTGGGTGGATGGTTAGATAGGTAGCCAGGTCAGTGGGAACATAGGTGGGTAGGTAGGTGAGCAGGGCAGTGGGCATGTAGGTGGGCAAGCAGGTAAGTAGCTAGGTTAGTGGGCAGACTTGAAGGTGGGGGTGCTGAAGGTACTTTGGCAGGGGTGGCCAGCTGGCAGCACTGGGAGCGAGAGGTGCATGAGCAGCAGAGGTGGCTGTTCTCCTCCTGTAGCTCAGCCTGTCATGCTAGACTGGCATCCCTCTGAACTCATGGTGGCATGATGTTTCATCTTCCACCCAATGATGAACAGGGGGGGGGGGCAGGGGTTGCAGTAAGATAAACATCATCCCATCCAGACTGCATGGGATGCATGTAGCCTGTAAACCACAGGTCTAGCGTGGCAGCCTATGGGAGCAGAGCAGACATCCAATCATGAATGAAGGGGTGAGCTTACAAAGGGGCAGGCAGCCGCAAACGCAGGCTTATTGCTCGACGCATTTGAGGGGGAAGGTCAGGGCAGACAGGGATGAGCTTAGCCTTATCACTTCGGTGCTGGACGCACAGGACTGCAATATGTTTAAGAGGCAGCAGCAGCAGAAGGTAAGGATGCCTCTGAAGTGTTTTATTATATGCCTGAAGAATCTCTTTTAAGAATAGGCTTTACCCTTCGGATGTGCTGGCATTCTGCCTACCAAGAGATGGATGGAAGCCATATTCAGTGCAATAAAATTGATGAGTGTAATGTCTGTTTACAGTCACTGTGCATATATATATATAACATACTGTAATTGTATTCTTAGCAGAGTGTGCATAGATCTGTAGTTCCCGGATGTGCCCAAATTTCCTGCCATACTAAATACTTGCCCTTACCGCAGGAGGATCCACCAGCCCACAAGACGTTGCCTCCATCCTTTGCAGGGTCTTGGCCTATAGGTAATGAAGCGGCCTTGCGACCTGAGGGTCACGGAAAATGACTGAGAAAGACACCTAATCCCCCAACTGCTCCCCGGGTGCCGTAATTAGGGCAGCCCACCGCTCTGGGCGTGTGTATACTCACTGCACGGATGGGTTAAATGCGGAGGAATAATTCCTATATGTGTGCCACAATACAATGGCCACCAGTGCCCCAAAAATATGGCAGAGTGCAGCATAAGAAGCCGCAGAGTTAGGTAAGCACCTAAACTTCAGGCAGTTGGTCACTGATAACAAGGTTTCATTGGCAGAAAAACGTTAATTCTCATTATTGGGATTAAACCTCTACTGATGTAGAGGTGAAAGGGTTTCCTTCTCCACACTATTTGCTTTATTAAACAGATGTCAGACAAGAAACATCAGCAAACACCCTGCAACTAATTACCTGCACTTGCTTTGCAGCTCATTTACATCCATACACGCTTAATGGGATCCTCCAGCAAGACAATGCCTCATGTTACATGGCTAGAAATGTCTGACACTGGCTGGAAGTGCATGACCAAGACTTCCAAATACTACCCTGGCCCCCTTATTCCCCTGACTTGAAACCAAATGAGCATATTTGGGACCACCTCAATCGTTGGTTTGCTCTATGTATCCTCCCCCATGCACCCTTCAGCAGCCGTGATACACAATTTAGTCCCCATGACTCCAGATAACTATGATGACCTATTAGAACCTTACTAAGTCACTTCCAAAACATCTAGCTAGATGTGCTTCATACAGAAATGCACGCTCATTCCCTTTCTGTAAAGAAATAGCCATATAAGTTCACAGATACCCTGTTCATAACAGTTTGGTAAACACAGGTCTGAGGAATTTCTCGGAAATCTCGGAGACATGCATGCTGCATGCATGCTAGCCCCAAATCGACTGATTGGAACCTGAACATTATACTGAATGCAGCTCCCACAGGGAGTAACTGAGGACTCTGCTTGGAAGCCACATAGGATAGCTGTGTTTGGTAACAAAGCATGGCGGCTGACATCTTTTTGGTTATATTCCGGCCAGCCAGCCTGTGTCATAAATGTGGGGCATTTCCAGCTTCCTCCAATCTTCGCTGTCATGCCCCTCGTTCTGTGACTGCCAGATACCTACAATATGACACTACCACGCCATTGGACTGATACACTCCTCTTCCTGTTGCCATATACACGGCGGACACATTAGTTATACTCTCACCATCCTTTTTCCTTTACTGCGGTTTTACTTTTTTTACACACACACTGCAGTACGACGTGGAACCAGCGCGCCACCTGCCCCATTAAAGGCATGACTGCCTTCTGGTTCAGCACTGGCCAGGACCCACGACACGACCGCTGATTACATAATCTTCCAGCGCCAAAACGTGCGCCGCCCATCGCCACCATCTTGCTGGAGTGTATTATTTAAGGGGCCAGCTCTGGGAATAGGTTTACAGCTTCCCCTCCTGATGAAGGTTTCTCAACCGAAACGTTGAGGGTTCTGGTTGTCATCTGCTATAGATACACTGCTCCTTGACTTACTAACCAAGCTCTTTTTTCCTTTTTCCATTGTAATATCTATATGTATGCACTAGTGCCTGTTTATGACTGTGGATACTGTGTCAGTCTCTGAATTGTATATTGTTAACTTTATGCAGTATACACCACCTGTTTGGGATACCCCTTTTTTCTTATGGCATAGTCCCAAGTCATTTATTCCACACTGAATTCTCAATTGCCCCTGATGTGATTTACATACTTATTGTATACTGTATATACTATATTATACCATTATTATGATTAAAAATCAGTCGCTTATTGCATAACATTGTGCTGGGAGTTCATTAGTTATAGCAGACCCCTCTTTGCTATTATCTGTTTAACTATGCTGGGAGCAGGCACAGATAGACTATATATTGGACCCCATCTTTTCTCTGTGTTATCTACACATGTGTGCAACTGTAACTTGATCTATTTAACAATTGGTCTCAAAGTATGCCTAGAACCAATCTGGGCCTGAAGACACCAGAGTTGCCTCTCGATCACCTCCCACCTAAAAGTGATAAGCCATATTAATTTTTAGGAGCTCATGGCTAGAAGATGCTGTAGGGAGGAAATCGGGGGCCATCCCAGGGGGAAGGGGGAGTGACTAGCCATGTGTTTAAATGTTTGGGGAAGAGACACCCTAGCTCTTTCTAGTTGTCATGTTGGAAAGAACCACAATAACAAGGACCAGGAACCTCCACACACCTTTCTCTGGCTTCCTCATGCAGCTAACGGTAACTGACATACACTATATCTGCTCATTCTGATTGCAACTTACCAATTGTATATGCAGCTATTTTTCTAGTGCGCTGTTAAAGTGATTAAATATATAACCTTGGGCTTCTCTGTTATCATGATCCACAAACCCACACAGGCCTAGATTGTGCCCGTTATATAATGCCAAGAATGCGACCACAGCTACGTTGTAAACATTTAAGAGGCAGTGAAGAGGAGAAAAAAGCTCCAAAATTTCACATCACACAGAAGCATTGCAGCTGATGTGCACCAAACAAGAGGCTGAGAATTTACAGCCAAAACACAAAACATCAAGCGGTCAACTGGAACTGGAAATAAGTTATGCGAGGTTAGTATGCACATCAAGGAGAAGGTAAGTCACGTGAAGTCAACCATGAAATTGTGACTTTTAACCTCTGCGCTGTCCTCATTAAGGAAACATTCAAACTCCGCTCAGTGGATTAAGTCGAGTGGGGAGGAACTGGGAACAAAATCAGCCAGCTGCTTTAATTCTCTTGTGCCTTCCAAGCACAGTTTATATAGGGACAAGGCGAGAGGCGGCTCAGACTTGTATGCATTCCTCTATTAACCCAGTCCTCACATTGTTCAATGTCTTCAGAGCTCTGGGCTGCAGTCTGGGGAGATGCTGCCATACATACACTGTACACTGGAGCAAAAAAACCCTGCTACCTCACTATTTCTTACAACAAATACAAGTATATTTAAGAAAAGGTCAATTCTCAGGACACAATGCTGGGCATGTTTACTGGTATATTAGAGCTTAAAATAAATGAGAGCACACAGAGGGGGCAAAATCCCACACACCACCATACCTTGCTACTGTGCTTTTTTTAGAGCCACTAATTCCCATACCCTTCATTCATCCTACTCTACTACCCCTAAATGTACAGGAAATTGTGCCTGATGATGGCAAAGGTATGTAAATAGAGCCAGATATGTGGCAAAAAGTATGGCCCTTAACCATTGGACCAAGTTGGAGGCCTTGCTTTCATGCATAACTCCACCACCACTGGATTTATGTATCACTGTGCTGTTTACAGCTTGAATCACTGACAGCTTCACATTTACAATTCATTTCTATACCTTTTAAAGGTGACCCAGAGGCAAGCACAAAAGATGGAGTGCCACATATATCTGAGATGAAATTGAATGCATCCTGGATGCACATATTCAGCAGTTCAAGCTGTAGAGTTTCTCATGGAAAACAATGGAGTGTTTTCATTTAAAGAGGTTCTCCAGCCCCTTAGTTAAGCCCAATTTGAATGAACAAGGAAAGTAAATACACACTTAGTTGTTGCAATCCTACGATTACTTAGGCAGCCTGGCAGTGTTCTTCGTCACCTTTAAAGCTAGGACCTGCTGTGAACTCTGACACAGCCAATCAAAGGGCAGCAGCAATGCTGCTGCAGCTGTGGTTGGCCGATTCAGAGGTCACAAAAAACCTAGCTTCTGCCTCGCAAGTAATCAGAGGAACATTGAGACTAGGTTAGTATTTATTTTACACGCTTATCCAAGCTTGCCTCAGGGGAAGGGGCAACTATGGGATGGGGTGGCTGAGGGATCTGTAAATAGAGAGGCAGAGGGGTAAGAGCACTTTTGCTTATTTCAGCCCTCTGTATAAGCCATTTAGATCCATCCCTGGTGAAATAACTGATGTGGGTTATTGGTGGTGTTTTACGTTTTAATTAGTCATATCTGTGATTTCCACTCATCCAAATGGTTTAATTATTGAATTAAGAAAGTCACTCCCATGATTGTTGATTGTCAAGAAAGCAATCTACTACAGATGACCTGGATGGACAAGAACCTTCACAGGCCCATCATACCAGTCAGACTAATGCAATAAGAGTCATAAACCAGAGCAATCATATGGAAATATGTTGCCCAGTAATCTACAGTACACTACCTAGATGATAGACAGGGAGATGTCCAACAATGGTGGAAAATATACTCAGCTTGTTTAGCAATCTGTTGATAATAGGAAATAGAAAATAAAGGGCTGAAGGTCTGTCTGTAAAGGTAAAGAAATCAGACACTAAGTTCAAATAGCGCAGCTGAATTCCGTTTTAAACATAACCCCCTCTCATGTTATTTTACACACAGGCATAACATTCATATAATAGGTAGGTGTGTGCTTAGTAATTATCCCAAGGCAACTTAGAGCAATTTCCTTTTAGTTGTGTAGCCTCACGGCAAATGGCAGGTTAATAGAAGCGCTCGCGAGCTGGATGGAAAAAAAAATCAGCTAAGTATTTAGTGACTGAGCTGAAACACAGCTCTCATATCTGGGTGGGGGGAGGGGGAAGTACAGTTCAATCCTAGAGAGAAACTCTGACTTAGGAGGTAGGGCTTGTCTCCCGGCCAAAAATAAAAACACAGAAAAAGAAAGGCAAGAGCAGGAGGGAGGGGGAGACGTGCAGGCCTGGAGTAGCTACAGACATTTTTTTCCCTTTTCCTCAGTCTCCCCTAGCAAAGCAATTCTTAACTCCTAAGTGCCCCAACTGCAGTTGGCTGGTGGTGTTTCATTCTCAAACATTACTGCTTTACAAGGTTCCACTGGCTGGTTAAAAAGCAACAACACAAGTCATAAGAAGGTATGGGGACCACATGTAAGTAGGATTTATGATACTGGCTGATCACAGAGTAGCAATATATAGCAACTATAAACATAAAGAAAATACAATAAACCAGTAAGTGCCACATTTGTAATACAATGGCGTGAAGTAAGGCTAGGTTCACACCCTGCCTTGCATTGTATTTTCTGTTCCATAGACTAGAAATAGAATATATGTGCAGTTGCAGTTCAGTTGGAATGCAATGCAGCAAGGACTTTTCCACCCACAATGTATCAAAACAAGAGGTGTGAAAGGGGCCCTAGAGGAAACATTGTAGCTCTTCTAATTTCTTTTGGATTCTGTGCATTTCAATTGCAATGCAGAAGCCTCAACTGCATAGGGGTGCATGTAACCTAAGAACACAAAAGATCCAGCATTTGAATTCGAGGGATCATCCTGTTTTTTAGACCTTAAAATGAATCAAGCCAGCACAGTTTTGGACCCAACTGTCTCTGTACAATGACCTTCTTATTCCCTAAACATTTAAATGGATGAATCCCAGCTAAAATGTACAAGGATTGTAGGGGTTGCATGGTCATGAATGTTTACATGTTGTCACCAAAAATGTCCCAACTCAGAGAGGACACTAAACTCCTATGAAGGTTTAGCTCATGTGCCACTGACTAACAAATTAATGAAGGAACCCACACGCCCTCAAACACCATTGACGTTGATATACATTGTCAGCCTGCTTCAAAACACAATGGTAATATTTATCAGAGGCTCACTGAAACAGATCCGGGGAATGATAGGGTACTAGGCCTGGGCTGACAATAAAGCAAGGCATCTAGCATTACCATTACAAGAAGCAATCTTCCTAAGCGACACTCAAAGCTCTTCTTTCTATACGAAACGGCTTATAAGCATCTTATGCATTGCTCAATGTCAAGAAGAAACCTTAGCTAAGCACAATAATCTGTGTAAGAGCATGCTTTCATTCACTTTGATGAAGGCCCTGCTGACAGAGGATGGCTAAGGCAAAAGCCACACTACAAAAGGGACAAAGAGTGTCCTGTATTGAACGGATGCAAATAAACCCCCAAAACAAAGTGATGTCTCGACAGTTTTGGGTCTTGTTATCTGTATGGACAGCTTAACTCCCAGTAAAACAACCTACAAGGTCAAAAGAGCAAACTTTTTTTTTTTTTACTTTTTACAGTAGGCTTTTAGTCACTGGTGCCCCAGAGCAATAGAATGCAATAGCAATAGTTTTACAGAAACTGCAAATAATTCACCTATAAACAACTTTGTGCACCCTCACTTTATAGGCATCAAGTGCCACTGGTGTGTTGCAATTGATACATCAGTTTTTTAAACCACACCAAGAGATTTTCAAATGATCCTGCAGATAACAGCGGCAACTCTCACAAGATAAACATCAGGGCATCCCGTAGTGCGATTCACAAAACAGACAATGACTGTGACACTCATGTATAGTCAGAATGAAAATGGCTTCCCACTGATTCAAGAGGAGGCACGCATAGCCAATTTACATGGACAGGTCCTGAGAGCGCCATTCAGGCCTTGTGTCAAGAGCCACTTGCCACCATGACAACTCTTATTTGCCTGGCCTGAGCACACTAATACAACCGTGCAAAACGTTTAGGTACTTTTGGACAAAACACATGCTGGAAATGGGAAAAAGAATATCCCAAATAGTTTGATGAATCTAAGGAGATTTTTAGAAACATTATTGAAATGAATATGTGACCAGGGTTTGCATGATGGATACAATTCTGCCTGTGCTATGAATTTTGAACCAAGGAAACTACAGTTGTTGGGGATTCCACCAGCAGAAGATGGGGGTTGTAAGTAAAGGTGCCTGAAAAAATTGATTCTGTCAAGTATCACGATATTTCATTAGGCAACACCAGAATCAATTATTTAATAAAATGTTTTCTATGTGTGGTGTTTTTATTTACTCTTAACCCTTTGTGAACTGGTAAGATATATATATGAGACCCCTATACCAGTTCACAAAGCCCTGGGTCTGGCAAGTCACCTGCGCCTAATGGGTGACTTGCCATTAACCCTGAGCCCCCCATTACCTGCCTCCCCAAAGCCCAAAGCCCGTGGCCATTAGGCTATGCTGACTTGTAGCCTGCAGGCCAAAGCTGGCCCCTGCACCCTGTTCTACAAGCCCCCATAGCTGGTGCCCAGGCTGCTTATGCTGGGTTAGGGGGACCTAACACCATTTATTGGGGGGGTTTTAACCCTTACAATTCCCCAAAAAATGGGGTCCTATGACCCTATGTCATTTTTTTAAATTAAAACTAAAATGTAATTTAAAAAAATTGCAATATATCTTCTTTGAGACAGAATCGGGATAAATCGTATCGTCACGATAAGTATCGTATCGCCAGATTCTTGCCAATTCACACCCCTAGCTGTAAGGCAGTACAAGTAAATTCCCTGTTCAGGCACACGCACAAAACAACCATCACCTACCCATAGCTGCAGTGGTCTGATTTCTTCCTTGTCTTTCTTCCTAGCTCTATTGTTGATAGTGTGCTCTCCTGCCAGCCTCAGTGCACATCCCTGCTTCCAGTCATGATTGATCAGGTCTACTCCCTGATTGGCAGAAGAAGGTGTACAATAAGAGACAGGAGCACACTCTCAGCTTCAGCACTGATGAAGCCAACAGCAGTCACGCTCAGCCAATGAGCGATGGAGCCAGCTGGCGGAAGGTGATTAAGGTTTCTTTTTGTGAGCCTGGACAGTCCAGTTAGGAAAATGCTTTAGTAAGTCAACCTGCAAATTATATCTGGCACAACGGTATTTGATACGGTATCTTGTTGCTCCCCTTTCAAAGCTTTCCAGGGTTTTAAATGAGAAAACACGATTTTCTTGAACACACGCATCCTTATATTTAACCCTTAAAGAGGGATCAGTCAGCAGCAAGCTCAGATCACTGCACTGCCCATTTGCAGTGTTTAATGTTATCGATTTGCTAAGTGGACCAAAACCCATGGCTGTCGGCCCTGGAAACATTAATATTCCAGGGTTGCTTGATGCCCTACCCCTGGGGCATCCAGATTTGGAAAGTCTTGTTGTGTGGAACCCCCCAGGGCGCCCAGTAAACTGACCTTCTACCCCAACGAATCATGCGTGAGCATCAACCACCACCTTTTATACCTTTAGCCGGATGGACGCCAGGCATTTGTGAAAGGCCAGCGCGGGCACGCTCCATGTTAAAGGGTAGCGGGGATTCGGCTTCTGGCGCGCTCGGCTGGAGCCCAGTCTTAGACGAGGGTCCGTGAGCGGATTCGAGTGCACTGATTGGACAAAAGGCCGCCAATGCACTGTAGGAGCGCAGAAAGGTGAGGACCCAGATCGGGGCCACTGAAAAAGTTTGTTATATAGGAAACTACTACAGATAATAGAAATTGCATGTAGGAGGACAATGTGTTTTCTAACTAAATCAAGTTTCATACTATGCAAACCTAATTGGTTGAATGGTTCAGAAGCCCAGTGCACCGTGCATAGTTACATAATGCTTCCTGGCTATTACATCATCTAGGCTTTTACACCAATAGGCTGGCAGACTGGCCAGCCAAAAATTATACATCCAAATTTACATCCACATATAGTGCATAGCTGGTTGTGGTAGCACCTATCAGCCTTGGGGGACTACTTTCCTAAGGCCAACCCTCCATTGACTGCCTGTAATCTTTAGAGGATCTACAGGGATCAATACAGGTAGTAATGGCAGTAAGAGAGGATTGCTTGTTTCACAGCTGTTTTGCCAGTTAAGGTCTGCTTTACTGTCTTGTTTACACCTTTCTGTTCATTTTCATATACATTTTGTGAATCTGATTGGCCGAGTGACCGCGCCGGCCAAAGTGCTGGATTTCTCCAACACAAGTTTTGTGAAAAAAAAAGCATCAGAGAGCACTATAATAGATACGTACTCACCTTTTCCTAGACATACTTTATCTGACAGGGACAGGAAATAACTGCACATGCCTGCAGGAACGCCCACCCCCCTCAATAAGAGGCATGCCTCCTAGCAGTGTGCAGCTCTTTCCTCTTATCTCGTCATACAGCGCTTCATGGCCAATGGATGTTTACTAAATTGCAACTGTTAAAAGTCATTTAAATTTAAGGTCAAATTAAATTACAATTATGTCGGGTTTTATTGTGAAATGGCAGGTGTTACTTGACTTCACGCTAATATATATTTTTTGTATGTTTCATAAAACTCATAAAACAAACTGAATATATATACACTAATGGTGGCTGCTTTGTGAGAGTCCATTTACAAACCCTTCCCCTAAATAGTTTAGGTTAGATTAGCTGAAATCAAAAGTGTTACTTCTCCTGGACAGACAGGTGCACATAAAAAAGTCACTGGGCTAATAACATTAGTGTCATGACTGTGCACTCTGCCTGTGTTATAAATTTCCTGGCCATTTAGAAATGTGAAGCGCTCTACATTCCCCTAGGCTGAGCCTGCCCCACAGATGAATGGCCTAATTGACTGAGCTGGGGAATAAGTGGGAGGATTTTAGAAACCACAGGATATTCACAACAAGCACTCTGCACTGCTATACAAACCATAGTCATTTTTCACGTTGTCCTCAGCGCTGATGCCACTAATCTATAAAACCAGGCTTCATGTAGGCCTCGCCTGGAGGACTACAAGGACTTTGTTTCTGGGAAGATCCACTGAGCACTTTTAACAAACTTGCATGCTACAAGTTACAGACAGATATGGAGTATTTAACACCACAATATTAACTGTCTTAGGGTCACAGCAAAAGCATGGCAAAATGATTTTACTTATTGCTAAATAATATCATGTAGGGTGCTAACATCCAGCTAGCTAGAGCAGCATTGACTGATTTCATGTCACACTGTGCTACTTAAATAATTGGAGATTATTGCCAAATACGAACAGTGGATGATCCAGTTTCTCAAAATTAAACCATGGCAGGTCGCCAGAATGCTCCTCTACCTAAACATGCCTCACCCACTTTTCATCTCAAAGCAGGAAACAGCAAAAGATGCAGGATGGCGTCTTGGGTCGCCACTGCACCGCAATGGAAGCACAACACAGTACACTTGTGGGTTTACACTGCAAAGCTTGCATATAGTCATAGCAGGCCTATACTCTCCAGGTTAGTACAGTTACTGTATCACCTATTTATTGGCTGCACCAGGGCCCAGTCAGATTTATCCCAGAGCTTTATGACAATATATGAAATTGCCTGAGCTACAAGCCACTAAAGTTATAACAGAAGACCTGTCAGAGTGATGTCAACAGGTTTCTGTGGCTGCACATCTGAGCAATTGGCCAGTGTAAGTTAAGCAAACAATTAGGTGATCCAAAGCAGTTGCCTGAAGAAGCGTGCAGTTCAGTTGTTTTCTAGAGCCAGCGTCCAGTCAGCTACTGTGCTTTTAGAAAAATGCAGATCTTGTCTGCCCTGTTTCAAGTTCAATGGCGGCCTCCTCTTACAAGAGGCAGGAGGGGGAAGGGGGACAAGCATGTTCAGTGCACTAATAATAATTCAGATCACGCCACCACTGCTCCTTGTGTCAAAGTTAAAAAGAGATTCCCTACCTCCCCCAACCGACTCGTAGGGTCACACACACACACATGTGGCGGCTAAATATTTTCTCTTCTATTGGATACCTGACTGGCTTTTCTTGCAGTGACCAGTGGAATATTTCCACGTGTTTTGCTATAATTCTACATAGGGCTATAATGATAGCTACAGGCTAAATAGAGACACATTGGTTGTCATGATATAGTAGGGCCCACTGCAGACACCACACATGGCCTAAAATAGTTGGATTAGTGACCTTTCATCAATTTCTAACAAACATTGCGACTTCTTTGTCCTACCTCAGGAGCATAGAGCTGCCACTTTTCTGAGCAGAGCATAAAGCATCTCGGTGGAGCCCCGGTGGAGCCCATCATTTCTTAAGGTAACAGCTCCTTGGCTGCCAGAGCTATAGCCATCAGCTATACCAAGCTTGTGGGTCTGCATAGATTAAACAACTTACCAAACTTTTTTTTTCATTAACCCCAAGTATGTGTCTGTGATGGGAATTATTGACAAAGGACTGGCAGCCTTGCCCTGACAACACGCTTCATGTCAGTGTTCAAACAAATATTGAGTTCTCCCCTTGGAACCAATGCCACAAAGAATAACTCCTTAAACTCCTACCCATCAAAGTTTTAGGTCTTAACTTCCAAACATAACTTGCAGAGGAATACATACTTATGGTCGGACTCATATTTATTGATATGCAGACCAGAGAATACTTTGACAGGTCTAAGGATTTCCCCTTGCTAACCTGAATGCATCAGGACCAGGGTTTAGTAAATGCTACATATTGGGCCTGATTTATCAAGAGCTTCTGCCAGAATATGCCACATTGGTGGAAATTAGAGTGGTACAAACTGAAATGTATATATATATTCTTAGTTACACTGACACATGTTGCTGCACTGTAAGAAACACATTTGCTAAAACATTAGCAGTACAGCAATATGAGCTAAAAAATATCTCTAAATTATATTTTGCACTACTCTAATTTGGACAGATGTGGCATAAACAGGCAGAAGTTGATAAATCAGGCACCATATATGAAACGGAGTGCATTTGCTACTGGACCATATATAAAACCATATAATTATATATAAAACAGATCAGAGTGCATTTGTTACTGGAACTTTAAATATGCTGGCCCCACCCCTCTCTTGGGTGTACTTAGAAAACAAAGCCTTTCAGTAAAGCATACATAATTTAATAAAACTGAGAATCTCCGATATACAAAGGCTGTGACAACATTATAGTATATTGCTGGCCACAGAAGGGCAGATGTCTCCCTGACAAATCTGCTTGTCCTCAAATGACACACACACCATCATCATCATTTTCACATTTTCCTGCCTGGTGCTCACTTTTCCCCCCTCCCCCCAAATAACGGAATGGCTGTCTGCTTGGTAACACCTAGATCTCTCAGAAAGCGGGGAACACTTTTCATAACTAGAAGCACTAGGGCTTATTTACTAACACTCTCATGATATATTTGCTCGTTTATAGGTCACATTTCTTCACTTGGTACAGTTCAATCAGTTAGGTAGGATAGAACTCATGTCAGATAGGAGAAATCACTAGTGAGGTAGGACAGATCTCATGTCAGATAGGAAAGATCACTAGTGAGGTAGGATAGATCTCATGTCAGATAGGAAAGATCACTAGTGAGGTAGGATAGATCTCATGTCAGATAGGAAAGATCACTAGTGAGGTAGGGGGGATCTCATGTCAGATAGGAATTGTCACTGGTGAGGTAGGAAAGGTCTGATGTCAGTTAATTGAGGTAGGATAAATGTCACGTGAGTTAAGAAAGATCACTAATGAGGTAGGATAGATCTCATGTCAGATAGCAAAGATCACTAGTGAGGTAGGATAGATTTCATGTCAGTTATGAAAGATCACTAGTGATGTAGGATAGATCTCATGTCAGTTATGAAAGATCACTAGTGATGTTGGACAGATCTCATGTCAGTTAATTGAGGTAGATGTCACGTGAGGAAAGATTGCCTGTTGTTTGGGAAAGACCTTATGCGAGTAAGGAATAACCTCCTGTGAGTTTTCACCTGAATTAGGAAAGACCAGCAATGGGATCTCATGTGAGGAAGATTAGGAAGGATCTACTGTAGGTTTGGAAGGATCTTCTGTGAGTTTGGAAATATCTCATGTGAGCTAGAAAAATACAACCAATTGGCCTTCAATCCAGGCATATGTTCATTAAAATGCTTTGATGGGGGAATGGGGCAGTTTATACATTAAAATGTTGAAAGTCTCTCTGGCTTGCTGAAGGAAAATCTTCTTGTATCACTCTGTATCTGATTGGGTTTTGAGATGGAGATGTTCTCCAACTGACATTCATAGATTCGCCAATGATGTCCAATAATCTGTTAAATCTAATCTCCTATGATATTCACTAAAGAGGAGAGGCTGTCCAAAAAGGTTAGAAGTACTCCAATCAAAACTGACTGTAGGTTCTCTCATCCAGGCAGAATAGGGGCATCCCAAATTGGGGAGCCCTACTGCATATCCCTCCTTTTGGAAGCCCCAAACCAGGCAGTCCATAGTCAATGCTTTTGCATTACCCCAACATGACTGCATGACTGCTGGCAGCCAAAAAGACAATTCTGAGAGTACTCACCTGTAGAATTGCTTTTACTTTGCATGGCACGGCCTGCTTCAATAAGCCCTTATGTATGGGATATTCCGCCACAAGGTGGCGCAGTGCACTGCAGAAGAGTTGTGGCTCCTCCCAGCCCCATATAAAAACAAGAATCACCATAGACTTCTCCAGTATTGACAAGCAGTTACACAAGAAGCCGGGAGGTAATAAATGTAAAAAAGGTACCAAACCCCAACTAACTTGGAGCAATCACCATCCAAGAATAACGATAACAAGGGTGGGGTGAAGCAGGCCGTGCCATGCAAAGTAAATGCAATTCTACAGGTGAGTACTCACAGAATTGTCTTTTTCCTATTGCATGGCATGGCCTGCTTCAAGAAGTCCTTACGTATGGGACGTCCAACAGCAATATCCGTAAGGTAGGGTGGGATCCCCAAAAAGTAGCAGCAGGCAGTTCTAACCACCACCTCCTGAAGTAATTTGCGACCAAAGGCAGCATCAGCCGAGGCCTTAACATCAACCATGTAAACTTGGAAAAGGTATGAACAGAAGACCAAGTCGCGGCCTTACAAATTGTTCAACAGAAGCTTGGTGCTGAAATGCCCAAGATGCACCAATAGCACGAGTGGAATGAGCAGTAATCTGGAAAGGAGGAACCTTCACTTTAGCAGAATAGGCCTGAACAACCGCCTGAAGGATCCACTTGCTGATAGTGGATTTAGCCGGAGGCAAACCCTTCCTAGGTCCAGCAGGAAGAACAAAAAGATCATCAGATTTCCTGAAAGGCTCAGTAGCAACCAAATAAAATTTCAGAGCCCTGACAACATCCAGAGAATGAAGGGTCCGCTCCTTGGAATAAGCAGGGTTAGGGCACAAAGAAGGCAAAACAATGTCCTGATTGAGATGAAAAGCAGACACAACCTTAGGCAAGAAATCCAGCTTAAGCCACCACCTTATCCTGATGCCTCTCAAAATAAGAAGGTTTGATAAAAAAACGCCGCCAGCTCAGAAACCCGCCTGACCGAAGTAATAGCCACCAAAAAAGGCCACCTTAAGAGTCAGAATGGGCAACGCAGCCCCACGAATAGGCTCAAAGGGAGGACCCTGTAGAGCAGGTAACACCAGATTCAAGTCCCAAACCGGTAGCATAGGCTTACGTGGCGGACGTACATGAGTAACTCCATGGAAAAAAGTCTTAACCAACCGGTGATTGGCAAAGGATCTTTGGAAAAAAATTGCCAGAGCTGACACCTGTCCCTTGAGGGTACTAAGTTGAAGGCCCGAATCCAAACCAAGTTGCAAAAATATCAGAATCCTGGGGATGAAAAACCCCAGACAAGGAAAAGACTTGGACTCACACCAGTCAATATAAGCATGCCAGACCTTATAGTAGATAAAGGACGAGGACTTCTTCCTAGCCCGAATCATAGTATCAACAACAGAGGGCGGAACCCCCTTGTCCATCAAAATGGAGGTCTCTGCAGCCAAGCCGTTAAAGCCAGCGTTTGTAAATTGGGATGGCGCAGCTGTCCCTTTGTGAGAAGATCTGGATCCTTGGGCAAAACCTACCGATCTACTGCCAACTGCACGACATCTGCGAACCACACACTCCTTGGCCAACAGGGGGCCACCAGGATGGCTGGTACCCCCTCCTGGGCTATCTTGAGCAGCACCCTGCCCAGCAGAGGAAAAGGAGGGAACACATAGAGGAGCCGAAACTCCGTCCAAGGCATTGCTAGCGCATCCGTGGCGAAGGCCAGAGGATCCTGTGACAGGGAAACAAATCTGGGAAGCTTGCGATTGTGGCAGGACGCAAACAGGTCCACATCCGGCTGACCCCAGCGGTGACACAGGGAGTGAAATACCTTGTTGCTGAGGGACCATTCCCCCAGCCGAGACGTCCCCCTGCTCAGGGAGTCTGCCTCCTGGTTCTCCACCTCCGGAATGTAGACCGCCGAAATGCAAGGGACATTCTCTTCCGCCCAAGACAGTGCTCCGAGTCCCTCCCTGATGATTGATGTAGGCCACCGCCGTCTGGTTGTCTGAGCGGATCTGAACAGCCCGACCCCGAAGGTGTGTGGTCAGCTGAGAAAGAACCAGCCTGATCGCCCTCAGTTCCAGTTATGGGAGCATGGGCCTCCTGTGGGCCCCACCGACCCTGGAACTTCAGAGACTTCCAAAAGCCCCCCCAACCGGCCAGACTGGCATCTGTGGTGACAGTCTCCCAGCACGGAGGCAGAAAGGTCCTGCCCACTAGGAGGTTCCTTGAGTCCAGCCACCACGAGAGGGACTGTCTGGCCAGTGGGGACAGAGCAAATTCCTGGTCCAGGGACACAGAATCCCGATCCCAAACTGACAAGAGATGCAACTGAAGAGGTCTCATGTGAAACTGAGCCAAGGGGACCGCCTCGAAGCAGGACACCATCAGGCCCACTAACTGCATCCCCTGCCAGATGGAGGGATGGGGACACAAGAGCAGAGCCCCTGCCTGCTTCTGAAGGCCCTCCACTTTCTGCTGAGGCAGGAACACCTTGACCTGAGAGGTATCCAGAGTCATGTCCAGAAAGGACCTCACCAAAGATGGAGACAGTGAAGACTTGGGAAAGTTGATCACCCAGCCGAAGGACTCTAGAGTGGAAGTCACCACCTGGGTGTTCTGTTTGGCCTGATGAAGAGCCTGAGCCACAATCAGAATGTCATCCAGGTAAGGGAGGATGCAAATGCCCTGATTCCGCAGCAAAGCCATCACGCCCGCCAGTACCTTGGTAAACACCCGAGGCGCCGAGGTGATACCGAACGGTAAAGCCACAAACTGGTAATGCTGATCCTCTAGCGCGAACCTCAGGAATCTCTGATGACCTGGAATGATAGGCACATGAAGATAAGCATCCTTGATGTCCACGGTGGTCATGAAGTAGCCCGGGCGATAGGTACTGACAGCCGAGCGTAGCGTCTCCATGTGAAAGTGCTTGAACCTGACAAACTTGTTGAGACCCTTCAAGTCCAGGATGGGCCTCAGAGACCCATCCTTCTTGGGAACCGTGAAAAGATTGGAGTAGAACCTTGACCTCGTTCCTGGGAAGGCACCAGGCAAATGAATCCAACAGGCGTTGAACTGCAAGGCACAAACCCTGAGCCGACAGAGGGTTTTGAGACATTCGGAATCTGAGGAATCTTGGGGGCGGCCAGGCTGCAAACGCTATCTTGTAACCGGAGGACACCACCTCCTGAATCCACCGGTCTGAGACGCGGAGCCACCAGACGTGAGCAAAGAGCCGAAGCCGTCCCCCCACCCGGATGGGTGAGGGCTCCTCCTCATGCCTGAGGGGGCTTGGGAGAAGGTTTGGGCTTGGCACCCCATGAGAGACCGGGATGACCACGGGATCTGCCACGGCCCCAAGAATCTCTGCGGCTGCCCGAGAAGAGGGAGCCACAACCTGCTCTGGTAGCAAGAAAGGAGGGGAGGGAAGCAGAGGGCCCCCGAAAAGGCCGAGGCTGCCTCCTACGCTGAGGCAGCCTACCATCCTTGGCTAGAACATCCAGACGCTCACCAAAGAGCCGCAGCCCCGCAAAGGGGAGCCCAGTAAGAGCCTTCTTAGCAGCAGCGTCAGCTGCCCACTGCCACAACCAAACAGGGCGGCGCATAGCTACCAGAAGTGCAGAGGCCCTACCACCCAGCCGTACGGCATCATCCATGGCAGTAAGGATAAAGGCAACAAAATCAGAGCAAAGCAAAAGGGTACTACAGTCCTCCCCTCTCCTACCAGCCGTAGCGCCATCACAGAGACGCTTGAGCTGCTTCTTAAGGGCAATAGCTGTAATGGCAGCGGCGCAGACCGGACGCAGCCCAGCCCCCACAAATGAAAAGGCATGACAGGCCAGCTGCTCCATACGCCGGTCCTCGCTGTCCCGCAGTGTAGTAGTGTCAGGGGAAGGCATGACCGAGATGTTGGACAGCCCTAGAACGGGAGCGTCCACCTCAGGGGGACCCGACCATCGCTTAACCAGGTCAGCAGGAAAGGGATACTTCTTATCCAACCCTTTGGGTACCGCGGGCAATCTACTAGGACGTTCCCACTCCTTGAGCACCATATTAGTGAAATGGCTCTGCTCAGGGAACTCCAGACGCTGTTTATCAGGACAAAAGAGCTCACCCTGCTTCCTCTTAGCCACCTCAGGGGGGGACAATGTGCAAGATTTCAAAAATGTGAGACAACAGACTATCAGTGTCATCGGGGAACCATGAATCCTCCCCAGACTCAGACCCAGGGTCACTGTTGCAGCCCAACTGCTGGTCCCCAGAGGAGTCAGAGCCCGGGAAAAGCTCCCCCTCCTCTATGGAGTAACAGTCAACAGAAGCATCAATGTCCTCATACTCCTCAGTAAAGAGGGAGGGCGTGGGAGCCAGGTGCCGCTTCTTGCTAGAGGCCTTACGTGGAGCAGGCCTGGCAAGCTGCCTTTCAATGCATCCGAAGTGCCAGATCAGATTGTGACCCCCTGCTAGTATCCCCCTCACTGGGGATTAAATGCAGGCGCGGTGGGGTAGGTGATGCAGAAGGGGGCACAGAACTGGGGAGAAAAGCGGGCAACCCAGCCTGGGCCGCAATGATACCTTGGGCGCACGGCTCGCACATCGTGACACTGTCACTCACAGGGGATACCCCGCACATGGAACACAGCCGAGATTGCCCCGAAGGACCCCCGAGCACGCTATCCCCAGAAGTCTCCATATGGTTATTAACACAGGCGCAATAGGCCAGCACAGGGTAAGGGCTAATAAAAAGCCACCCGGGATGCCCCCCAAGGGATGCCCCCAGAAATTAGTAAAGGGGAGATGAGGGAGGGTAAGGAGCAGGACTGGGAGAAACCACAACCACAGGTGTCCCGTCTGAAAGACATAAGTAAAACACATAAGCATCCCGCAGCCCATGCCCCAAGGAAACAAAACCCCCAAAGGGGACTCACGGACCAAGCAGTCACCAAGCTGCCAGACCACAGGAGGAAGCGACACAGGCAGAGATCACCGCCGCGGCTCAGGGAGGAAGAGGGGCCCCAGACGCGCAGCAGAATAAAAATGTCGCCGGCAGAGGAACCTTGAGGGGCGGGCCGCGGGGGGAGCATGCGATACGCGTCATCCCCCAGCCTCGCCCCCCCCCGAAGAGCGCGAAAACAGCGCTCACGTGACCGCGCCGGCGTCATCACCACACAGCAAAAACTCTTCACAGATATAGTGCCGCCCGCCGTGGAGCGTAGTACAAAGCGGCGACGGCGGCGAAAGACAGTTCAAAAACAGTTTAAAACAGCTAAAAACACTCCCCGCTACCACCCCCAGCCCCCCCCCCCCCGAACACACATCGGGGAGGGGAGGGAGGAGAGCGAGCAGGCAGCGGCGAGAGCCCAGGCAAGGGGGGGGGGACCCCAAACACCAGAAACAAGGCACATAGTCCCCAAAACACTCACCCCCTCAGAAGCCAGGACAGGAACTCCGCATCCCTAGTAGGCTCATCATAAAGCCTATGGCCGGCTACCCTTTGTGGTACAGGGTCTGCGGCTGGAGCTGCGCTCCTGGAGCACTTGACCCTAGTGCTCTTCTACCTTCACCCGATCTGTCAGCCGAGGCTGGGAGGCAGTGAGGGTCCAGAAACGGATGGAAATAGACATGCAGGGCCGCAGGCTTGTTTGCCCCGCTCACCTGCGCAATATAAGAACCATCTTCGCAGTGTCACTGCAGAGGAAAAACTGGAGAAGTCTATGGTGATTCCTGTTTTTATATGGGGCGGGGAGGAGCCACAACTCTTCTGCAGTGCACTGCGTCATCTTGTGGCGGAATATCCCATCCGTAAGGACTTCTTGAAGCAGGCCGTGCCATGCAATAGGAAAAACCTCTTACTACGAGTGTGAGAGGACCTTCAGGTAGTTTTTACTGGAGGTCCTTATAAAGAAGACAGAAAAGCTCTCCAAATCTGAATGAATATCAAAATGCCACCGTTATAAGCCTGGCAGGTACAGGGAATCCATTCTTTGTAGGTAGCATACAGGCCAATGATTACTTTAAATCTTACTGAAGTTCAGCTTGAAGAAATGTTACTCATTCAAGCTCATTGTTAGCATATTTCTAGCTAGACAGACTGTCACTCTGGTATGCTCTGTCAGACTGGTTTGCTTATATAGGTCAGCTGTAGCTTTGAAATTGAGTTTATTTATATATTGTATGCAGCTATTTATTCAGATATTATATCTGCCCTGACAATCAGATTCCTTTTGTCCGCTAAATTCCTACCAGTGTCAGTTTGAAGAGAAGCAACCACCGTCTATAGGACTCTAGGGCTGGTAGTCCACCCTGTTTGGGGGAATCCTGATTTAGGATGCCCCGAAGTGTGAATCCTCAGAGATGGCCATAAAGCTCAAGCTTTCATCAATCCAGCGGTGAATGAGTGGACCGCAGCAGAATACCTTTGGCTAATGCACGTTCCCACACCAGGCCTATCGGAATAGCTGGCGCAGGCACATACAGCCAGAGGGAAGCGTCTGCAGAGATGCCTGTGGTTTTTCTTCAATTCAGCTTTTTATAGCAGAGATTGGAGGAAAACCCGGACATTGGCTGTGGGATTGCCAATGAGGTAAGAATAAGCTTTCAATTGCTGTACACACAGTGGGGAATTCTGATTTGGAAGAGGAAAAAAACCCCGGACAATTAAATCCCTGAGTTTTGTCACTCAATAAAGTGTAACAAAAGCCATGTGTGGCCAGCCTCCCCCCAGGGCATAATGAATTGTGATGCCCCGCTGTGTGAAACCCCTCAGGGAGCCGGTAATCTCTCACCTTTCCTTGGTCCAACGGTAAATGCGTGGTCTCTCGTCCAATCACAGCTCTTTGCCTTTTGACATCTCGTTCCCCATTGAAGTCAATGAGAGCCAGCGCATACGCCATTGGACTAAGGAGAAGTAAGTTTTACTGGGTGAACTTGGGGGTTTCACACAGAGAGGCATCCCGATTCAGGATGCCCATGGGGGCAAGGAACAAAACCTGGGATAGTCAAAATCCCAGGTTTTGTTCCGCTTTAAAGTACATCTCCTTAAAGAGGAGCAACCACCTCCCTATAAGTCCAAAAACTCCCTTCCAATTCAGGATGCCCCACCGTGTGTAGCTCCGTGGATCGCCTGGTACACTCACCTCACCTGTGATCCCACACTGTATCCCTGCATTATGTTTAACCAAGGCACGAACCCACGCCAGGCATTTCTGGGTGACACAGGCACACAGAGGAGCGGGCAGTGGTGTGCACCCCTTTCATGTTTCTTTGCCGCTCTGCTGCTCAGAGAGAGAAAGAAAGGAAACCTTTGGGGACCATCCCAGGGGATACACAAAACAGGGCTGCAAAGAGGAGGAACAAAACTTGGAATAGTGAAAATTCCTCTTTAAATTTAAACCCAAAGGGGACCATTCTGCTGCATTCAGCTAGGATCTCTCATGTGGGTGGAGGGGGCTGGAGGATGCAGAATGGATATATATATATATATATATATATTTTTTTTTTTTTTTTTTTAAGAATAATCAAATAAATACTTAATACATATCAAACACTAAAAAGTATTACTACCATAGACATGAAGGTTACTTATCATTACAGAGGCAGATTGTAAAGGCAGCTAAAAAAAATATACTTGACTTCCAGTCTGCAGGCGTAATCCCTTGTAGTCCCATCATCTCAGAAACTGCACACCTGCTCCTGTCTGGCTCCCAGTGGATATTTAAAGTAGAAGTCCAGTCTTCCACACCCTGCCTTTCCTCCCTTCCCTGGTGCTGAAGCAGGTGGGGGGGGGTTGCAAGAATAAAACCTCCTTACTTTGCCAAGGTTCTGTGATGTTCTCCTGGTGCTTCAAGTTCTGGGCACCACCATCTTGGGACAAACTGCACAGAGCGGCCTCCCCTACTCGGGGTGCGGCCCCACCCCTTCATTCACCTAACTGACGGGTGGGAGTGTGCACAGAACGGAGGGGGCGCTAACGGTGCTGGAGGTAATCTGTTCTTTTTTTGGAACCCTCCTCCCTGCTCAGCGTCAGGGGAGGGAGGCAGAGCGGGGGTAGGGTGATAGCAACACTGCAATTCCACTTTAAAGAGGAGCAATACCCAAGATTTTCACTTGGGTTTTGTTCCTCCTGGTGGAGGCATCCTGATTTGGGATGCCGCGCTGTGTGTATACCGATAAAAAAGGTAGCCTGCTCCCTTGTGACTGGCAGCAAGGTAGGGAATCACAGGGATCAGCATTCTAGATCCATTTGGATAAGAATAACCTGAAGTCTGTAGGTAGAGGCATTTGCCAGTACACAAGGGCTCCAAGAAGCTGATTTAAAAGTGGAGAAATGGACTAGAAAGAAAGGGACTAGAACAAAAAATCTTTAAATTATATTATAATTATATTAATATATAGAATTATATTATAATTCTCATGCCAAGCTGAAATGATATGGAATAAAATATATTTTTTTTGATAAATTTCTTGAGTGCCTCCCTCTGATTCTGTGTTCTTGAGGTGAGCTTTATGTAGCTTTGGGAGTGGCACCTTTAATGATTATAGGGTATTGTGCAGATCCCCTTGCCTTTATCTCCAAGCTTATTACAACATTGACAAAAGGACCAGAACTGGTGTAGTAAAGCAACCCCTACTCCAACTCATGCCAGCTCTAAACCATGCAATCTCGTGTAAAGAGTGGCATAACCCACCTGTTGTCCCTCACAAAGTCGGTGCAAGCCACCTACTAACACCTTAACAATTAATTACAACTATGGGATAAAATGTTTGCATCAGTTTTCACTAGAAAATATATATAATGCATACAAAATTCATTTTAGAGCCACACCATTTCCTCTACAGGTAATTGTTTATATACCCATACAGTCAGGGTCAACCCCCTCCCACATGGGACCTGCATGGAGGGGCCAGTAAAATAAGGAGAGTTGTTTTCCTTTTAATGGTTAATACCGTGCAATCTGATTCCCAGTCTTACAGAAGGCTTACAGTATATACCAAAATGAACAATCCAAAATAAAACTACCGGTAAATGTTTGTAACAGATAGGCACACCCAGAGGCAAAGTGGCATCTGCAGGGTGCTGCTGTGGTGTAGGAAATGGCTAATCCAATCCCCAACAACAAGGAACCACTGGCACTCCTCTGCTCGTCTTCAAGAGATAGCATTTATTTTGTTCACCCCTTCTGGGGTCACCGGGAATGAATAAATGCTTGAGAGAGGGGACCCCCCCACTGTGACCCCCTGAATGTTAAATGAATCAAATAAAGACAGAAGAGCTCCAGTGGATTCTTTCTACATCAATATTAAGGCCAGGCTTTATAATACAAGCTTTCAGTGACACTGTATCACATTGTATACTGCACATCAGCTGCATCAGCATTGTATAGTGCACTTCCTTTTCGAAGTACAGATTTACTATAACCGGGATGAATGAAGACCGTCCATAACTTTTTAGAACTTTCAGGTCACTTCAGCTCACCAAGCTCAAAGCTGTGAGAACACACACAGGCAACAGGTGACATGGCTCTGCTAGTAGTGCTAGGTAATGTGCCATGTCATATATATATATATATATATATATATATATATATATACCGGTATATATATATATATATATATATATAGCTTTCCTGCAGAAGTGGGTTCATTTTCACTTTTCCATAAAAAAGCAACATACCAGTCCAAATCTAGTCTCAATGGTACCAAGATCAAAAGATATCCCAGGTCCAGAATATCTGTAGTAATAAACCAAGGCAAGAGGACTTGCTGTATTTTGTTTGAAGATGTTTTGCTTGTCCTCCAAATGACTTAAAGCAGACCAACACACTCCGCGGCAAGGGTGTTGGTGGCCATTGGCGCTATAGGACAGGCTGTGGCATCCAGAATGCTGGAACCCCCCCACCCACACATAACCCCCAGGACTCCCGTAATCTTTACCTTACCGCGCTTGGCAGCGGCGATGGTGGTGGCCACCAACATCCTCACGGTGGAGGGCGTTGGTCTGCTTTAATGCTGCTGCATTTTGCTGGCTCCCACAATCTTTAAAGTAATCTGAAAGTCATAAATGAAACCTAATACAGGCATGCTGAGGACTGATTTGGGATGCACTACATGGTAAAACTTAACAAACAGCCAACTGTCAGGCTATCCACTCTGTGTCTTTAAAAGTAGAAACTGCCAAGCAAGCCATCCCCAGCTCCCTTACCGCATAGGTAGTTGTGTAGATTTGGTATCTCCAGCCAGTGGGGGAGCGTGTATGTAAAGTAGGCGAAGAGTTTTAGCACATGGGGCATCCCAAATCTTTGTAGGCCTCATTTTCAAACTCACCTAATCCTGGCCCCCTGGACTAGCATCAAATCAGCGACATTTGCCGCACATATTTATTGCTCTGCAAACGGCTCTGGACGCTTCCTATATGAATGACGGGAGCCAGGAAGAAGGTGAGTTTTTGTGGTGACCCGGGGGTGCTTCACACTGTGAGGATTTAGGATGCCCCAGGGAAGTCCAGCAGCCAGCCTTGGAAACTTTTGAACCAGGGCCAGCCCTCTTGGGTTTTGTTCCACATTAAAGACATTTGTGATTTTCAGATCACTTTAGGGGACTTTTGACCTCTATGTGCTTTCTCTGCATTGCTCAGTGCAGTCACAATGCAGGGAAAACACTGCCCATTATATTCACACACATGCATTACTCTTTGCGTTGAGAAAACATGCCAACAGAAATCTATGGCAAGGCCATGTACCTGCATTGTGCTTGGGTTGCATTAGCAGTATATCTTTTGATAGATTACATCTCTGGTAAAGCTCAAATCTATCACAAATTGCCTGCACAATGCATAGGTGTGAACATAAGCATAATACATATGGATCACTAGTGAAACCTGGTCAGAATTAATAAAGCAAGTCTGGTGCCTTGACTTACAACTACAGATTTACTATGAGTAATGCAATATGTGGGGACAAATAATAAAATATGGCTCTTATCCTTTTCAAAGTACAGATTTACTATGACCTGGATGAATGAGAACCGTCCATAACTTTTCATAACTTTCAGGTCACTTCAGCTCACCAAGCATAAAGTAAGTTCAAAGCTGTGAGAACACACACAGGCAACAGGTGACATGGCTCTGCTAGTAATGCTAGGTAATGTGCCATGTCTTATATAATAATGTGCCATGCCTCTGCACCCACTATATATATGTGTGGGGGTGGGGTGTGTGCAGTCAATGGCAGCATGATACATATAAATGGGGGTGCTATATATATATATATATATATATATAGGGGGTGGGTGCAAAGGCAGTGACAGTATGCACCCACCCCCTATATGTATATTTCATGCAGTGACTGCATCTGCACCCACTATATATATGTGTGTGGGGTGTGTGCAGTCAATGGCAGCATGATATATAAATGGGGGTGCTATACATATATATATATATATATATAGGGGGTGGGTGCAAAGGCAGTAACTGCATCTGCACCCACTATATATATGTGTGTGGGGTGTGTGCAGTCAATGGCAGCATGACATATAAATGGGGGTGCTATACATATATATATATATATAGGGAGGGGGTGGGTGCAAAGGCAGTAACTGCATCTGCACCCACTATATATATGTGTGTGGGGTGTGTGCAGTCAATGGCAGCATGACATATAAATGGGGGTGCTATACATATATATATATATATATATATATATATATATATAGGGGGTGGGTGCAAAGGCAGTGACAGCATGCACCCACCCCCTATATGTATATTTCATGCAGTGACTGCCTCTGCACCCACTATATATATATACATGTGTGTGTGTGTGTGTGAATGGGGTGGGTGCAGTCAATGGCAGCATGATACATATAAATGGGGGTACTCTATACATATATATATATAGGGGGAGATGCACCCCACCCCATATGTGTGTGTATAGGGTGGGTGCAGTCAATGGCAGCATGATACATATAAATGGGGGTGTTATACATATATATATATATATAGGGGGTGGGTGCAAAGGCAGTGACAGCATGCACCCACCCCCTATATGTATATTTCATGCAGTGACTGCCTCTGCACCCACTATATATATGTGTGTGGGGTGTGTGCAGTCAATGGCAGCATGATACATTTAAATGGGGGTGCTATATATATATATATATAGTGGGTGCAAATGCAGTGACAGCATGCACCCACCCCCTATATGTATATTTCATGCAGTGACTGCCTCTGCACCCACTATATATATATATATATATATATATATATATATATATATATATATATATATATAGTGTAAATGGGGTGGGTGCAGTCAATGGCAGCATGATACATATAAATGGGGGTACTCTATACAGATATATATAGGGGGAGATGCACCCCACCCCATATGTGTGTGTATAGGGTGGGGGTGCTATATATATATATGTGTGTGTATATATATATATATACGCCTGCACAGAGGCAGTGCCAGCATGAGGAGCATTGTTGCTGCTTCATTTGTCAGATTGGTGCTCAGTGACAGAAGCTGATGTGCTGTGAGCCATGAGGGGGCCCCATTTCATGGCTGCACCAGGGCCCCTGTATATGCAGCTAGTTACAAGGCAGACACACACACACACACACACACACACAGGGGCACAGCAGGCTGGGGTTAGGCGAGGATAGGACAGCATGGAGGGGAGCACATGGCGGCCAGCATGCAGGGCAGTGTGCCAGAATGAGGGGCGAGGGCGGGGAGCTCTTGGCATCAGGCAGGCAGGTGTGTATGTATATGTGTGTGTGTATGGATGAGGGGAGGCGGGCACCTACCATGGCACTGTACTGCATGAGGTGGAGGGGCTCCTGCACTGCGTCACATGGCTTATGTCCCTGGCAGGGGCTGCCCTTTATTGTGACAGCGGCGGCCGCCAGTCTTATGGCTGTGCAGGGTTAGTCAGTCAGTGGCACTGGGCAGGCAGCAGCGCACAGAAATTCTGTCACTTGAACGTCGTCCAGGAGAGGCTGCTCCCGAGTTTTTTTCTCTGGTCGCCGGGCTGCTGTTGGCTGGGCTTCTCTCTCTCTCCCCGGCCCCCCTGTCTGTCACTCTGCCTCTCTCTCCTCGGCGCTTCAGGCCGGCTCATAGCGGCGCGGCTCCCGCACTTGGCCGGCTTCCCGGGACGCGCTGATTGGCCGGCCAGGCGGCGGCTCCCCTCTCTCGGCCCTCCCCCGCTCCCTCCTCCTCCGCCCCTATTCATACCGGCTCCAGCTGTCAGCAGCCCCCCTCCCGGCTTCCCCTGCCGCCCCCCCCCCTCCATCCTTCCGACTCGCCCGCCGCATTCCTGCCGCTGCCTGCTGCTACACCCTTCCCTGGCCGCTCCAACTTTCCTCCCTGCTTCCACTCCACAATATTCACTCCCCTCTCCCTGTCCTCGTGCTTACTACTCAGCCCCTTCCCATCCCTCACTTAGCTCCTCTTCTTCATCTCTCCTCTCCATTCTTCTTCCTAATCCCCTGCTGTGCTACAAGTGTTCTCCCTCCTCAGGGCAGCACAGGCGGGACTTCTGCATGGGGCCCAGTGATCTAAAGGGGGCCCAGCTGCTGACCCTGATAGCAGCCTTCCAGCAACTTCACCTGATCTGCTCCAAGCCCATCACAATAATCACTCACCATTCTCTAAGCTTTACTCACCTACACAGACCCACTCAATTATCCCCTCTCTAAGCTCCACTCATCCACCCCTCCCCAAGCTTCACTCCCTCACCTCTCCCCAAGCTTCACTCCCTCACCTCTCCCCAAGCTTCACTCCCTCACCTCTCTCCAAGCTTCACTCCCTCACCTCTCCCCAAGCTTCACCCCCTCACCTCTCCCCAAGCTTCACTCCCTCACCTCTCCCCAAGCTTCACTCCCTCACCTCTCCCCAAGCTTCACTCCCTCACCTCTCTCCAAGCTTCACTCCCTCACCTCTCTCCAAGCTTCACTCCCTCACCTCTCCCCAAGCTTCACTCCCTCACCTCTCCCCAAGCTTCACTCCCTCACCTCTCCCCAAGCTTCACTCCCTCACCTCTCTCCAAGCTTCACTCCCTCACCTCTCCCCAAGCTTCACCCCCTCACCTCTCCCCAAGCTTCACTCCCTCACCTCTCCCCAAGCTTCACTCCCTCACCTCTCCCCAAGCTTCACTCCCTCACCTCTCTCCAAGCTTCACTCCCTCACCTCTCTCCAAGCTTCACTCCCTCACCTCTCCCCAAGCTTCACTCCCTCACCTCTCCCCAAGCTTCACTCCCTCACCTCTCTCCAAGCTTCACTCCCTCACCTCTCCCCAAGCTTCACTCCCTCACCTCTCCCCAAGCTTCACTCCCTCACCTCTCCCCAAGCTTCACTCCCTCACCTCTCTCCAAGCTTCACTCCCTCACCTCTCCCCAAGCTTCACTCCCTCACCTCTCTCCAAGCTTCACTCCCTCACCTCTCTCCAATCTTCACTCCCTCACCTCTCTCCAGGCTTCACTCCCTCACCTCTCTCCAAGCTTCACTCCCTCACCTCTCTCCAAGCTTCACCCCCTCACCTCTCTCCAAGCTTCACCCCCTCACCTCTCCCCAAGCTTCACTCCCTCACCTCTCCCCAAGCTTCACTCCCTCACCTCTCTCCATGCTTCAGTCCCTCACCTCTCTCCAAGCTTCACTCCCTCACCTCTCTCCAAGCTTCACTCACTCACCTCTCTCCAAGCTTCACCCCCTCACCTCTCCCCAAGCTTCACTCCCTCACCTCTCCCCAAGCTTCACTCCCTCACCTCTCTCCAAGCTTCACTCCCTCACCTCTCTCCAAGCTTCACTCCCTCACCTCTCCCCAAGCTTCACTCCCTCACCTCTCTCCAAGCTTCACTCACTCACCTCTCCCCAAGCTTCACCCCCTCACCTCTCCCCAAGCTTCACTCCCTCACCTCTCTCCAAGCTTCACTCCCTCACCTCTCCCCAAGCTTCACTCCCTCACCTCTCTCCAAGCTTCACTCACTCACCTCTCTCCAAGCTTCACCCCCTCACCTCTCCCCAAGCTTCACTCCCTCACCTCTCCCCAAGCTTCACTCCCTCACCTCTCTCCAAGCTTCACTCCCTCACCTCTCCCCAAGCTTCACTCCCTCACCTCTCTCCAAGCTTCACTCCCTCACCTCTCCCCAAGCTTCACTCCCTCACCTCTCTCCAAGCTTCACTCCCTCACCTCTCCCCATGCTTCACTCCCTCACCTCTCTCCAATCTTCACTCCCTCACCTCTCCCCAAGCTTCACCCCCTCACCTCTCCCCAAGCTTCACTCCCTCACCTCTCTCCAAGCTTCACTCCCTCACCTCTCCCCAAGCTTCACTCCCTCACCTCTCTCCAAGCTTCACTCCCTCACCTCTCCCCAAGCTTCACTCCCTCACCTCTCTCCAAGCTTCACTCCCTCACCTCTCCCCAAGCTTCACTCCCTCACCTCTCTCCAATCTTCACTCCCTCACCTCTCCCCATGCTTCACTCCCTCACCTCTCTCCAAGCTTCACTCCCTCACCTCTCTCCAAGCTTCACTCACTCACCTCTCTCCAATCTTCACTCCCTCACCTCTCTCCAGGCTTCACTCCCTCACCTCTCTCCAATCTTCACTCCCTCACCTCTCCCCATGCTTCACTCCCTCACCTCTCCCCAATCTTCACTCCCTCACCTCTCTCCAAGCTTCACTCCCTCACCTCTCCCCAAGCTTCACTCCCTCACCTCTCTCCAGGCTTCACTCCCTCACCTCTCTCCAAGCTTCACTCCCTCACCTCTCCCCAAGCTTCACTCCCTCACCTCTCCCCAAGCTTCACTCCCTCACCTCTCCCCAAGCTTCACTCCCTCACCTCTCTCCAAGCTTCACTCCCTCACCTCTCTCCAATCTTCACTCCCTCACCTCTCCCCAAGCTTCACTCCCTCACCTCTCCCCAAGCTTCACTCCCTCACCTCTCCCCAAGCTTCACTCCCTCACCTCTCTCCAGGCTTCACTCCCTCACCTCTCTCCAAGCTTCACTCCCTCACCTCTCTCCAAGCTTCACTCGCTCACCTCTCTCCAAGCTTCACCCCCTCACCTCTCCCCAAGCTTCACTCCCTCACCTCTCCCCAAGCTTCACTCCCTCACCTCTCCCCAAGCTTCACTCCCTCACCTCTCCCCAAGCTTCACTCCCTCACCTCTCTCCAAGCTTCACTCACTCACCTCTCTCCAAGCTTCACCCCCTCACCTCTCCCCAAGCTTCACTCCCTCACCTCTCTCCAAGCTTCACTCCCTCACCTCTCCCCAAGCTTCACTCCCTCACCTCTCTCCAAGCTTCACTCACTCACCTCTCTCCAAGCTTCACCCCCTCACCTCTCCCCAAGCTTCACTCCCTCACCTCTCCCCAAGCTTCACTCCCTCACCTCTCTCCAAGCTTCACTCCCTCACCTCTCCCCAAGCTTCACTCCCTCACCTCTCCCCAAGCTTCACTCCCTCACCTCTCCCCAAGCTTCACTCCCTCACCTCTCTCCAATCTTCACTCCCTCACCTCTCCCCAAGCTTCACTCCCTCACCTCTCCCCAATCTTCACTCCCTCACCTCTCCCCAAGCTTCACTCCCTCACCTCTCCCCAAGCTTCACTCCCTCACCTCTCCCCAATCTTCACTCCCTCACCTCTCTCCAGGCTTCACTCCCTCACCTATCTCCAAGCTTCAGTCCCTCACCTCTCTCCAAGCTTCACTCCTTCACCCCTCCCCAAGCTTCACTCCCTCACCTCTCTCCAAGCTTCACTCCCTCACCTCTCCCCAAGCTTCACTCCCTCACCTCTCCCCAAGCTTCACTCCCTCACCCCTCTCCAAGCTTCACTCCCTCACCTCTCTCCAAGCTTCACTCCCTCACCTCTCCCCAAGCTTCACTCCCTCACCTCTCCCCAAGCTTCACTCCCTCACCCCTCCCCAAGCTTCACTCCCTCACCTCTCTCCAAGCTTCACTCCCTCACCTCTCCCCAAGCTTCACTCCCTCACCCCTCCCTAAGCTTCACTCCCTCACCTCTCTCCAAGCTTCACTCCCTCACCTCTCCCCAAGCTTCACTCCCTCACCCCTCCCCAAGCTTCACTCCCTCACCTCTTTCCAAGCTTCACTCACTCACCCCTCCCCAAGCTTCACTCCCTCACCTCTCCCCAAGCTTCACTCCCTCACCTCTCTCCAAGCTTCACTCCCTCACCTCTCTCCAAGCTTCACTCCCTCGCCTCTCCCCAAGCTTCACTCCCTCACCCCTCTCCAAGCTTCACTCCCTCACCTCTCTCCAAGCTTCACTCCCTCACCTCTCCCCAAGCTTCACTCCCTCACCTCTCCCCAAGCTTCACTGCCTCACCCCTCCCCAAGCTTCACTCCCTCACCTCTCTCCAAGCTTCACTCTCTCACCTCTCCCCAAGCTTCACTCCCTCACCTCTCTCCAAGCTTCACTCCCTCACCTCTCCCCAAGCTTCACTCCCTCACCCCTCCCTAAGCTTCACTCCCTCACCTCTCTCCAAGCTTCACTCCCTCACCTCTCCCCAAGCTTCACTCCCTCACCCCTCCCCAAGCTTCACTCCCTCACCTCTCTCCAAGCTTCACTCCCTCACCTCTCTCCAAGCTTCACTCCCTCACCTCTCCCCAAGCTTCACTCCCTCACCTCTCTCCAAGCTTCACTCCCTCGCCTCTCCCCAAGCTTCACTCCCTCACCCCTCTCCAAGCTTCACTCCCTCACCTCTCTCCAAGCTTCACTCCCTCACCTCTCCCCAAGCTTCACTCCCTCACCTCTCCCCAAGCTTCACTCCCTCACCCCTCCCCAAGCTTCACTCCCTCACCTCTCTCCAAGCTTCACTCCCTCACCTCTCCCCAAGCTTCACTCCCTCACCTCTCTCCAAGCTTCACTCCCTCACCTCTCCCCAAGCTTCACTCCCTCACCCCTCCCTAAGCTTCACTCCCTCACCTCTCTCCAAGCTTCACTCCCTCACCTCTCCCCAAGCTTCACTCCCTCACCCCTCCCCAAGCTTCACTCCCTCACCTCTCTCCAAGCTTCACTCCCTCACCTCTCTCCAAGCTTCACTCCCTCACCTCTCCCCAAGCTTCACTCCCTCACCTCTCTCCAAGCTTCACTCCCTCACCTCTCTCCAAGCTTCACTCCCTCACCTCTCTCCAAGCTTCACTCCCTCACCTCTCTCCAAGCTTCACTCCCTCACCTCTCTCCAAGCTTCACTCCCTCACCTCTCTCCAAGCTTCACTCCCTCACCTCTCTCCAAGCTTCACTCCTTCACCTCTCTCCAATCTTCACTCCCTCACCCCTCTCCAAGCTTCACTCCCTCACCTCTCCCCAAGCTTCACTCCCTCACCTCTCTCCAAGCTTCACTCCCTCACCCCTCCCTAAGCTTCACTCCCTCACCTCTCTCCAAGCTTCACCCCCTCACCTCTCCCCATGCTTCACTCCCTCACCCCTCCCCAAGCTTTACTCCCTCACCTCTCTCCAAGCATCACTCCCTCACCTCTCTCCAAGCTTCACTCCCTCACCTCTCCCCAAGCTTCACTCCCTCACCCCTCCCCAAGCTTCACTCCCTTACCCATCTCCAAGCTTTACTCCCTCACCCATCTCCAAGCTTTACTCACCCACACAGCCCCACACATCCACCCATCTCCAGGCTTAACTCACTCAGCACTTTCCAAACTCCACTCAGCCCACTCATCCACCTATTGCCAATTTTCACTCATGCATCCCCCTCCAAGCTCCACTCATGCACCCCTCTCCATGCTCCACTCACCCACCCATCTCCACTCACTTCACTCACCCCTCCCCAAGCTTCACTCACCCATCCCCAAGCTTCACCCACTCACCCATCCCCAAGCTTCACTCACCTCTCTCCAAGCTTCACTCCCTAACCCATCTCCAAGCTTCACTCCCTCACCCCTCCCCAAGCTTCACTCACTCACCTCTCTCCAAGCTTCACTCCCTCACCTCTCTCCAAGCTTCACTCCCTCACCTCTCCCCAAGCTTCACTCACTCACCCATCTCTAAGCTTCACTCACCTCTCTCCAAGCTTCACTCCCTCACCTCTCTCCAAGCTTCACTCACTCACCCATCTCTAAGCTTCACTCACCTCTCTCCAAGCTTCACTCCCTCACCTCTCTCCAAGCTTCACTCACTCACCCATCTCTAAGCTTCACTCACCTCTCTCCAAGCTTCACTCCCTCACCTCTCTCCAAGCTTCACTCACTCACCCATCTCTAAGCTTCACTCACCTCTCTCCAAGCTTCACTCACTCACCTCTCCCCAAGCTTCACTCACTCGCCTCTCTCCAAGCTTCACTCCCTCACTTCTCTCCAAGCTTCACTCATTCACATATCTCTAAGCTTCACTCATTCACCCATCTCTAAGCTTCACTCACCTCTCTCCAAGCTTCACTCACTCACCTCTCCCCAAGCTTCACTCACTCTCCTCTCTCCAAGCTTCACTCCCTCACTTCTCTCCAAGCTTCACTCATTCACCCATCTCTAAGCTTCACTCATTCACCCATCTCCAAGCTTCACTCACTCACCCCTCCCCAAGCTTCACTCACCCATTCCCAAGCTTCACTCACTCACCCCTCCCCAAGCTTCACTCACTCACCCATCTCCAAGCTTTACTCACCCACACAGCCCCACACATCCACCCAACTCCAAGCTTCACTCACTCAGCACTTTCCAAACTCCACTAATGCCCACTCATCCACCTATTGCCAATTTTCAATCATCCACCCCTCTCCAAGCTCCACTCATGCACCCCTCTCCATGCTCCACTCACCCACCCATCTCCAAGCTTCACTCACCCACACAATCCCACTCAACCCCTCTCCAAGCTCCACTTATCCATCCCTTCTCCAAGCTTCAATCACCCACCAATTTCCTAGCTCCAATAAGCCCACTCATCCACCCATCCCCAATTTCCACTCATCCATCCCTCCCCAAGCTCCACCCATGCACCCTTCTCCAAGCTTTACTCACCCACACAGCTTCACTCACTACTTTCCAAGCTCCACATACACATCCCCTCTCATCCATCCATCTCCAAGCTCCACTCACCCACCCACCCTTCTCCAAGCTTCAATCACCCACCAATTTCCAAGCTCCAGTGAGCCCACTCATCCACCCATCCCCAATTTCCACTCATCCATCCAGACCCAAGCTCCACCCATGCACCCTTTTCCAAACTTTACTCACCCACACAGCCTCACTTACCACTTTCCAAGCTCCACTTACACATCCCCACTCATCCATCCATCTCTAAGCTTCACTCATCCACACCTCTCCACTCGTCACTCATGTACCCTTCCCCAAGCTTTACTCACCAACACAGCCCCACTCAATTAGCCTCTCTCCAAGCTTCACTCAACCACACAGCCTCACTCAATTATCCCCTCTCCAAGCTCCACTCATCCCCCCCTCCAAGCTTCACTTATTTACCACTTTCCAAGCTCCACTCAGCCCGCTCATCCACCCATCCGTAATTTCCACTCATCCATCCCTCTCCAAGCTTCACTCACCCACACAGCCCCACCCAATTATCTCCTCTCCAAGCTCCACTCATCCTCCTCTCCAAGCTCCACTCACCCACCACTTCCAAACTCCACTCAGACAGCCCCATTCATCCACTCCACTCCAAGCTCCACTAATTCAGCCCTCTCCCAAGCTTCACTCACCCACCACTTTCCAAGATCCGCTCACCCATCCACGCTCCACTCTTCAGCCCCTCTTCAGGTTCTACTTATCCACTCCTCTCCATAATCCACTCACTCACCCAGCACCACGCATCCACCGCAACTAACTGTAACAAGGCCCTGGTGCAAACATTAAATGGGGCCCTGTCATGGCTGATACAGTGCACTGTTTTGTTAAATAAATACAGAAACAAATGAAACTGAAACAAACTGTGCTTCTTTTTCCTGTACATGATAACAAGTCAGCAAAAAACTTCTAAGTAAGATGGAGGAGCAACAAGAATGAGACCCCCTGACCTTCTGTGTCCTGATGTGTCTACCCCCTACCCCTATAGCTACGTCCCCCTGCATACCTTTCCACGCTCCACTTATCCACCCAGCTCCACTTATCTTCTTCTTTCCAAGCTCCTCTCATCCACCCAGCTTTGTTCATCCTTCAGGTCCCCCAGGCCCAGTCAGAGCCGCTATGGAAGATCTCTTTCTCTTTGTTTTTACTGCTTCAACAACCCTACTTTCACCTGTTTTCCCTTTCCTCCCATATGATACTCTCTCCCATTCTTTCTTTTCTCATTTTACCCCTCCCAGTTATCTCCAACCTCTTTCATTTTTACTTCTTCTAAATCCTTCCGTTCACAGTTTTTCCTCTTCCCACATTTCACTTTCTGCCCTCTCCCCATTTTCTTCCATATTTCTAACTGCCCTTTCTCTTTCTTTGTTACTTTTTCTACATTCTTCATTTCATTCTTTTCCTCTCCTCCTATATCTCACTCTCCTCTACCTTCGTTCTTTTCTCATTCCTTTTCCCCTCCCCAGTTATTCTCCTTTTCCTTCACGGCAATCTTTCTCGCTACCCTTTTCTGTCTTTTTTACTTCTAAATTCCTCATTTAACCCCCTCCCCTTCCTACCTCTTTCTTAAAAACAGAAAGACTAAGACAAGCATAGGCAATAAAAAATAATAGAGAAAGAGTGAGAGAAAACAATGGAGGCAATGTGCAAAAGAGAGAGAGATAAAGAGAGACAGGGAAAAGATGAGCCTTTCAGGGGGAAGGGGCCCTGTGCAACCACACAACCTGCACACCCTAAAGGCATATTCCTGTCACCATATTCCTGTCACTCTCTCCTTATCCTTCTTCCCAAATTGTGCATTCTCTCAATATCTATTCATTCATTTTCTTTTCTCTTTTTATTAACCCATTCATCCCCTCTTCCCATCGCTCATTATTTTCTCTTCCTTTTTACTTATCTGTATCTGTGCTACAAGTCTCTGGTTTCACTCAAATGCTTTCCTTTTCCCACTATCTCAGTCTGCATTTCTTGCTTCTTAAATTTTCCACCCCCCTATCTATGTCCTACATTCTCTTCATCCTTTTCTTTCTCAGCTCACACCATCTCTTTTATTTTGGCCTCAAGTGTGCTACATCTGTTCCTTCTGTTTCCTCTTCTTACTTATCTCATAACTTCTACCTTTTACTTTTTTCTTTGTTGTCAGTTGTGCTACAACTCCTATGTCTTTGTATGATTGTAATTTAGGCTTAGTTGCTCTACATCTCTCCCTGTGTCTCTCTTTCTCTCACTCTCCTCCTTCTCTTCTGTCACGCATTTCTTCTGTGATTTATTTCTCTTTCCCCTTCCCATACTCAACTCTTATTTTCTCCCTCCTGTCACCCTTCTTCTCTCTCTTTCCATATTTTTCTCATTCACTTTCTCTCTCTTCCTCTGTCCACCATTCTCTTAATTTTATTAATTGAGCTACTTCTCTTCCTTTCTCTGCATCTTATTCTCTACTACTACTTCTCTAATTGCTTTTCTGTTTCTTACCCGATTCCTATCTGTTTCACTGTGCATTGTTCTTTCTCTTTCCCTCCTCCCTGCTTTTCTGATCAGTTTATTTTCGGTCTTTGTAAGTCTTGCTTTTTTCCCCTTACTTTTCCCTGTGTACCTTACTATATATTTTCTATTGTTATCCTCAGATATCCTTTCTCTGTCTCTTGTACCTTTTTTCAGAAAGAAGGAACATTTTGGGGGGTTGGAAAGATATAGGATATTGTTAAGGAAATAACAATAGGAAGCCTGAAATTGGGTACAATTATCACCATTGTCTGTGTGTTTCCTGCTTCTCCAGTGACCAGTAGGGATTCACCAGGGGGGTGCTTGCCACCATGCATGCAATCCTATTGGTCACATGGGTGGGCAGTCTGTTTGCATCCTGGTAAATTATTTTGCTCAGTCTCTGGCTTCCTTATACCTTTTAATTGAAAGTGTACTGCCAGTCATTTTTTTTATTGAAGTCAGCTTTAAAATCGGTTATGTACCACTTCTTTATGTAGTTATAAACCATTACAAAATGGTGAAAACTGGCAAATGTCATAAACCATGCAGTTAACATATCCTTGGACCACCCTGCCAAGGGCTTGGGGGGTTAAACTGGGCAATTGTCCGGGGCCCCTATCTCCAAAGTGCCCCCTGTTTTCAGCATCGTAGGGGGATGGCAGAGATCCTATTAGGGATGCTCTTTATGTAGAGCTGGGTTTGCTGCCTGTGCTACTCTGGCAGACAGAAGCTGGGCAGAAAGTTATGCCAGCCCTGTGTACCACATCAGTTCCATTATCGGTGCTAATTACATTCTGGGGCCGTATATAAGGCTTGAAATATAAAAGAAAGGGATAGAATGTTGTTTCTTGGTGCTGATATATAAGTTTTTACTTCCATGCATTCTTCATGGGAGCAGAAAGCAGGGGTGTCTAAAATCCCCCCTTGCTTTATCTAACACCAGATCTCTTGCAATGTAGTGAAGCCCATGAGGATGATTATTCTGAAGACCAACGCTGCCACTTTTTCATTGGAGAAAAAGGTAATCGCATTCAATATCTGCAGTGGGGTTAGCTGAAGCTACATTCATTGCCATGCAGCGTTTTGAAGTCTACATGCTTGGTGTGGCCTAAATGTAATGCAATGCAAGAAAAAAGAAATGCATCACTACTCAGGAGCACCTAAACAGAGCCATTTTGGTGTGTAAGATCCCCGGCGTTACAGCAATTCTGTAATAGGCACTGTTGGGGAAGCCTGTCTCAAGATGTGTATTTGCGATTTCAGCACTATTCAGCATGCTTCCGCCTGCAGAGCTATTCATCTCTAGCCCTGGCTTAACTTTCCCTGACTGCACCCCTTCGCCTCTCATTCCCTAAACTCAGGCAGCTCAGCTCTTGGCTTCCTCCTTGTGGCTATGAGGAAGAAGAAGGGGGAGACATTTGTAGGGACATTGTGATAGTGTGGAGCAGGCTGCCCAGGGAAAAGAAGGAGGAGGGGGGGTAGGGAAAGCTGCTCTCCATATTTATGAGCAGACAGCCAATAAACAAGAGAAGAGTACAGCAAGAAGTCAGAGTCTGCTGCGAGACCCAGACAGGTCAAAGGACCTTGAAATCAGCACATGATGCCAATAGAATCAATCCCCCTTTCTTGCAGAATGTGTCTGGCACGTCTGTGTCTGCAGCATTCAATGTGCAGGCCGGTGTTCTTCAAGGCGTAGTCGGGGGTACTACAAGCTCAAACTGTGACTCTTTGCCAACTGACAATTACTCCCTATTATTCTATTGCGCCGATACAAAAGACTGGTGATAATATAAGTCCCACAAAGCCTGCTTAGTAACTTTATTATCTGTTAGTTTTGGTTTAAGTCATTTAAATGTGGAAGTCCCCTCTACATTAAAGAGGCAGTAGGCATGCATTACATTTTTAGCCTATGTTGCTAAGCTTCTAGGGGTTTGGTAAACGCCTTTGATACATTCTTGCTCCATAAAATAAAATGTTGAATTTATTTAATTTAGATGTCTATTTTTAAGGGCCCCTTCACGCCTCTCAATTTTACCGGTAGTTACTGTTTTATGCTCCTTTGATGTGCTATAGATCTATTTTAGGTACAGTTTGCTAGCTAAGCCGTAAGCTATAGATAGGCCGAAATTTATGAAGACTTCCTATCTGCTTTAACAGGAGCTAAAGCCAATACTATGCAAATACTCCAGAAGTGGATGTCTACGTAGCATGTGCCGGGGCAGATTGGCCATAGGGAGACCCGGGAGAATTTCCGGTGGGCTGCAATGCTTTGGGGCTGCTACTTCTAACACATGCATCTACCTGCCCTACTAATACTAAAGCTTCAGTCCCATCAGAAAGCGGACCACACCCTTAAAAAACTATTCCCCAGCATCTAAAATGAATATAGTTTATGTTTTTAGTCACTTTTCATTCTCTCCCCCACTGGCCTGCAACTCTAGGATACGGGCACCGCCATCTTGGCTCAGTAGCATCACATACTGAGGAAAGGGGTCAAAAGTACAGGGGTGGGATTATAGCTGTGCTGTGCACAGACATAGCACAGAGCCGGGGTCAGGAAAAGGTCAGCAATCCCAGAATGCAGAGCGGCACAGTCAGATAACACTTCCTGTTTTCAAGCAACCTAAGACTCCCATCGACTGCCACCTTTATGTTTTAAGTCTCAGAAAATGCAGTAGGTGCAGGTAGGATGATTTTTAATGTGGGCAATCTGTATGTGCAACGTGGGGGAGACATACAAGATATGCTCTTATTCAGGGTAAAGGTCCGGTTTGAGAGTGCCCATACCAATCACTATTCTTGTACTAGCACTATCCTCAGCCTTGGAACGCACTAATTGACCACCCAGGAAGCCCATGAAGGGAAAGTGAGGTACAGATTGGGGGTATTGTGAAAGAGAGACAAAGAGAAATCATAGATGAAGGGAGGTTATGGGAGTAAAATGAGAAATACAAGGTTGAATATAGTAAAACAAGGGAGACAGAGAGGGAGTATGGTAAAGGAAATGTGAAAATTACAGAAAGAGGAAGGGATGTAGGAAAAGTAAGTACAATGAAGAAAATGTGAACAAGTGAGAATGTGAAAAGACTAAACATAGGAGGGAATGTGGAAAAGAGAGAAAGATATAGGAAATGTGGAAAAAGCGGTCAGAGGGATGTTGAAAACAAAGAAAGGTGGAGGGAGTGTGAAAAAGGAAGATGGAGTGAATGTGGAAAAGAGAGATTGAGAGAGGAGGTATAAAAATAACAGACAGATGGAGAGATTGTGGGAAAACAGAGAACAATGGATGGAATGCGAAAAAGCCAGAATGATGTAGGGAAAGTGAAAAGGCGAGAATGATGGAGAGAAAGTGAAAAGGCGAGAATGATGGAGGGAATGTGAAAAAGCAAGAATGATAAGGAGAATATAAAAAGAGCGAGAAAAAGGGAATGTGAACAAGAGAGAATGTGAAAAAGTGGAGTGGATGTGAAAGTAAAAAGAAGGAAATGTGGATAAAGCGGTCAGAGGGATGTTGAAAACAAAGAAAGGTGGAGGGAGTGTGAAAAAGGAAGATGGAGTGAATGTGGAAAAGAGAGAATGAGAGAGGAGGTATAAAAATAACAGATGGAGAGATTGTGGGAAAAGAGAGAACAATGGATTGAATGTGAAAAAGCCAGAATGATGTAGGGAAAGTGAAAATGCGAGAATGATGGAGAGAAAGTGAAAAGGCGAGAATGATGGAGGGAATGTGAAAAAGCAAGAATGATAAGGAGAATATAAAAAGAGCAAGAAAAAGGAAATGTGAACAAGAGAGAATGTGAAAATGAAAAGCGGAGTGGATGAGAAAAGTAAGAGAGAACAATGGATGGAATGTGAAAAAGCAAGAATGATGTAGGGAAAGTGAAAAGGCGAGAATGATGGAGAGAAAGTGAAAAGGCAAGAATGATGGAGGGAATGTGAAAAAGCAAGAATGATAAGGAGAATATAAAAAGAGCGAGAAAAAGAGAATGTGAACAAGAGAGAATGTGAAAACGTGGAGTGGATGTGAAAGTAAAAAGAAGGAAATGTGGATAAAGAGGGCAGAGGGATGATGAAAACAAAGAAAGGTGGAGGGAGTGTGAAAAAGGAAGATGGAGTGAATGCGAAAAAAGAAAGATTGATGGAGGAGGTATGAAAATAGACAGATTGAGACATTGTGGGAAAAGAGAGAACAATGGATTGAATGTGAAAAAGCCAGAATGATGTAGGGAAAGTGAAAAGGTGAGAATGATGGAGAGAAAGTGAAAAAGCAAGAATGATAAGGAGAATATAAAAAGAGCAAGAAAAGGGCAATGTGAACAAGACAGAATGTGAAAAAGAAAAGTGGAGTGGATGTGAAAAGTAAAAAGAAGGAAATGTGGACAAAATAGAGAAAGAAGGTTTAGCTGTATTCAAAACTCGAAAAAGAAGATCAAGTGTGGTGCCCAGATGACAGCACCCTGTAGGATGACAGCACCCTGTAGGATGACAGCACCCTGTGGGATGACAGCACCCTGTAGGATGGCACCCTGTGGGATGACAGCACCCTGTAGGATGACAGCACCCTGTGGGATGACAGCACCCTGTAGGATGACAGCACCCTGTGGGATGACAGCACCCTGTAGGATGACAGCACCCTGTGGGATGACAGCACCCTGTAGGATGACAGCACCCTGTAGGATGACAGCACCCTGTGGGATGACAGCACCCTGTAGGATGACAGCACCCTGTGGGATGACAGCACCCTGTAGGATGACAGCACCCTGTGGGATGACAGCACCCTGTAGGATGACAGCACCCTGTAGGATGACAGCACCCTGTAGGATGACAGCACCCTGTGGGATGACAGCACCCTGTGGGATGACAGCACCCTGTGGGATGACAGCACCCTGTAGGATGACAGCACCCTGTGGGATGACAGCACCCTGTGGGATGACAGCACCCTGTGGGATGACAGCACCCTGTAGGATGACAGCACCCTGTGGGATGACAGCACCCTGTAGGATGACAGCACCCTGTGGGATGACAGCACCCTGTGGGATGACAGCACCCTGTAGGATGACAGCACCCTGTGGGATGACAGCACCCTGTGGGATGACAGCACCCTGTAGGATGACAGCACCCTGTAGGATGACAGCGCCCTGTAGGATGACAGCACCCTGTGGGATGACAGCACCCTGTAGGATGACAGCACCCTGTAGGATGACAGCGCCCTGTAGGATGACAGCGCCCTGTAGGATGACAGCGCCCTGTAGGATGACAGCACCCTGTGGGATGACAGCACCCTGTAGGATGACAGCACCCTGTGGGGGCGCTCCATCTGCACACCACTAAGGCTGGCCCTGGTCCCACCTGATTAATAGCTGACAAGCCTTTGACCCAGAAAATAAAGACTTACACCACACAACCTGTATTCTCATTGCAAGATAAAGACACACCAGGAATGCTCCTAAATTGTACTAGAAAACCATCCAGCCTTTGAAGAACATTGAGCTAATTGTTATGGCATTTTTAGAGTAAAGAAAAATAGTCCTCCCTTTTGTAAATTTTATATAACACCACAGGTTCATTTTAACAGAATTAATATTATTATATTTTAAGAGTGAAAGAAATGTTAAATAATGGTATTCATTTGATAAAGGTGCAATATAGCATTATTTACAGACATTTTAAAAGAGGTAAATGATTTATGATATTGAATAAATCTAGCAATATATGAAGATGCTATACTATAGTGAAATGTTTTAGAGGTTAGAGGTCTTCTTCTATCATCTTTTACTCTAAAAATACAGAAGCTGGCTAAAGGGAATCCCATCTATTTCTGTTTTTTGGTTTTCTTTTTAAACTGAGATCACCAAATTTGACCAACATTGACAACATTTGGCTCGTAGTATTAATGACAGTATCTCGCTATGACATATTTGTTGCTTTTATTATTTCTGCCACAACCCAAGGCACACATTGTGTCCAGAAATATCCAAAGAATAGATCTCATAAAGAATAACTTTTTCCAACAGAAACACTGTCAACGATGTTCCATAATGAAACATATTTATACGCTAAACAAATGTTTCGTGTGCTATTGCTAGACGTGGGAATACGCTGTTTGTCTCATCCTCCTTAATCGGGGTTAAGACCTGTCTGTTGGAACAAATATTCTGGACAACACTTGAAATGGGTGTTAAATAAAAGCTGACATTTAGTTGTTCTTTTGTGTCTAAAACATTTGGTGCCGTAAACCGGTGGTAACACGAAAAACGAAAATAGAAGGCAAGTGAAAGTACATATCCGGCCATTTGACAAAGACAACTAAAACAATCATAAAATAACTCCTCGTTTACAAAGCAAGCTTGCTGCAAAACATAAAAGTATATTTTGCTTGCTTTTAAAATGATAGCCATTCAGCAGCGCACACTGCAATGTATTGTATCTCTGCTAATTAGGTGCTAATTATACAGGTTGTTGAGTCTAGTAGACTCTTGTTTTATATGTCTGACTTGTAATTGTTATGCAAATTTGTATTTAGTAGTACTTTGTCACCCATGCCCAAATCCGTACATGTACAAGTGAGGAAAGGTTTCTTCCCACATAGCTAATAGGACAACATACTGAGACCCTGAGATGCCAGTATTCATTAACATTGCTTTTCATTAATGGCAAGTATATGAGAGTAGCTAATTGTGGGGCTTTTACTGTATATTTAATACTTGATTTTTAGGCTATATAAGATAACGCTGGTTATTCATAAGGAACAGAGGCACAATGAAATTCTTTGAACCACATGGTGTTTTCTAGATATTCTCAACATGATCACACGAACACAGCAATCTTTGTATGAAGAAAATATACTACTTACAATCTAACTATGTGGATCTATTGTTTAAAGAGCATAGAACTGGGTGATGGCAAATGCAAGGAGCCAGGTACCAAGCTGCACTTTTGAACATATATTACTTTCATTACACAAATAAAAGTAAATGAATAAGGCCAGACCTCAGGATAGGACCAACACTTGCCTTATTTCTCCGCATAAAGACAATATTATGCTTATTATGCATGGGTCCATTATATATTGTGTGCTCCCAAATATACCACCCTGCTATCCCATGCCATATACTGTTATCACATACCCTGTGGACCATCCATACATCCAAATGCGTCCTTATACAACTGTTTTCCCATCCATACAACCTCCACCCACACTGTCTAGGGCTTCGTATTCAGCCCTGCCTTCATTCCCTAGACTTCATAATTAAAATAAAAATGAGGTAGTGTCACTAGTAATATGTTGATACCAGTATAGTGATGGCCATAATATACTCATAGACCCTGATTGGAATGACTAGGCGCTGTTTACACCAGTCCCCCATTCTTGGTTTATGCATGTACTGGCCAGATGTGTGGACCTACACTGCTACAACCTGTCTACAACAACTTCTACAACCTGTCTACTCTGTGCCGGAGAGGGTCCAGGTGCATAGGGACACTAAACTAACCCAGCCTACACCGCATGTCATCTGTGCGCCCTACAATAAAGATATACCCTCCTTATCATATCACAGCAGCATCTGATAGGGGACAGGGAACTCATATGGCACCTGCACCTGATCCAATAGGAGACGTGTTTCATTGCAATGCACAATCTCAGGCTTTTCACTCATGTAGTCTGCTTTACAGGGGCATCCCGATTATGCATGCCCCTGTGTGTCAAATGCTACGAATGCACATGGCTTTGTCCAATTAGAATTTACCAATGTATGTATATAGCAATGCATTCGAAATAAAAACAACTCATAGGCACCCCCACCCACTGTACTCTCCCTTCTGCTGACTGCACATGTTGCTGGCCATTCAGATACACTGGTGGGATGCGTGCATTAAAGTGGACCAACACCCAGAGGGGATCGGCCCGGAAATCTATAAGATTCCCGGACCGATCAGATCCCTCCCCGCGGGGCATCCGAAATCGGGATGTCCCGCGGGGAGGAACCCCCCAGGAGGCCCACAAACCTTACCTTACAGGCGATCCAACGGCGCATGCGCGAGACGCGGCCGCGTCTCTCGCTTCCCTCTAGCAGGGCACGCTCCCGCGCCGGCCGTTTTGTGAATGGCCGGCGCAGGCGCGCTCCCTGTTAGAGGGAAGCGAGAGACGCAGCCAATGACAGCGCTCAGAGCCGCTCTGGTATGCGCGTCCAAGCGGCTTTGGACGCGCATACCAGAGCGGCTCTGAGCGCTGTCATTGGCCGGACGAGGTCACGTGGGAGCAGGGAGAGGTGAGTTTTTGCGGCGATCGGGGGGGTTTCAGACAGTGGGGCACCCCCGATCGGGGTGCCCCACCTAAGTGGACCAACACCCAGGATAGTCAAAATCCTGGGTGTTGGTCCACTTTAAATTGTGTATAGGATGCCACTGGATGCCTGTGCATGTGCCTTGTGATCAATGCCTGAGGTGAGTATATGGCTGATCCCAGGCAGTGGAGTACCCAGGAATTTTATCTAGGAAGGGGGTCTGGTATGGGAGCGTGGCACAGATGGGATGTGGCTTCTGAATTTCCCAGTAGCCAAAGTGTGACTGCTGCAGAAATATACATGTTTCGCATGACCTTCGGAGTACCCCTGAAGAACTCTTTGTGGCCAGACATCCACCCCCCACACTAAACCGGGACAACCCACTCTTCCTTCTCTTGAGCTTCATGAACTTGCAACTCCTGTGCCTCCCCCCACTCCTTCCCACTGCCACTTTCCTTTTAGTGCTACTCTCTCTTGCTACACAGGGTAGTTATTGTCTGGCTGCTCAATGCTGCTACTCATCCCATAATGAGAACAGTAGGCATGCTCCACCTAGACCCCTGGACCACCCCTTTGGGTGCTAATCTGATCCCGGGGGTCAGAACCAGGTTACTGGGGTTTTTGTCCACTATAAAACGGATAACTGGACTGTACTTTCTCTAAACTCTACTTTACTCTATACTACAATTTTTCTATGATTTACTTTTTGTTAGACTTTACTTTCTCTTTTAAGTTTAATGAAAAGAGAACAAATAACTTATCCCTGTGCAATAAAGGTTTGCTTGACAGCCTGAATTACCCAATGACGTGGCACCATTTCACCAGGTTACACAGAATGTAAATAAACACTTCATATATTGTTACTGCTCATTAAATTAATGTGTAGCTTACACTGCTCTAATCATTATCCCCGGAGCCTCTTATGTAATCTAAACGTTACACATATTTAGTAGGAGGTTTCAGCAATCCATCTAATCATTAACTATACAACCATAACATACAAAACAAATATAGGTTTAAGACATTCCATCTGTACCTAATATGTAAGCTAACTGATAATAAAGTGTGACTTTGGTATCTGAACATATGGACCTTACATTCACACATCACACCGGTGAAAGATTATTATTGAGACTATGTATACAAAACTGAAAGGGAAAGCAAACAAAAAATTCTGATAACCTAAAACATATATATTCTATATATATATATATATTTGGCCCAAAGCCCAAACCAAAATTAAAGTAGAACTCCAGGCAAACATGGAAATAATACAAATTTAGAAGTGGATATAGATATACATACCTTTATTAGGTATGCAGTGCAGTCCTATCTACATCCACATGAATATATATTGCCTTCTGATAAGTGAAGGTGCGCACAGCAGCAGCTGCCATTGTTATCCAGGTCTTACTCAACCCTACTGGGCTACAATAATACTGGTATAGGATATTTTACTAATAACTAAAGAACAAGTTGCAGATAGCCCTGAAACTATTTTTATTAAGGAATAAACATCAAGAATTGCATTTCCAGTGGATGAGAGTAAGTGTCTGTGTGTCAGTGTCTGATTGGAAATTCAAAAAATGATAAGCCAGGTATGTAACAGATGTGTGAATCATTGTACTAAGATCTTAGCTTTGCCCAGTACTATGGTAGCATCTGTGGTGTGCTAACTGGCACGTGCTTTGTATATAATACATTGTGGCTCTGGGGTACATTGACTGCAGAAGTATCAGGTGTAGGGCACACAGGTATATCATAGGGATGCTATCAGCCAGTCTGTAAGACTTCAATGCAAATGGTCCATTGTGATCTAGTGAGCAGAAGGAGGGAGGCCTGGGAATGGAGGTCTCCACCATACGGCTGGGTTGGACAATGTCCCCTCAAGCAACGGATTAGTAAAACTATGCCCCACCTGATGCCATGCACATTATTCAGATGAGATTCCCACTGCTTATTTGCATGCTGGAGCATGTGATAAGTGAAAAAATGCATTCTAGAGCAAGTCAAAATGGTAATTGTGTTAAAAATACCTTATCTGTCTAATTGGTAAAATAGATTACGCTGGGTTTAAATCTGTACATGTGCCCCATTAACCCCAGCTCTCCTTCCAAAACAAAGGCATACATTACACATGCATCCTAAACTGGCCATCTCACAGCTTCATGGCTCATGGAGAATATTAGCTCTTTTGAGACCATAGCAAGATTTGCTTACCGTTGTTTCATTATTATCCATATTAATAAGTTTTATTGTGTATGGTATCCATCCATCCATCCATAGTAACATTAGGTTTGTATTGTATCCGTATCTTTATGGAAACATTAGGCAATACACATCACCATTTTGCAGTATTTCTTTGGACTAACTAGTGCAACTAGATAAAAAAAGAGCTTTCAGTGAAAAAAAAGTGAATAACCCCCTAAATGTCCTAGCAAAATAGGAAAAAGTTCTAAAAATGTAAGAAGTGTCTCCATTAGCAGAAACAGCTCCAGATACAGCGGAAAGAGTTTGGGGCCCTGGCACACAGAGTGAGGGGTGGTGTTTGAACTCCTGTCATAACTTGTGGGTGCCACCATTATTGTACACGGGGAGGCCGATTCATTAACAGCGGCAGGTAGCGACAGTTGAGCGACTGTAGCAGTATTTTCACAGCGCCCCCTAGTAGTCGCTGTGCTTGGCCATTGTTTGGTTGTTGATAGCGACGGAGTCGGTGTTCAGTAATGTTGAATACGGGGTGACGAGTCGCTATTTGACAGGTTCCGCGATGTATGGGTGCGCATGATAGCGACTGGTCAGAGCGACCGGCTCCCACCATATTCATCAAAAAATCACGCTCAAAAAATTCTCGCGCTGTGAAATGCATGATTAAACCCCAGAGCGCTGGTGGCGATGTGTTAAAAGTAGTTTTTTAACCCCCAAACCACCATATTTTTGGAAACAAAAAAAAAAAAATTTTAAGAGAATTTAGTAATATGAATACATTAATATCAGACCTGTAATATCAATTCTGCACACATTTTTTTTTTTTACCTTAAAAAAATTATCTAACATGGCAGAAGTGGTCACAGAATTTTTCACATAAAAAAAAAAAAAAAAAAAACATTAATAACAATTAATAATGAATATTTAAAGATTGTTCCATTGAAATGCATTGGAGAGCGCCAGGTAGCGAGAGGTCATACCTGTCGCTGTTCAAGGTCGGACCCGGCGCTGTGGGCTGAGGCTGGAATAATGATGAATGAGTGGCTATCTGGCGCTATCTCAGTCGCTAAGCAGGATTGCCTTGATAAATGTGTGATTGTGGTGGGGAGCCGGCGTTCTCGTGGCGGTGCCCGTCATTACCGGCCGCTCACCAGTCGCTACCTGTCGCTATTCCTTCATAAATAAGGGCCTTGGTGATCTGCTCATGGGTGCAGAGAGATAAGGATCAATTTAGCACTAGGTGAGACAACTCTATTACTTTTTAGGAGAGAATACTGCCATTCACTTTCATTATCTACCTTGGGGCAGATTCAGCACGTATTTGCAAGTGAATGGCAGTTTTCTCTCCTAAAAAGTAGTAGAGTTTTCTCACCTGGTGCTAAATCGATAGAGAGAGTGCCCGTTCACACCTTCCTGATTACATCACGTGGAGTAGGAAAAGAGAATTGTGCCTATTTAAATCAATAGGTTCTTAATATATGAACTGCGGTGCAGCTTTTTACTCTCTGCGAGTTCATCATAGCCCATAGAAGTGTATGGGCAGCACAGGTATTGAGGTATATCTGCATCTGGCTGCAGTGCAGTTAAAGGATGGACCTTTCTGTGTGCTGTCACTGAATGTTTAGCGGCTCATCCATACAGTTCAAAAGCTAGAACACTGAAAATAGACTCATATTGCTACATTTCAGTGCTACACATTTAACACAATATTTGAGCTAATAACATTTTATAAATCGTTTTTCTAATAACACAGATGATAACTCAATTTGTGTGAATGTGTTATAGTCATATTAACATGAAATACCGGTAATGGAAAATAATTGCTTTTATTTTTGGAAAATGTAATTTTACCCAACAGTGAGTACCAAGCCTTTCACTTCAATATACAGTACTGCTTTCCACTGATAAGCACTGTGGGAAACTGCTATTGGAGAGCTTTGTACCCAGCCTGGGAGTATTGCCTCCTCTTCACTCTCCCGGCTAGCCTCATTGTTAGTCACCGTATCCTCCGTGTTCATGTTTCTATAAACCTTTACATAAATAGGTATAGTGCAATTCATTTGAATATTTAGAGCGTGGTCAGCACTATCGTGTCATGATATCCTACTGCAGGGAGCAACTGCATTGGCAGGCTGCAGCGGACAGGTGTCATAGCAAAAGGGCACATCGACATTTGTACATACCCACATAACTAAAGATATCCAGACATTAGCAAGAGAGGATCTCTCTGACCGATAGGTGACTATAATAATTATTTTACTTTTTAGGGGTTTATATATTAACCCCAGTTGTTCGGTATTTCATACTGTTCGGAGCATTCTCCACTCTAAACAGTAGTTTTATCTTAAATCTTTGCACCTGTATTTTGGGGTAAAGATGCTCTTTGGGTAAGGTGCAGATGTTATCCAATAGGTTAGTTATTTTCCCCAAATTAGGAAATAACAAGCTATTTAGGGGTATTAAATGAAGTGTGTCTTCACATGGGACAGAGAGCTCTTCAACATGAGGTTGATCAACAAACCTCCCCCTCCAGATATCCAAAGTAATTTGGGGCTTTTAGCACTTAATTAGTTAATGAAACTCACCTCAGGAGAACTGTCCAGATTCAGCTTCAGTTCTGTTTGCTCTCCCCACTGACTGCTGGAGGCCTACTGAGTCCAAAAATTGCCACTGCCAGCCTGCCACCAGTCCATGGTCTACTAAGACCCACCTTTAATGTTCTTCCCAGCTGGCCAATGAAGGTGTTTGCCAGCTGAGGAAGATTTCAGGGATGGATCATGGGTAGGGGTAGATATGGCCACTCTTTGATGGCACTGAAGCCTAAGAATTGTAGGGGTAGATACTGTGGCAGGAGTAGGTAGGCTTTCCTCCTCCATCACAGCCATGATGCTGAGGCTATAGCATTGCAGGAGCAGAGCATGTGCTGGGACACAGTATGGGGGAGACCAGGGGGTCAGGGAGTAGGGGGGGTGAATAAGTGAATTCTGACAGGTTCTGGGTCATATGGGCTGCATGCCGAGGGCTACTCCCAGCCGCACCAATGCAGTGTGGCCTACTTAGACCAGAACCTATGGCCAGAATGCAGCTCCATGCTGATTTTACAGTGAATAGAGCGCACTGTAAAAGAGTGCAGCAACATTCTATATCAGGGATTACTAGTTCCACTGGTACTTGCTATCAATGCTACTGGTAGCAAGTAGCATTTCTTTTAGCTATATTGTCTAACTTACCTTTAGACCATAGTTTGAAAAAACAGGTGCACCAAAAATGTATTCAGTAATGCCCTTTTAAAAATACAAAATATCATTGTACATCCACCTAAATTGTATTTATTGTAAATGTACAATAAATTTAAATTAGAATTTCAACTATTTGTGCACCGCCAAGCATATACAAATGCCCCCCCCCCCCCCAAAAAAAAATATTGTATTTCTCAGGGCTCATTTCTATTGCCACCTCTATGGTGTGTAGGCAGGATGCAGGATTGTAACACAACATAACACTACCTGTTCTTATAACCCAACTGTTTGTCAGTAAATGAAAGTTTATTTTAAAGAAAAAAAATAACTCCGAATGGGTCTATTCGGCTGGCTTGGGTAAAGGGTTCCCTTGCTTTCCTTCAATGTAATTGCTTTTCATTTGTTGCTTTGGTTCAGCATGTAATGTCCAGACCTAATAACGAGAATGATATCCTATTGCTTTAACCTATTTTCTTTTTCCATCAATGAGTTAAGAATGATCACAGGGACATGCTGGGAATCAAGACTTTTGTCAGGACACAGGCTACAAAAGCCCCAAGGTTGTCACTGTGCGGCCTTTATGAGGGCAAACAGCATAGGACATACTTCTCCTGCATGTTGCCCTTTATCATTGAAAAAGGATTGTGTGATCCTATTAGTCCTGTGGGAGTTAATCTGTACTTGCTTTAAACGACTAATCATGCTAAAGAATGTTCCTTAAATGTGTGTGAGTGGATGCAAAAAGTAGTTCTATAGTGAAAAATGAGATTAGGTCCCTTTCACCACCACCACCGCCCCACCCCCCACCTGGCGCATAACTATTAGAATTCCCCTCTTTTTAAAGATCCCTTTGAAATCAGACAGGATTACTTGCCTCTTAAGCGGGATGCCCCTGGGGTGGGGGTTATTTTATAGAAAGCCACACATGGTAGGATTGTTCCAGACAATAAAATGCATGGCTGCTTCAATGATTTTGAGTTTGTAATCATTGTAGCCTCCAGCGTGTTACCTGGATCCATGCATGGCTCTCTAACTCTTAGCGTAGCTATATATAACCTTTCTCCTCGCTCCTCTGGAGAGATGGAGCCCCATGATTTGCCGCCATGGTCACAAGGTTGCCGGCACCAGATCCCCGGAAAAGGCCTGTGGACAGCGTGTCGCTGGCCAATCTCGGGGTACGATTTTGCAAGAGGGATAAGGAAAAAGGTAAAATGTATTGTTTAACCGCGGGTTGATGTGCAATCAGGGTGGGTGTTGTTCCGGTTTAAGCACATGGCTTTTTGTCATAACATTGTGTATGCAGGATGGACTTATCCCAGCCCAGCCATCCCATTTTCTACAGATGGGTCAGGGCTACTTTGCCAGTCCCCTCATCCCCCCATATTGGACTCAGGTATGGAGAGGGGCACTGCCTGCTGCTAAGGAGAGGCAAAGCATGGTACATACCAGTATGGAAGAGCAGCAGCATCACAGAAACAAAGCTGCCCTGGTTGAGCATTTCAGTCTAATTCCAGATGTTCTTTGCCGCTGATGCTAAGATACAAGCAGTGCCCTGTCATACAGCTTCCAAGTCCTTATCTAACATGTATGTATACGGGATAAATTCTCTGGGTAGGTAAGTAAAATCCAAGCATTCTTTCCAAGTGACTTCCAAGAAGCCTCCTGCATCTGTGGCCAGCTGTGGCCGGGATAGACTTTCAGTGCCTATAGTAGCAATGTTTAAAACTCCAGCTGTGCCTCCAGCCATATTGTTTTTTCTGTAACTCGATAAAAAGAATATTCAGTACGCATAAATAGATAAACATGTTGCTTGTTTAAAGAGGAACATAGCTTGAGTGTAGCAATAATAATATTAATATTAACAAAGTGAATAATCTGTAACGCCGGCCAGAGAAAAAAGGTCCTTGCCAAGAAAGTATTGGCAAAGCGGTTTTAAGTTTGCACTGTGCTTCTTTTAATAGAACATGGTGTCGATGCAAGCCCTGCACTTAGCTATGTTTCCAAGCTGCTGTTTCTGGATGACCCTATCAAGCTGCGTATCGGAGACAGATCAACAACTGGACCCCCTCATTCCACGTCTAATCCATCTGTCTGTGCAGCGCTCCCAGACACTGTGCTAACATGACATCTCTATCAGCAGAGCGGAGAGCCCCACCGCTTTGTGGAATCAGGGCTTGGGTTAAAACTTGCTAAAATGCAAAGCACAACATGCACTAGGAAAATACACAAAGGGCCTGTTTGAAAAGAGACAAGAGCCTCATTGTTGGGGATTCCGCCACATTCACTGTGGATGATTAGGATATATGTCACAATACCCTATCGACTGACTGAACAAAAACTACAGGAACATCCATTAACATAACCACACATACATGAACCAGTATGTCCAGATACACCTTTTCCCAACACTAAGGCTAGATATCTAAATATGTATCCAATGTATTTACCACCTTATAACACTTTGCATTATGTTACAAAAACATTATCTTCCGGGGGAATCTAAACTAGACCAACAGCCTTGCACAGTTGAAAAAAAAACTCTCCAAATATCCCTTGCCTCACCTGCATGCATCACACTGAATCATTGTCAGCACTTACATTTGCTCCTAAATCCACTCAAAGCTGAAATTCCGCCTTACCAATTTTCTCCTGGTCACAGCCATCTTGGAGCACTCAGAAGACTTCCTTTCCCAGCATTACAGCCATGCTGCTGCCTGTATTTAAGCAACATAACCCACAATGCCCAGCAGCAGGAAACCCAGTAGCACTTCCTCTTTGCAGGCCACTGGTAGATCTATTGGCTGCCATTGAGCGGGAAAATCGACCTTGGCAGAATTTGCAAAAGGGTAAATTCATTTTTATGTACAGAAATCTGAATTGCCATGGGGAGGGATGCGTATGAGCACTGTTTCTAGTAAGGGTGTTGAAATTATACAGGTTAGAGCTATGTCTTGCTAGGATCGAGAATCAAGAAAGGAGGAGAGAGTAAACAAAAACTAATAGAAAAGATCAGGGGATAAGCTGGATCAGGAAAGTGAAAATGAGTGGAAAGGAGAAAAGAAAATGAGGGCTGGGGCAGGAAAGGAAAAAAAAGAAAAGAGGGGTTCGGGGAAATGCACGGACTTTTTATTTTTTATGTATATGTAAACTTTTCTTCTGGTCACATAAACCTCACAAACTAAAAAAACGTTAACCAAACAAAAAAATTGCACTGAAGGCGGCCTTATACTACTACTATTACTACTACGACCACTAATATTACTAATACTACTATAGGTAGTGGTTATTATAGAAAATTGAAAATAAAGTTGCATATTTTTATATAACTTCTTTAATTCTTTATGCATTTTTAAAGAGCCTTGCACAGGACACAAGGTAACCTGTATGTGATTCAATTCTAAAGATGGTTGCCATATTTAGTGTGTGCCGCCATCCTTATCATTTAGCACATACACTGCACAGTACACTGTAGCACACATGGAAGCCCTCCATCCTTTGGCGCTCGGGTGTTCTCAGCATGCCCCCTGTGCGTGCCTGTGAGTACTTAGTAAATCAGGGTCTTAATAATTCTCATGGAGAACTTATCAAGCCGATTACCAGTTCACAAACACAAGAATGCACAAAGGCCGCGGAGAGCAATGGAAAACACAAAAATGTAAATGAACTATTTACAGTCATTTATGTTTGCTTATATAAAACAAAATGAGCCACGCATTTTGGAAATGAGCTCAAGTCGCATTTTAATGAATAAAATGATTTCGGTATGACTCCCCTATAATCGTACATACGCACATTTATACGTTCATACAACAGCAATAAATAAAACAGTAAAACAAAACAAGGGCAAGCTCAAAAAATAGACAGTTATTACGTATTCTGCGAACGAGGGTCTGTGTGCAATTTTTTTTGTGTTGTCTATTTGCTTTAGGTTTATATTTCTTTTTAAAGGTAATTGCATTCATGCAGCATACATTCTATATAAAGTAATTGGCAAATAAATTACACAGCATTAAAGGAATGTAGGAAGGATAATTATTAACTCAGTCCCCTTGCTTTTATAAGAATTAAATTTAACTTTCACTGCATCTAAAGATCAAAGTTGATTGTATATAGCTGCATTTGAGGGCTGTTTATGCCTTTTCTTCTGCTCCTTTGTGCCGGGACAGAACTCTGTAGTGTGTTTGAGTGGCTCTAGTGAAACTAATAATGCAGATTTTATTACTGTAACCTGAGTCTTCCTAAAAAAGGAAATCATACTTTCCCATTGAATACAATAGCTCATTGTGTGCGCTCAAACGGATCGTACAGTACAGAGTAGGCCGGCCCAGCTTTATTAGGGAGAGAAATGAGCTGGGCGCTTTATGTGACTACAGATTTAAGACCAGAACAAACACAGGAATATAAACTAGTTTAATAATGCTGCATAGCTCCAGACGTGACATAAGATATAAATTAGTCAGCTACAAGTTATTTTAGCTCTTGGTGTTTGACAGAATTATATTTTAGAGCCAATAAAATAATACACTGATTTTTCACGTGACAACACGCGTTATTAAAGTTGAACAAATTTCGGACTTGGCATTTGCGCACCTTATAAACTGTTATGCACAATTACAAAAGCTGATTTGCAAAGTTAATTGGGATGTTTTATTGTTTCTGATCGCTTCAGTTCGATGTATACCTTTAAGACACAATTAATCGGGTGCTATTGAGGTCAGGTTTTACGTGAGTGGAAACGTGTTTTTTTATTACAATTTTTTTCATTTATTTGATTTATAGAGTAGGCAGAAAATAATTTAGGTAAATAAAGAAAAGTCAGCATAGGTGGAGTTTTGCTATCTTAAATAGAGATTGAGAATAGAGATTATTACGGATTATAAAAGGCTTATTGTCACCATTAAAATGGAGAAAAATGTGTATTTACTTTGATGCTAACCCCAACTTGGGCATGACCACTTCCACCTGGGACATTATCATGAATAATATGCTCACATGAGAAATGTATGCATATGCAAATAAAGAAATCTTTACTCTGCTTCTAACCCATCCATGCAAATGTGAAACATAAATTAACTACACTAGTGAACAACACCAGTAAACCTCAACATTGAACACACTAAGAGGCAGTGAGTGCAAAATGTTCCTGCAGAGGTGGGTTGCCCTAGGCATGGTGCCCGGGGAGCAATTGAAATGTAGGTTCTTTGCTCAAGAGCACTTCAACCAGGCCAACTTCCTTAGAGGAAACAGTGATGATATGCATCTCTCCCCAGGAAAATTCAGATTGCTGTATATAAAAAATGTAACTTCTGCTGTGGTCAAATTTTACAAACAAAATGGCCATCTGCAAAAAGGACGTGATGTTGGGTTTCCTGCTGCTGTGCATTGTGGGTTATGTCAGTTGAATTTAGGCAGCAGCACATCTGGGATGCTGGGAAGCTCCAAAATGGCTGGGAGCAGGAGAAAATAGGTGAGGCAACATTTTAGCCTTGAGTGGATGCAGGGACAAATTTAAGTTCTGATAATAATTCAGTATAATGCATGTTTCAACTGGGCAATGCTGTTGGTCCAGTTTCAGTCATGTCCCAGCCATAAACTGAACCTGCAACCTGACCTATCCACAGCATCCGGAGGAGCAGTTGGGGGTTAGGTGCCCTACTCAAGAGCACTTCAATCATGCCCCAACCGATGCTGCAGTCTTAGCCTGAGGAAAAAAAACTATTCTGAAAAGCTTACTAAATTCTTCACTTTTTCACAGTGCTAACATGATACAGCACCTACCTCTCATTAGATCTGGGGCCCATAACCTTTTCTATTACAAGATCCACATTTACCACCAATAGATGGTCAGGAGCCACACACAACTTGATGGTAGAAGCCATATAACACTTAGAGAACAAAAATAAATGACGGTTCAGGGTGCATATGGATTCCTCACCGCACCCAATGTACATGCAGATCCTCTCTCATCCCCAAATTTATAAGCAGAGTGCACACAGATCCCTCTACATGCCTCAATATTCAGCTTCCTAGCTCCCCAAAACTGATTAAGTAGTGTGAACACAAATCCCCTCTATAAAATACTTGCCCCAAACAACTCTCCAGTTCCAAAAAGGGTAAATGACAGCTGGAGATTGCTGGCTAACCTGCCCCATTGGTTTCTCAGTTTCTCAGAGCCACTCCTTATCTTCTAAGTGTTTGAAATAACCAATTGTACAGTAATAATGTGTTTTTATTTGTTTAAAAAAATGGCCTATATTGCTGTGGTCTGTAAGTAGATTCAAACCCTAAGTTGCAAAGTATGTGCCAGGGTGTGTCCTTGATAACAGGGATTCTAAAGTAACCTAACCTAACCTACTCTACCTCTCACACCATCAGTGAGCCCTTAATTAGATAGATACTAATTTTTACCTGCATTCCTTGGGGATAGTTGGGGGTCAATATCTACACATGTGAGGAATCCACAGCTCATCCATTAGGAGACCTGTTTCACTAAAGTGCTTTGCTATTTCCTGACCTCCATCATGAAAGGCATAATGCCCAATTTTGACTTCTTAAGGGTTCTGTAGAGGCATCCCAAACTAGTGGTGAGAGTTAAAAGGGACATAAAGTTATTTTGGTTCGCTTTTAAGTGAATCTGTCATCAGGAAGGCTCAGGAAGCCAGTTGGAGGCTTCAGTGCATGCGGCATGTAGGCCTCTTTTTTAAATAAAGTGGAAGTCCAGTCATATATTAACCCCCCACCCTGCCACCCTCCTCCTGGCCTGGTGCTGAGGCAGGATGGGGGCTGCGAGCTGTGATGTGCAAATTTTGGATACATAAATGTATGACAATAGAGTACACCTATAACAGAGTAATAGGACATTGTGGATAAACCATAGAATTGTGTCCACTGTTCTATCTATCTGTAACTATGTAAATTATTCCTAACTTGGATATTTCAGTACGTCTGTCTATAAATGTACACAGTCGAATCTGCGCCAACTTCAATAAAAACTTTGTAAAAGAAAAAAAAAACATTTCCGGCGGTCCAGCACCATCTCCCAGCACTCCGGGTCCTGTGCCGCCATCTTGAGAGAAAGCACAAAGCGGCATCCCCAGCTCAATCACTTGAATGGAGTGAGAGTAGAGGGATGCTGCTTCGTGTCTTTCTGTGGGGTGGTCGCACAAACCTGGTAGCGCCACTGAACCGCGGACAAGGTAAGGGTTTTTTATAACTCCCCTCCTGCCTCAGTGGGGGGAGGTGTTAAACATATGACTGGAATTTCCCTTTAATAGTGTGCTCTGGCTTTTTCAAACATTTCAGGAGGTTTATGCAAATTTACAAGGGGGTGGAGTCTCACTTGAAAATAAATAAAGTGGAAACTATTAACTGTGCATTAAGATGTTTATATATGTCTTCATTTTTCAAAGGGTCAAATTTGGTTATGTACTTTAAACGTCAGAAAGAATATTATTATACAGTCAGGAAGTTTTACTTTTGCCCATGACCCATAGACTGTGAATAACTTTCACAATCACTTTCCAGATTTTTCATATTCTTACTGCAATGTTAGTAAAGCCTGCCAAAAATTTCACTATGTTTGTGGTTTTTAATGCCGGCATATTAGATCTAGATTACACCATCAGTGTTATAAATTCATGGAAACAATAGCAGTATACAAAACTTCCTCCTAATGCACCACCACCTTGCCAATTACAAGGACAAAGCTACGAATCAAGCCATCTATCCAATAGAAACATTTCTGTTAAAGAAAATAACAGCTATGTGGAATCTAAACTTGTGAACTCCCAACTGCTGCTCTCAGTGATCTCTACAGAAGAAGGTATATTGGCCAATCACCCAGGTGACTTAAACCGGACCAACACCATTAGTAGAAACAGTGCTCATATGTATCCCTCCCCAGGGCAATTCAGATTGCTGCAAAATTCATTTACCTTTTTTAACTCCTGCTGTGGCCAAAATCAAGACTCATTGAGCTGTCGGCTGTCTGCAAAGAGCAACACACTCCTTTCTATGGGTACATATATCTCTCAATTATCTCCCAGCCCCCTCAAAAAAACACAGAAATAATCCTAATAATAAAATACCATTGGAAGTTGGAATGGAGAAATGGATGCCCAAAAATCTTCCCCTACACTGAAGCGTGAAAAATGCTGAATCAGGGCATCATCATGTAGTGTAATCGAGCAAAAGCTTAATAGCATCATGAGTCGTGAAAAATTGGTTCAGAAAAAATGTTGGATGGGAAGAAAGTGTCCCCTACACTGAAGCATGCAATGCACCAAATCAGGGGTTGGGGTGTAGTGTAATCGTGTAAAAGCGTTGGAGGGGGAGAAGCGACCCTCATCAATCTTACCCTACACTAAAGCATGCAAAATACCGTATCAGGGTTGGAGTTTAGTGCAATTCCTGATTCAGTAACTTAATAGCATCGTGAGCCCTAAAACATTTGTGCAGAAAGTGTTGGAGGGCATCCCCACCAATCTTCCACTACAATGAAGCCTGCAAAAGACCGAATCAGAGGCTGAGGTTTAGTGTAGCCTAAAGGCAAATTGTTCAGACAAAATGTTGGAGGGGAATAAGGAGAACACAACGATTTTACAACTTAGCCCTACAGCCTGCAAAATGCTGTATCAGAGTTGTGGCTTAGTGTGATTATGCAATAACCTAATAGTATTGTGAGCCCCAAAATAAATCATTCAGAAACTGTGTTGGAGAGGAAGAAGGGACTCCAATGCAATCAAGCAGCAGCACTGCCAACTTAATTATGTGCCATCTGGTGGTGGAAATAAGAAAGTACCTGCCTAGTGCCTCACTTTCTTCAAAATATTCCTTTTGAAGACTTGATGATGACTGTATGATCTGCCAGACAACCGCTCCTCTCCTCATGTGAGAGGGACAGGCAGAGGTCTTCATAGGTTATGTCTCACCAGGCTCAGGGAGACACTCTTCCACTCTCTTCTTGTGATGAATCTTCACCTGCAGGCAGCCTGCACTGGAGTCTTCTTTCATGCAGGACATTGATGGTTCTACAAGAGCTTTTCTTTGGCAAACCTTAGACCTAAACTTTCATTTATTGAAGTGACATGCTTGTTATGAGGTTTACTTTAGAAGACCAACCACCTATAGTGCCAGAAATGTATGTGGCAACTATTGCTGTTTTCTATTACTGGTTGAAAAATGGATGGTATCCTTGATTTAGAGAAAGGGGGGGGGCTTTATCAAGCGTCAGAGCCTGTTAATACAACTCAGCGCTAATATTTTTGCCTCAACAGCATTCAGGGTTCAATATAACAAACAAAAAAGAAGGCAGCACCCATATGCATCTAATTTAATACTAGCGCCATATAGTCCACAGAGCCTGGCACTCTTCTTTCTGCTGCGCCAATTTATACTCGCGCTGTAGGTTCTGCCCATTGTGCCCTTGGAACTGTTTTCATGCTTATAAATAATATTACATGCTATTTTCTTGGACAGAACTTTCATTGTGACTTGTCAATAATGTAAATGTAGCACCTACATGTCATTTTATTTTTTCTTGTAAAATCGTTTTTCATGGCATCTTTTGCTTAGCATTGTGTATTTTGGACCACAACTAAAATGCAGCCTAATCCCACTGTAAAGTTTGTCCCCCTTTGTCCCCAGCTGTGATATGCCTTTAGTGTAATAATAAAACGCAGACCAGCGCCGAAAAAATACAGCTTCAATCTTTTCAACATGCCAAAAATTAAATACGAATTAATACGCTGTGCAGTACCTAAAAGATGATGGTACAAAGTGGCGCTCACTGGCACTGATATAATCAGCAGTCAGGTCAAACAGGCGCTGACACAGGCGGGGCAATACCTAGTGAAACAATCAAAGCTAACATTGGACGATGTGACTTCCTGCGCCATTTTGTCTGAATAGCAGCGACAATAAAGAAAGAGATGCCAGTGCACCAAAACTGGAGCCATAGCCACAAAAAAGATGCTAAACGGCACACTTCAAAAATATAAAAAATAAAGCCCTAAATGTACCCTTGCACTTGAGTAAAATGCTTGGTGATTGGACTCCCTCAGGCATTTGATCACACTATCTATACATCATCTTTCTTTTTCTGTTTCAATCTTTTTATTGTTATTTTATAATAATTCGATTGTACAGCACAATAAAGTTTTACAAAAAAGAGAACTGAGTCACAAGTTATTGCTCTTCAAAGTTTACATATAAGCAGGTCAGCAATGTTCTATTGTCAATATGCATTAAAAAATATTGTATTTCCGGACACCGGCGTGGGAGAGACTGTTCTAATGCTGACTGTTACGTCATAGCCATAATGCTGGGCCGATGGGTAGGTTGGTGGCCCCATCCCATCCCGGTCCAGAACTCTCCACACTGCCATCCCTCAACTTTGGGTTAAAGGGGAAATCGGAAATCAAACAGGCGGGGATTGGGGATGAAGAAAGGAGGGAGGGGAGCAACAAAGAAAGAAGAAGAGGGAGAAAAAGGGGGAAAGGAGGGGAGGATGGATATGTTGGGGTTATAGCCGCCCCTCACTGCATCATGGCATTACCTAGGTCCGGGAAAGTGTATTCCACTCACAGGCTCTATATTTTTATAAATTTCTCATGTGAGTACATCATCTTTCTTTTTAATTCAACAGGTGTTAATTTAATTTACAAAATTCCAATTTTCTAAAATGTGGGTACACTTTTCTTACAGATGAAAAATATAGGTCATGATTAGAGATGAGCGAACTTCTTGAAAGTTCGATTCGGGCGATTCGCCGAATTTCCCCAAGAAATTCGGGTTCGCCCGAATCGAACTTTCACGAATCGCTCATCTGAAAAAAAATGCCGGCATGGTGGGAGCGGGCAGGCCGGCTACGCTGTCAGCGGGCGAGAGCGGCGGCGGCCTCCAAGCTCCGGCGCCGCACTCGGCTGTCATCAGAGGACGCGTCATCAGAGGGCGCGTCATCAGAGGGCGCCTGAGAGCCGCGCCGGCCTCCACGCTCCGACCATGCAGGTAAGTGTTTGCTTTTTAAAAAAATGCCGGCATGGTGGGAGCGGGCAGGCCGGCTGCGCTGTCAGCGGGCCGGCTTCCGCCGCCCGCTGACAGCGTAGCCGGCCTGCCCGCTCCCACCATGCCGCCATTTTTTTTTTTTATTTCAGGGAAAATTCGATCGACACGAACCAAAAAAAATTCGGGTTCGTGCCGAATCTAATTTTCCCTGAAATTCGGAGCGAATTCATGTTGATTAGTCATGATGATTACAAAAGCATTAGTAAATAGCAGAAGGCTTCAATTATAAGATGATTTGTTAGTCAACTGTTAATATTAGCGATTTTTCATCTAGATTGCTTAGGACAGTCTTTGAACTCTACAACACCTACTGCTTATTTGCTTAAATTGCACTAAAGCTAAATTTACTTTTTACTACTTATATTATTTGTATGTAATTGTTAATATCTTTCCTGGTGTATCTCTTTTATGTACCCTGTACTAACTTGGCAGATTGAAGTTTCTCTAGCTGACATCTACTGTAGACCGGCTTTCTCAATTCATCCCGCTCAGAATTAACTAGCAAAACATCAAAATAAAGCAAGTAATCATTTATTCCCACAGATATTTTTAATAGTATTATAATCAGGACTCAGGAGTTGCAGCCAAAGAGGGGAGCAGACAACAACTGTAATGTATGAGGCATCATTATACAGGTTCAGAGGCATATATGAAATACAGTTCCATCATTTTCCGGTGGCATCCCCTTTGGCAGCCATATACATGAGCTTTTGTTTGAGGGAAAATGACTTTTTATTGTTTTTTGCTCATTGCTGCAATATTATTCTGCTTTTCATTTGTGTGCTATGCCCTACTCATATGTGAGCTTTGCAGGCAGTTAATAGATCCACAATACCTTTCTATCTTGCTAGCTATCTATCTGTCTCTCCTTTGTTTTTATGTTTCCCAGAGCATGCCACCTTAAAAAAAACTTTTCACTACACAGATAATGAGGTGGGAATATTCAGACAGCAAACAAACTGCTTTGCATATCAATCGTGTCTGGTAATTTCTATGCAACCAGTCGAGTATTTTGACTGAAAAGTTTGCGCTTACAAGTGGAGGTTTTCACGTATTTTGATAACATCGCCCTTCCCCCCCTTTTCACAACTAAAGCGCACAAGTCTGAAGTACGTGAACTGTTTGTCCTGACTTGTAGACGTGTTTATGTAACGTTCATCTTAATTGTTTATGCATATCTATGTTACGTATTCCACGATTCAAAACCAAAATTGGGTCCGTTCCATCTTTTTAAATCAGCCACGCTTGATGGCAACAGTAGGCCTGTTGCAATGTGCAAGAGATCAGGAATTTATATTTGAATACGATTTGCAATTCCTAGCCTGAAAATAATAAAAACAATGAACCTCCTTTTTATAAGAATTCTAAAAAAATTTCAGCATAACATGAATGAGCTCAGAAAATGTTGATACATACTGTAGAAGTGGGATTTTTAAGACTATGTGATTGTTTTGTGTACACATAGGGTCTGATTTACCAACTGCTTAGCTGTTATTCGCAGAATTCACATTTACCAAACTGAGCCACTGTGTTTACTTTAGGGTATCTGGGTGAATGCTATCAAATAGGTAGTCTGTTTCCCAACTTTTAGCAGTGAACCCTATTGGAATCAATGGGTAGTTTACCAAACACATTTTACATCTGTACCAGATATTTTGAGCGTCAGATAGTTTAACTAGTATTTGAAAAAAAATTACTTATGAAACTAATAAAATTTCAATTTTGTTTTAAATAATATACGGTACATTTATTCATTCATTCAAACAAACAATACACTTCTGAGGCACCAGACATATACACCATGCTGACATAAGCTGTAAAAGTGTGTTATCAGCAAATTTAATTTAATTTAGTTTTTTAATTTTAAAAAACAAAACTGCTGCAGCAGTTCGACAGCTTGCGACAAATTATTTTTCTAAGTAAATCCCACGCTTCCAGCCCGACAAAGTACAATGAAACCCAGAAAAATGCCAACAAACTTTATCCTTACGTTCCCCTCCACAAACATTTCCAGAATTAGGGGTCAGTTTGCTGCTATGTGCCCCAGTTGCAGCACACAGCAAGCTAAAGGTTTAGCAAAAAGGATGAAAACGTCATGAACTGGCCCATAGTATAAAGGAATAAAAGTAGATAGGTTGGTTTCCATCTGTAAGGGTCTGTTGAGCTGAGATCTAGATTATGCATTATTAAAGCATCTCAAAACCCATTGCATACTCCGGTTGCTACCCTGCCCCTGGGGCATCCTAAATGGGGATTCTCCACTGTGTCGAACACCTAGGGTCGCCAGTAAACACACCTTTACCGGCGGTCCCTACAACAGTGTGTTAACTGACAGCTGCATAGCGGCATCTTTGTAGCTGTGACACACTACCACCATTCAGGAAGACTGGGTACAGGAGTGCTCAAAATTGAACAGATGTCTGTCACTCATAATCCCTGAGATCAGCCAATCGACAATCTCAAAAGGGCCATGTAGGCGAGGCCTTGGCAGTGGAAACCCCCCTTTTTTTTAAATGGGCCACCGCCCAGCAGACTGCATCATCTGAGGTACTCAGGAGGGGAGGGCAGGTGGATGGCGCAGGGGTGAGGGAAAGAGGGGAAGGGTTTTGTTCTGCTTTAACTGAATCTGCTGTGGTATTTGTGGTAACTTTGTTTTAAACAAAATGAATGTTGAATGTAGCACTGGACCACAACACGATAACCAGTTCCCCCTGTGCATACCCCCCCCCGTCTTCTTGCTCAAAGAACTCTGGACCACATGACTGCTGGTGGCCAAACGCAGGGCATAATATCATTGGTCTTGTAGTGGGTGCATTTGTGGGGGGACATCGGCAACCAGAATGCCCCCCTGTACTGAGATCAACAACCATTTAGTCCCAGAGGTCCCAAGGTCAGCCATTCAAATAGGCTGAGGACAGGAGCACTTCCCAAACTAGGGAGTTAGGGATGAGGCAGCAATATAGTAACCACCATTCTTGAGATCAGCCAATCAGTGATCTCAAAATGACGGGCATTGCTATGCCAGTGGAAAAACAAGTTTTTCTAAAAGAAACGGGCCACTTCGAGCCCACTACATTGCCTGAGTTAACCAGTTCAGGGGGGGGGGGGCTGCCAAGGGTTTTGCACTACTTTAAGCTTCAACATGATCAAAGCCACTCAGCCCCAGCATCTCAAGTGGTGCCAAATCCCTTGCTTCTATGCATGCATCCAGTCACAAGGCAGCAGATGTCCTCACTGGCTTAAAGCAAGGGTGCACCGCTTGACCAGAGCAGTTTCTAAGCTAAATATCACTCAGAGTGAGGAAATCCCCCCTTCCTCCCACCACAGTAGCCAGCACCAGACCGCAAACCCAATAGGTATTGCAGTTATAGTAGAGTGCCAGTGGACACCTAAGACCCAATAATTTATATACAGAGTACAAGTGGGACCCTCAAATACATACGTCAATGCATTTTGAAGGGCACTAACCAGGGCAGAGTGCCGGCTGGGAAGTGCGCTCTTATAATCACCCTTGCTCCTACATTCTGTTCCCCATTATCCGCAGCTCATGATGCATGTGACATAGACATCCACAGACAGCTTATATCACTAATCTAGATCATGAATCAGGACAGTATGACAATGTTTCCCAGCCACACTTCCCGAGGACATAACAGGGGGAATTTACAGTATCCAGGGGACACTTCAGCACAATGCAGGGGGTGCCACACTCAGAATCAGTAGGCAAGATTCAGTAGTAATTCCAGTGCCCCTTGCCTATCTGAGGCTGTGGGGGACTGCACTGCCTAGAAACCCTTCACTGCTGTGTGAATAACACTGCGCATAAAACAAATTTAAATGTTCAATTTTACAAATAAATTCTTCAAATCTGCTTCAACATGCCAGACTTCTCATCCTGCACAAGTCCCAAACCAATATGAACCAATAACAGCACAGAGCAAGTAAGTTTCTTCAAAAATGGCACATTTCTGTGGTATCCCGAAGTGCATGCACATTTTTCTTTCCTCCAACTACCATCTTGCCAAGTACCATCTTGAAGGATTGTGTGTGGGATGTCCGGTTATCCATCTAATATAAGTATCATTGAGGACTTTAAAATACTCTATATGTGTTCACAATTGTAAATCTGGTAAGCAGATATCTGAGAGGTGGAAGGCACGTGTGATCATTAGTCGATGTGCATGCACTTGGGGATACCACATACGTGTGCCATTTTTTATAGAAACTTTCTTGTTCTGTGCTGTTATTGGTTCATATAAGTATTAGGTTTCCCCTATTTGGGTTATAGAAACCCATTACAGCAGTCCCTTGATTCTACAGCATGTTCTGATGGAAGCTGGTGGCTGCACGAACACTCCTTACCTCTTCACTTGGTCAGCCCAGAAGAAATTAAAGTGCCTTTGTCACCTTATCTGACCCTTTGAGAAAACAGACATATACAAACCTCCTAATGCATAGATAAAGGAGCTCTATCATGACATGGTCTAATATTAAAAGTCCATATAAAATGCTGCATGTGAGAAGTGGTTACTCATACACTCCAACTAAAAACAAGAATCAGCCATGGCTTATGGTTTTCTTCTACTGGTAGGAATACAATCCAGGGTGACAGGTTTTGGAGTGTACCATTCCACTTCTGCAGGGGGAACTGCACACCTCTGTTCCTCTGACTCCTAAAACAGGCTGTGGGGAACAGCAACATTAACCACTTTAATATCTACCCAAAGTATTGCATCATGGGTAAAAGCATCTCCACACATCAGAAGAGTTGCAATAGCCATTAGCTGTTATTTCTCATAGGCTGGCTCTGGGGACAGGCTATAAGTTGAGTAGAATGGTATGTTCAAAACCTGTCACCCCAATTCTACTTTCTTCCAATAAAGAAAGATTGGATTGATGCAGGGTATATACATATACCCTACTTTGGCTGTATTTATGTCGTTTTTTTTATTGAACCATTTTTTCTGCAATAGAGTGCCTTTAATATTTGAAATGACCCCCTCGAGGGAATATGCATAATTAGTCTGCACTTCAATGTCACTGTTATGCCTCATATTAACACTGGTAGCCAACAGGGTTTGCTGGGCAGGTGGACAAACTCTTTTGCTCGCCAGCAGTGCAGTTGATAACCAGCAGGAATGTGGAAGGGTGAGTCCTATTTTTTCCTTATATGAGGATGGGCATCCAATGGGATTGGGGGAGAGTCCAGCCAGGGACCCTACAGCACAGCATACCAGACCACACCACACTACAACAGACCACATCAGACCAGACCTCACACATTTGCCTTCACTTAGAACAAGAACATGCAAAGATGCCCCCCATGCCGGGGCCTTAACTCTGGTGCCCACAAGTGGTGGGGGCCCCATTTGGTGTGCCTCAGGGGCCTTCCCTATCATTTGGTCCTAGTTATACACACTGGATAATAATGGTGGGGGGCCTGGAGCAGTCCAAATCTGAGTCCTGAGTCCTGCCCTGTATAGACTCCTTGGTTAAACCTAGCATGGTCAGTTGGAGATTGCCTAACAGTATATAATGCTGGAATATATGGAGAGGTTTCATCTAACAATGTGTTTCAGGATATCAGTGAGTTCTGTAACGTAAATAACTGTTGTATTTGATATTAAATAAAGTTTCATATTTCTTTTCAGAAATATAGTTTAATTCCACTAGCCTGTTAATATGTATTTCATCTACATTTAGATGATATAAGAAAAAGTGCCTTTTTTAGGTCATATGCTAGGCCCAGTGATAGCATGTTTCATCTGTGAGCTATACATATAGATGAGAATATCAAGGCCCAGCAGATACCACATTATAAAGTCCATTTGCTGAAAAGAGCACGGCTTTGGCAGAGGGATAAAAAGAGCTAGACGGCCAGACGGCACGTTGTGCTCTTTTCAGAGGGTGAAAGCTGTGGGGGAAGCTCTCCTCCCTGCCCACCCTTTGCTGCCAGGGGAAGGGGAGGCAGAGCCTGGATCCTTGGCCAGCAATGCTCTCCTGTGCTCTTGGCACGGGGGAAATAGCAGCAGGGTTGGGGGGGAGAGGAAGGGTTGAAGTTTGCTATCCACAAGAAGAGTTGTAGGGGGAGGGAAATTCACTGTTCGTCTCCCTGACACTGAACGGGCACTACTGGGGTGAAGAGGCTGGGTAACGTAACTTATATTTCTCGTATCCACTTACCATGGCTGAACTTTAGCGTTCAGACAAACTGTATCATCTGTGTTAGGAGGTAGCGAGCCGTCTGTTGCGGTGTAGCAGAAAAAAAAAAGGTGTTGCAGACAAATGCTGGGTGGAAAAACTAGGGCAGAGATAATTGTGTTAACCCTAAAAGCGCTGCTGCAAAACCCAACCTAAGGCTTTTAACCCTTTCAAAGAAACAATGACACATCTTGAAAGGGTTACATTCGAGCGCTTTCAGTTTGGGAACTAAAGTTTCAGCAGTTATTCATTTACTCCGTGCAACAGCTGGCCTATTTCTCTATGGTTCCTTTAGGGAGTAAAGTTGCTGGTGTGTGCTTTAGATCATGCTCATAACCCTTTACACTCCATTTAATAGAGAACGCTGTGAGATTAGTATTTAGAGACAGTTACACAAGATGTGAAAGTGTCTTCTACAGCATGCAGGATGTGTTATTGAGCAGGTATGGCCGCTGGACCCCAGGCACCAGCCATAATCTGTATGTACAGGGGAGGCAACACTGCTAATTACAGCTTCCTGTAGTTCCAGAGTTGTGACAGATAAAGCCATGCAAATGGGAACACAAGGAGAATACTACATAGCACAAGCTGATCCTACATATTTTATAGGCCACTGTTATCTGTTGTATTTGGAAATGGAGCTCATATAACAAAAGATTTCTTTTGATTCTCAAAGTCTTCATATACATCATCGATTGATGTATATATTGATAATGCACAGTAACACAGTGTGATTAGAGGCAGCATATATGACAAGCTAGAGTCTGAAATATGAGGTGGGGGGGGGGTACCACAAGCCTTACAGGTGTATATTTCACTAATACCATTTCCACTACTAAAAGGCAGGCTAGTGTTAGCATAAGCATTGTCATCTACTCGGTTTCTGTATTTTGCTGGGCTTATTCTACACATTGTATTGTACCCTATATATAGTTCCTGCATGTTTTTATGATTAGCGCCAGTGTCAGTATTTGGGAATTGTCTGGAAAGAGCAGACTGACAATTCATATTTAGGGGCACAAAGAGACCCTTGTCTTGTCAACCAATATCTACCATAACTTTCAGGCTAACTGAGTTCAAGGTAAGCTTTAAAAAAAACTCAGACCTCTATGTCAGACATAATGTTGTGCATTTGACAATCTGACAAAGAGAGCTGAATTTTCTCTTAAATATACTCAGTTAGCCTGAAAGGTATCGCCTTATTTCTTTTCTTTCTACTACATCCAAAGGTTAACACAGAACAACACAGCCAATATCTACAGCAGCCTTTTGCCTACAAAGGAAAGGTGTCATCTGTAAGGCAAGATACTGTCAAGCAGGTTAGAACACTGCAGCAATCCTTAATAGATTTCATGTTTAGGGTCAGCTCACATGAATGATTAGAGTCCCAGGACTATGACTTATGTGCAATGCATTGTGATTACCCATGCAGATGAATTTCAGTTTTAGATCTCAAATGTCACTTTATGTGAATAATAATCCCACATACTGTTCAAGACAGTCTAGAATGCATGTTTCCATAGCCAGAACCCTACATACGATTATCTATGGCTACACCCTGAGTACCTTATTATTATTTGTAACAATGATAACATTAATAGATATGTTTTTATTTTAAACAGTAATCGATTTATTGCTCATTAAGTAAGTTGCATATAACGAATTTAGCTGGGCAATGAGCGCATTAGAATGTTATATGCACAAAGGTGTTTAACGCTGAAAGACTTGGCATGGAAGAGGAAAGGACACTTCCCGATGTATGTAATCTAATACTATTCCTACTACTACTAATAGCAATCATAATAATAATCTAATTAAACTACGGCATGTACAAGCCTATTGGCTGATTTCACAAAAGTCAGCCATGGTATGTAGCAGTCTGAGGCTTTCATTTAAATAGCTGTTAGATTAAAACTATATTTGGCAATAGAGACTATTAAGTTGAACTATTTTATGGACACATAATAACTATTCCAAAATTCAATTTTCAAATAGACGTATATTCAATATTTGAATACTACCTGAGATTTATGTATTATTACATATCAAAAGCATCTGATGACATCAGTAGAACACTTGATACATACTTCTATTGGACATATTTATTTTTACTTCTATTTACTTCATACTTCTATTGGAGGCAAATTGATTTTTGATATAAAAGGGAAATAAGATTTCTAAGATAGATAGCAATATCACTGTATATTTCTACAGTTTTCAGTAGCAACATACAATAAGAAAAGGAGCTCTGTCTGGATAGCCTATCTAAAAGATAAGGGGTAATAACTGGATACAATTTCAAGTAGGCAGTATTAAAACTGGTTATAAACATCAAACTAAAGTAGGTGTAAAACAAAACATTTTTTTGCTTGCATTGTCACAAAAATGTCACAAAAGTCATCATTAAGAATGCCTGACACCTAAACTTTGGGGTCGATTCAGAGCCTGGTGACAAAACACGCTTCTTTTTAGGAGAGAAAACTGTCATCCAATTTCATTGTCCGCAGGGTGTAAATTTTCACCTGGCTCTGAATCTGCCCTAAGGGAGACGATGAAAGTAAATGGCAATGTTCTCTACAAAAAAAAAGGAGTGAGTTTTCTCACCAGGGTCTGAATCGACCCCTATCTTACAAAAAGCTAATCGGTCAGGATTTTTTTTAAACTAATCATATTAATGTCATCAGCACACATAGGAAATCTGTTAAAGGTGGCACCAATTAGTAGGTAAAGATAGCTGAGGAAATTAAAAAAATGATCATTATCTAGATCTAAGCTTATAGTTTGTGTCTATGAATGAGGCATTCAACCATATTCCGATTGATTCTTATTGCATGTCTGTATCTGGCTTTGGCTCATCGCCCTTGTTAGGTGGGGGGTGTGTAGCTATAAAAATGATCTAGTTAAAGTTAATTTGTAAATAAACACTAATGACAACAATAAAGTTCATTTTTTTATATTTATTCACTGAACTCTCTACTCTTTTTATGGCAGTTGTATATTGCTGCTTATGAGTTGTAGAAAATAGCCAAAAACGAAGCAGTGTTTTTTTTTTATTCAGTAACACAAAGAAAAAAGCCAACAACCAACCAACCAAATTCAGGAATACACCCATATATCTCCAGAATGGGCACCATGGATGATATTGTTTTATTAGATGGTATACACTCCTGACTATCTTTGACTTAGAGCACCTAGCAGAACATCATTAGATATATGACAAATAGAAAATGTCATAAGGAACAGGTAAATAAAAATTACTTAAATGTATATTTAAGATATATGAGGAAGGAAAAGATAAACATTTAGATTGATTTACCAATAAAACAATTAAGGTTTCCATTTGGAATATACAGAAATAATACAAGCCTCATTATCATTTATACACTCATCTAATGATCTATATTATCACCTTTCTGCCTATTATAAAGTTATTGGACATGGGAAAATACTTTTCCACTTAAAGTAAAGTTAAAATGGATAACTATGTAAGCAATAGGCTACATTTACATGTCAGAGGAGATGTTTTATACAAATTATTCAGTTATGTAAAGGGGAGAAAACGTGCACACATCGTATTTGGTGTTATAAATAAGCATGACTGATTTCTAAACAACACAATCTGTCCTTCTATAGTTTTAAACCATATTGTAAAAGCAGCCCAGAATTATTTACATGAGATGCCTGCACGTAACACCCTATATGTGAAAGAAACTCCAGATAGTGGCCATCTGCTTGTAATGTCTCATCATTCCTGAAATACTGTCACACCATAGCCTACAATAATTATTTCACTCTTATATGATGGACCGCTCTCAATCTGTAGGCTGGAACTGCACAGGCATGAATTAATAAGATAACGTACTTCAGCAAGAAGCATTGCGCACACACACACACACACACACACACACACACACACACACACACACTTCTGTAAAACAGTCATTTTTTTATTCTAAAAAAGTTGCAATAAGGATTATAGGTTTAGTCGCTCGTTTGCCTATTGTCCATGGATTTAGCTGTACGATGTATTTATAATTAGATGCCAGCTAGAAAGCCATCATTAGCAATCACACATTAGTACAGGATATCCGGGACACTATCCCGTCACTGTAATAGTCCTGAAAATCATAACAGGATATGGAATTACTCTCATGTTATCTCCTCTTGTGACATCTTTTCCTTTTTATGTTCTACAAAGCTATTTGTATATTATCATATCATTCTATGTTGAAACACAATTATGTTATTTTTATTAATCTTTTACAGTATATAACATCTATTACATATTCAATTTTGATTCAAATTTACATTTTCCTAAAGGTTGGTTTTTATAGATTTTTGAGTATTATGTATCTTTTTAATTAGGGTTGCTCAGATAACACTAACTACAAATGAGGTGAATTTCACAGCACAGTAGTGTTTTGAATGAATATATATATATATATATATATATATATATATATATGTGTGTGTGTTTGTATGTATGTGTATTTAATATATATATATATATATATATATATATATTATATATAATTAATATTTATATCTTATACATGTAGGTTATAAAGCAAACAACAAATCAAACTGATATTACTAAACATATGTACTCAAGAAAATATTTAGAGAAGGAGAGTATGAAAAGCAGAAAAGGTAGAAAGAATAATTACATACAGTATGTAAAAATGTTTAAAAGCATCTATAAATCAGACCATTACTATATATTATGTACACTCTATCGGGAGGTTACGAAAGAAAATATAATAAAAAGGAGGAATAACAGAAAACAGAGAAATAAGATTCATATATATAGGTTATGAATCATTGATAAATTAAACGTATACTACTTTAAATATATATGTATATAGAGGTTAAGAAAGAATAGTTAAACGGTGGAGGGGAAACTGAAATGAGAAAAAGGAGACATATAACAAGAAGGACAGAAAAGGAGGATGAAAGAATACAAGACAGATACGAGTGAAAGAAAAGAAGTATGATTTTCTGGTTTTAGTTCCAATATTAACAGAAATGATATAATGCAGGATAGGTCTGTCCTAATTGGGCTAGTAAAATATATAGTTTGATGCCATATATTATGTAATCATACTAATATAATCATACTAATCAACTGATTCTGGTACAAAATAAAGGCATGTGTTTGAAAACAGCAGGATAGACGGGATGTTTTAAAGAAAATTTCACTCCATCAGTGGGACTAAAAACCAAAAGGTCCTCATCAGACATATTAACATAAGCGGTCACTTTCATTCATTTGTTCATCTTAACAATGGAAGCATTATTACCAACTGATAGAATAAACAGACATGTACTTAATATACGGAGTGAGATAGGGAAAACTGATGTCAGATGTATTGCTTTTACAAATTACATTTTATTGTATGTAACAAATAACTCCCTGTACTTAATTTCACTACTACTTAATTAAAAAAAAATTGTCAATATAAGGGAAGCGTAAAGTTAAAAAATACAAAGTGGCATTTAGTATTTATATGCCTAAACTAAAGAAAAATGCCTAGGAGCACATTTACTCAAAAGACTCAAAAACAATATCAATTACGTATACCAATCGTATAACGATATTCTTACAAAAATGACATCCCAATAGTAATTCATAAAAAAGATAAAAGGGATCTCAAACATGTAAGGTGAATAGGAAGAAGAACACAATTGAATTTATGATAACCACTTTTAAATAGAATTCTGTTCTGCGTTAGAAAATAATAATTACTAACAATCAACACACCTAAAATTACATGAACTCATTAAAAAAGAGACAAATAATACATCCACACAGAAGAAAATAGCATAAATATTCACACTGTTTCTCGATGCACTGGAGACAGAAATAAGACAAAAGATTGTTTTCTTTAAATTAATTATAAGAACATATAAAAAGAAATGTTGCCGTCAATTGCAAGTGTAATTAGAGGTCAGCTTATTAGGCGTATGCTAGAAACATACAGTATATGCTTACAAAAAAAAAATAATAACTCAGAGGTATTTTACATACTGCTGTAATAAATACAGCAAAAATTATAGCTGTAATAAACCTTACCTTCCCTAAAAATGTATGTAACATGGAAAAAGATATTTGGGTATTGGAAAAAAGAAGGAGAATAACCTAGTTTGATGTTAGGATTTGGTTTCTGTGAATTATAGGTAACATGATTAATGTAATCCAGGTTTCAGAAATTAGCAGCAGAATTAAGGAAAATGTAATTTATTTCCCATATTTACTGCAAATAAGCCAAAAATAAAAATGGAACCTATATGAAGTATATAACAATCCATCTGTACATTAAGATTTACTAAGTAAGATAATATAACTATTTTATTTACCATCTATTACATTTACAGCTTTTTATTCCTATCCAGTTCTGTTTTTCCATATAATACATTTCTCTGCTTTGTACATTTTTGGTAGAACTTAAGGATTTACGAAAAATGAAAGAGAACAAGTATAGAGTATAAAGCAATAAAAACATATGAAAACTAACGAAATCGATGAAAATGTATTTTTAAACTGGTAAAAGAAGGATGCAGAATTAAGTATATTACTATGTTTTTTTTTTTACCCTAAACAAAATACTAACATAACTAAAAATATTGTGTGCACACACCCTTTATACAATAAAATACTATGACCCAATAGAAAATTAAATATGAATGACACCTATATCAAATTATTAGATACAATTGTTGATGGTTGAATAATTATTTGAATAGTTAGTAAAGCTATTTTTTAGCAGGCAATAATACATATATATACTGTACATACTCATATTCCGTATATACATAACTAACCTCTTAAATGTAAATACTTCTGCCCATTAAACCAGAGGCTGCTGTCAGCTCAATTTTGCCTCCTATTTTATTATTCTATACAGATCATCAGTTTTTTCTAAAGACTAGGTTAACACATATTTTTATTTTGTCAGTAGATGTTTAATTGTGTATTATTTTAGATGATGAAATAAGCAAAAATCATAATATTAATTTAATAAGAAGACTTTTACACCAAGCATAACAAGCATAGTCATTATGGTTTAATCTCGGTTTCCATAATAACCTTGAAATGCTCTCCTCTTTAAATTAGAATAAACCACAGGAAAACTTTTCAGGAGGAACAGCATGAAACAGAGACGATGAACAGGTTTCGGCTCCCAGGCTGGGAAGGATTGGATCCACCGCGGCAGTGAAAGGGTCACTGCGATCAGGGTGCTCCTGGGAATGTAAGGGAAAAGGCTGTACCCACATTGTGTTCTGGAAGACAGTTCCCCAGTCTGATGGCAGCAGAGAGGGGTTTAGGAGCAGAGCCAGATATGGGACAGCTGCATCCCAAGTCTCTAATTCCTTTCTCAGGACAAAAAAAGCCATGCCACCTGCTGTTAGATACAGAGAGCTGCCAGTGCATGCACAGCCTCATTCACAGTACCCAGCACAAGCAAAATATTGGGTTTGCTCAAGCGGGGCACACAATAGAAAAAAAAAAAAAAAAGATCCGACCTGTTTTGCAGAATGGTCGTACAAAACTTCGGAATGTATGTTGTTCACGTGATGTCAGCCCAGGCATCGTAGTGATAGGACATATTAATCTTTGTCTAACAGATCAGCAGTCAGTGAGCGAAAAAAAAAAAAAAAAAATCCTGTTTACCAATTAATGTTAGTGGTGCCTTTCAAATTGCCATTTGCAGGACCTTAGATGCTAATGAAGAAACTCTCTGGGAGACCATGGGAAAGATGCTCGGTGCACTTACACACAGCCTAAGCCTTTGCTGCACTGATGAGCTTGCAGAAAGGAAGCTCATGTGTTTATCACTAAAACAATTACCTTGCTTTTATGTAAACACCTGCATAGCAATTATTCATTTCATTTGCATGGCGCGGACAGTTAAATCAGAGGGGATTTGTGGAAAAAAAAGAGTGTCATTCAATTTTCCAATCTCCTAGGAATAAAACCCTGAGAACCGATTAGTGTGTGGGTTAACGCTTTTCAAGGGTTTCACACTAGTATGTTTATTCTATGCGCTTGTACTCGCTGATTGACAACGTAGTATTACGACTTATTAGAATTTTATTAATAATAATCATGATGGTAATGGTTATGATTAAAATATAAGCCTATAGGTGACAGGATTACATGCATTTCATTGTGCACGCTAGGTCAAGTTAGAGGTAATTGTTCATTATTGTGTCCACGAGTGCCGTACACGATACTGCTTTTACTACAGTAGGATCAGAATGCAGCGGATCTGCAAGGCAGTGTAATGAATACATGTTAAAGGAGCTATATCGCTAAATTGTCTAATATTATAAATCTATATAAACAAGCTAAATAGTGGGAGGAGATACGTTTCTGATATACCCAAGCTGAAAAAGATTCCCACCAAGCTTGTGTTTTTTTCTACTGGCAAGAATAGATTTTTGAGTGTATCATTTCACTTGTATAGGGGAGAACTACTCACCTCAAACTGCTTATCGCATGAGGCAACCTGTGGGGAACATTATCATTAATCACTCTACTATCTACCCCAAGCATTGCACAGTGGGTAAAAACATCTACAGAATAAGTATTTAGAACGCTGGATGACTATTCCAGCATATTGGTATTCGCATGGTCTCTACTTAGCCCATTTGTATAAACAATAAAAAGAAATACAATACCAAAAAAAAATGGTGCTGTTTAACTGGGTTCTGGTCCCAATATATTTATCGTTACCAAGGCCCTTTTCTTGGTCATTCTGACCAAGGAGCGTTTTCCTCAATATAAGTTGTTATTCAAGCACAAGCTAGATCAGGGGAAAGGCTGTAGAGTTGAGAAGACTCCGCCCATAAAAACAAAATGGTGCATTATTCAGAACCTGTCATCCCCGATTCTTCTTCTTCTTTCCAGCAAAGAAAATTAAACATTTTGGCTCCCATTTTATTGATGCATGGTGGTTTTTCATTATCGGATCATTTTTTGTGATAAGTCTCCTTTAAGTTTAGCCCAGTTAACATGCACTAGATTAACAGCCAGTCTAGTTTAGCCTTGCTCCTGCCCCGTAGCAGAAAAAAATCACTTATCCCATTTCTATGGAATGTTTTTTTGAACAACCGAAATCAGACTATATTTGCTGCATGCAACCGGTCTCACCGGAGTGATGAGTGAGATTTTGGTTATCAGTTGAGCTTCGTATCGCTTAGACTACAATAAAATGTATCATTTGTTGCATTACAGTTGGCATGTGGAAACCAGTCGAACAATACTGTCTCATATTCCTGGCACAAAAGATCTAAATAACAAGCACCATAATGAAAAATTAGTTGACAAATGCAATTCGTCCTATTGCACATAACTTGCTCCCCCGCTTTAGTGATTTTTCTTTTGAAAATCATGCAATGGTAATAGAGCATAACGTTTTTCTGTCTGCAAGCTTGCACCAACAATATACTTTACTCCTCACAAGGGGTCTACACTCCCAGGACACCTTTCAGGCAGTTCCAGCCAGTATGTCGCCTTAATCTAGCCACACCCAAAAAGAAATAAAATGGAGTATAATACCAAACTATACATGTCATTGAAAGCGGAACAAAGAGGCCGATTCATTAATAGCGCCAGGTAGCGACAGATGAGCGCCAGTAGCGTGATTTTCACAGCGCCAGCTATTATTCGCTGTGCTTGGCCATTGTTCGGCTGTTGACAGCGACTCAGTCGGTGTGCGGTAATGTTGAATACGGGGTTAGGAGTCGCTGTTTCACAGGTTCCGCGTTGTATGGGTGCGCCTGACAGCGAATGGCCAGAGCGAACGGCTTGCTGCAGATTCATTAACAAATCACGCTCAAAAATTTCTCGCGCTGTGAATTCCTTGTTTAAACCCCAGAGCGCTGGCGGCGATGTGTGTAAAGTAGTTTTTAACCCCCAAACAACCTTTTTTTTTATATGTAAAAATTATACAAGTTTTTCTAAACATTTTGTAATATGAATACATGAATATCAGACCTGTAATATCAATTCTGCACATTTTGTTTTTTTTTTTTTTTACTTTACAAATCCTAACATTGCAGAAGTGGTCACAGAATTTTTGACATTAAAAAAAAAAAAAACATTAATAGCAATTAATTATGATTATTTAAAGATTGCTCCATTGAAATGCATTGGACCACGCCAGGGAGCGCCAGGTCATACCTGTCGCTGTGATGGGATTAGCAGCGGCGCTGTTCGTTGCAGTCGGCTACATGATGAATCCCGCGCTAGCTGACGCTCTCGCCGGCGCTAGCCTCATTTAGCGCGATAAATGCGTCATTGTGACCGCCGCCGGGCGCACTTGATTCGGTAGCCGCCGTTAGCTGGCGGTACCTGGTGCTCGTCAGACATGATAAATAAGGCCGAAAGTTGCGATGCCCCTCTATGTGAAACTCAGATGAAAGTGAAAGCCAGTTGGCCCAGTAAACCTCACCTCTTCCCATCCAAAGGCGCATGTGCGGGCTCTCATACAAATCAGAGCAGTTTGCCATGCCTATGCAATTTGGTAAATTGTTCTACAATAAGGGAGCACAAGCGGTTACATCCCTAGCAGCGCACATACTCTTGACCCAGCCTATTGGAATGGCTTGGTCCAGCTCAAAGATGCTGGGGATACAGCCGCTCTCACTCCCCATTGCAAAACATCAGAGCTGTTTGCTGAATGACATAAACACGGCAAATGGCACTGATTGGACAAGAGCCTGCACATTCACTGTTGGCCTAGAAAAAAGGTGAGTTTTACTTGGTTATCTGGAGGGTTTCACACAGCGGTACATCCCGATTTGGGATGGCCTGGGGGCCAGCTGTGCTGGGTTTTGTTCCACTTTATGCATTTTATAAAAGGGTTGTCTTTCTAAAATATTGGAGTGATCCAAAATAATTGGTGAGACAAGATTCACTTTGGGTTTGCTTTTCCGAGGCTACAGCAAGGTACACATTATTTCCAATGACGAAAGTATATATATTTTACTGCGGCCTATGGGGTATCAAGAATTGCTCTGTGTACCCCATGAGGTGCTTCTATTTACATTTATTTTACCTCACTGGAAACATTTTGCAACTTGCCTATAGAACTGCTCTATTACACGTGCAGGAGATTTTCTCAAAAGATTAGAGAAAAATATTTTTGCATGTGTGTTGAGTAAAAAAGTTTACTCCAGACTCAGTACACAGATATCTAAAAAGACTCCCAAAGTACAATTTATGAGGCTAATTTTTGAGGGCTTTTGATATAATAAATATCTACATTGTCTGTAGAACCGTTGCAGTGTTTAATGGGGAAGTCTCTTACAATGGAGGAAGGCTCTCTAAGCCTATCCAGAAGCTCTCAAACTAATTTGGATAACTCTCTTTTTTTTAATCTACATTTCGGACTGTGCATAGGGTTCAGCAGATTTTTGTTTTAATAGGGAGAAACAATAAACAAATGTATTTTATTCTATTTAAAATAATATAGAAAGAAAAAAATCAAATTGTAAACATTTAAAAGCTAATGAAATCCTCAGCTGTCATTTTACATGCAATGTCTTTAAAGTATTTTATTATCCACTGGTAAAAAAAAAACTAAGCACTTATATTTTATACTATTTGTAGTAGTGGCCTAAAGGTAAGGAAGCTGCCTTGTGACCAGAGGGTGGCAGGTTTAATTCCGGCCATAGGACATGACTGAAGTGCCCTTGAGCAAGGCACCTAAACCCCCAACTGCTCCCCGAGTGCCGTAATTAGGACAACACACTGCCCTGTGCATTTGTACCTTGTATTAGCTGGAGTGAAATGCATAATTAGAGTTTTTATTGGTTGGTACACTCATACATCTATAAAATTGGGTTCAACATGAAATGAAAAGGTTGTACTTGTCACAAAATACTTTATCAAAAATGAAATGGCCATTAATGTTTTAGTATCCTTTTGGTCATCATGTATGTAGGTTTTCTGGATTACAGCTGTACACATGCAATTACTCGGCCCAGTGGGTGCGGTACTCTTCTGTCCAATGACGAACCCATTAATACATTTTGGCCCTTATTTATGAAGGAATAGCGACAGGTAGCGACTGGTGAGCGGCCGGTAATGACGGGCCCCGCCACGAGAACGCCGGCTCCCCACCACAATCACACATTTATCAAGGCAATCCTGCTTAGCGACTGAGATAGCGCCAGATAGCTACTCATTCATCATTATTCCAGCCTCAGCCCACAGCGCCAGCGTCCGACCTTGAACAGCGACAGGTATGACCTCTCGCTACCTGGCGCTCTCCAATGCATTTCAATGGGACAATCTTTAAATATTCATAATTAATTGTTATTAATGTTTTTTTTTTTTTTTTTTTAAATGTGAAAAATTCTGTGACCACTTCTGCCATGTTAGTTAATTTTTTTAAGGTAAAAAAAAAAAATACAAATTGTGCAGAATTAATATTACAGGTCTGATATTATTGTATTCATATTACTAAATTCTTTTAAAAATTTTTTTTTTTGGTTTCCAAAAATATGGTGGTTTGGGGGTTAAAAAACTACTTTTAACCCATCGCCGCCAGCGCTCTGGGGTTTAAACATGCATTTCACAGTGCGAGAATGTTTTGAGCGTGATTTTTTGATGAATGTGGTGGGAGCCGGTCGCTGTGACCAGTCGCTATCATGCGCACCCATACATCGCGGAACCTGTCAAATAGCGACTCGTCACCCTGTATTCAACATTACTGCACACCGACTCAGTCGCTATCAACAACCGAACAATGGCCAAGCACAGCGACCACTAGCAGGCGCTGTGAAAATACTGCTACAGTCGTCCAACTGTCGCTACATGTCGCTATTAATGAATCGGCCTCTTTGTCATTTTGAGTTAAGTGAATGACCCAACTGGAGCAGTGATAACTGGTGAAAAAAGGATTATGTTTTTAATTGCAGATAAGGATAAGCAATGAGCAATTGAAGGAGGAAAATATGGTCTTTTGGCTAGCAAGCCTTTTAAGAATGTTGGTTGTTATATATTAGAGTTCATACTTTAATTTGAAGTAGCAGTTGTTGAGAGAATATTCCTCAGTTGCTGTTGTTTGCTGATAAATGCCTTAAAGGGTTATTAAACCCCCCCAAAAAACAAACAGCACTCACCTTCTCTCCCACACAGCAGGTCCCAGCCACTCTGCCACTCAGAAACCTTCCGGTTTCCAAGACTGGCCCACCTTCCGGTGCCTTGCGTGTCCAGCCCTTCATGTCAATCATACAGCACCGTCCTTTCATTGCAATGGAGGGGCAGGCCAAGCACAGCCACTGGACGACTTGACTGGACATTTGCTGTTATTTGTGGAGTAGGGCGCTCCCCACCCCTCGTTCTTGTGAACCATGAGATTTCTGAGCGACGGGCCGGGCTGAAGCTGCTGCACAAAAGGAAAAGTTAGTGCTGTTTTTTTTGTTTTGGGTTTAGTAACCCTTTAAAAATGACTGATCCATTCCTATGGATCCATTTGCTTAACCGACCACAATCAGATGAGAATGGATCTGCCGAGATGCAAATTTTTCCACCGTCCTATCATTTAGGCTGACATAAAATTTCTTGTTGGTCACATGACCTTTGACATGTGGAGACAGAAATCGATAACAAATCAGACATGACCACGCAGCGTGAGTAATCTCATGAATGATCGCTCTAACAAACAATTTGCTGACAAATCCTTTGCGTCCAAATGCGAGTCCTTCACTCATTTGCTCTCTCAACGAACGGTCAACTTATCTGTTCGTGGAAATGGGCCGTAAGGGCCCACAATGTGGGTAGGACAGCTCAACGCCAAGCCCCACAAACAATGTCATTTATAGTTTTAAAGCTGTGTATTGCTATTGCATTGCCTGAGCTGCTAATGTGCCTTAAGCTATCCCTCTAGCTAAATAATAGTATCATTTCACTTCATACTCTGAAGCGGCGTGGGTGGCCACAGGGCACATGGATGCTCTGTTATCACCCTTCTGTGGGTATACACTCCTGGAAACCATTGTGAAAGTATCTATTTTCCTTGTAGTGGTACATTAATCATAGTTGTTGATTGTGCTATTGTATATAATGTATGTTGTTTATATATTACATATGTCTTGCACAGCACTTGCACATTGGCTTGGCTGGATTAGCAATCTCTATTCATTCTTAACTGACTGTGCTTTTTTACAACCTATATCATGTCATCCTAGTGCACAGGGCTCAACCAGATCAGTTTGTTTAATAACTACATATAGATGATTTTAAAGCTGACACAAGGCCATGCAAACAAAGTCATTGCATATATACTGCCATTCAGTTATTTGTGTGTGTTACCAGCATTGAATGTATATGCATAGAATGGGTGCACTTGTCTGTGCTCAGTGTAGATGTATATTTGTTGAAGTTATGCCAGAGTCAGGCACAGTCAGGTTTGATCACATTACTAAATGGACAAGTATAAAAAAGCTGCGACAGTTGGAAGCAGCAGCAAGTAGGCCTCTAATCAATAGACTGCTCTGACTTTTTCAGGAAAAGTCAGGACATTTATGCAAATTTTCTAGGGGGGGGCATCATTTGAAAAGAATAAAAGCAGAAATATTTAGTGTGCGTTTATATATATATATGCCGTTTCTTCAGTTAGATTTGGTTGGCCGACGCGTAAGCAACCAACAAAGTAGGGGTAGACCAAAGTTTCTATTTAAAAGCTAACTTGACTCCTTTAATGCCATCCTACCTAGAAATGTTCCCACTCTCTGTTGCCAGGCCATTTTTACTATACATGTTTAACTGTGATTTTTGAAGGAATGTCCATGGATCTCCCAGGAAAAATGGTTTCTTTTTATTTGGCATTTAGCGTGGAATATCTTGTTATTTCTTCAGTGCTTTTGTAATATTTGGGGGGAATTAAGTGGAAAAAAATATGCTTATTTTTACATGTTGTAGCTTTTTTTTTAAAAAAACATTTATATTTTTTCAAGAAAATCATATTGAATGTAAAAGCCCCGATCCTCCTGGTTGGTTAAAACGGTACCACATATGTATCAGTAGACACCCCACCCTTCCCAGGAGACACCCCAAACTGAAACAGCCCTCTAGGAGACTATCAAATAATATACCTACTATAAAATAACTATAAAATAAGTTATAAAATAACTACTATGCGCACCTTGCAGTTATTCAAGAAAAATAACCTTTTACATTTGACACCCCCCAAATATATATTCTCTCAAAGTACAAGCTTCAAACTGCCTAGGCATACCAGGCTTTTTGCCGTAGGCACAGTTTTCAAACCCTCGAGGAATTCACTGGTTGCACAAAAAACAAATTTTCCTAAAATATCAATATGCAGACAAGAAAAAAACAAGCTAAATCTGAAAGCGCAGGGTGCCCCGAACTTAACAATACCCAACATGCATAGGTACGTTTAACCCTTCTAACTGCCAGCCTACTTGAGGTTTGACATTTTTATAATCAAAAAGGTCATGTTTGTAAGTTTTTAGTGCTTTCATAACATTTTGGGGTAAAGAAACATAAACAATTATATTTTATAAACGTTGTCAAGTTTTCTTTTAAATAAAAAATGTAATTTATTCAGGAAAAACCTATTGTGTGTGAAAGCCCCATTCCTCCAGATTACAATGGTACAACATATGTATCAGTAGCCCCCGTTCCTGCCCCGGAGAACCCCTCCCAAATTGAAAAAAAAAAAGCCTTATGACATTTGTAAATGAAAACAAATACTAGCAGGACTATCAATGTTTAAATTTAAATTTTTGGTGGGGGTGCTCTTTTTTATTTATTTATTTTTTTTATTTTTAAATAGCATGGGGTCCCCAGTTATGTGGGCTTATAGACTAGGGCGCACGGGCCAGCTGGGCTAGCCTCCGACCCTGAAGGCCCACACGAGCTGTGGGCTCTTATCTTTGGGGACACAGGTAATGAGGGGGCTGGGCGTTAATGGCAAGTCATCTGCTTGCCGCAGGTGACTAGCCACCCCCTCAAGCCTTAAATAGGTATAGGGATCTCAAAGACCCCACTAGCGATCTCAGGAACAATCTCACTAACAATTTGCAGACAAATCTTCTGTGTCCAAACACAAGTTGTCCACACGCATATGAGCCGTATGCTCGTTTGCTTGCTCAGTTGATGTATCTGTTTGTGGAAATGAGATATTAGACTGGAAGGCACCCTGTACAAGTCTACAAGTGAGCAGATGGCGCTAATGAGACGAAACGCACTGTGTGCAGAGACTGAGGAGATCACACATTGAGCTTTCTGTCAGGGGGCGTAACTATAAGGGGTGCAGAGGCTGCGACTGCAACAGAGACCATAAGGTCAAGGGGCCCAGCATTGTTGTTTCTCTGCCTTTTTTCTTATATTTGTGCTCTCAATGCATCAGGCACAAAAAACAAGAATCAACAAAGAAGCATAGTTTGCTGTTTCAGTTTTAAGTTGCCTTGTTGTGTCCAATTTAGTTAAAATAACAGTAAAAAGGTTAATGTATGAGCCCTGATGGGGCCTCATTCAATGTTCGCACTAGGACCTGCTCAGATTTAGTTATGCCCCTGTTTTCTCCCCATGGTGGGCAGTATCTATGTGAGTCACTCAAGTCTACTGCTGCACATTTTCTCCTCCGGGGGCAAACTGGCAGCACTTCTCATTGTGAGGTGCAGCCTAGTGTTGTGTTCCTGGTTCTCGGTCTATTGGCTAAGATCAAGTGTAGTATCTGTTCTTACAGGGAGGCCCGTGAACGACACCAGCTGGAATGGCGGCCGAGGGACTAGCTCACCCCTCTGGCACGCCTAGTACGGCTGGTGGCTTAGTAATGGGCCAAACTGTGTAGGACAGATCTACCAGGCTTGCAGTATCTGCACCCATCATGCAGGTCCGTGAAAAGCTGTGGGGAAAAACGGCCGGAGGTTTTTTGGAGAGGGGACCTCCTGGCGCGCTTAGTACGCACAGCTTAGTAATGGACCTGAGGGGGGAGTGGCGACCCCCCGTCATGTATCGGAGTAGATCTGCATATATCTTGGCCTTGGGTCGAGGTTGCGAAACCGAGCCGTCGTGTTCGTGTACCCCTGGGGTGGCGCCCAGGGTACCTTACTGGTCACCAGAGTTGGTCACTTTGGTTGCACTTTGTATGGTTTTGGCACAACACACCTAGCTTAGTTTTGCACGCTCTTTATGGCTGTGGCCTTCCGGCTTCGCCTGAAGAATTTTTTATGGCCGGAGGGCCCACCCTGTAATTGCACAGGCACTCACACTCCCCCCTTTTTTTTAGAGCCCAATTTTTCACTTTTTTGTCACCTTTTTTTGCCACCTAGTTCCCTTGTTTGTGTTTTTCGTTTTGCACGTGTTTAGGTGCCAGCGGCTCCCTATGGGTCCCTGTCCCTAAAGACCTGGGGTCGGAAGTCATAGGCCTTTTGGACTCGCTTCTGGCCCCTGCCCAGTGCTCCCCCCTGAGGCTCCTAGTGAGTAGAGGGCGGCGAACCCCGGGAAAACGGCTTCCAAAGCCTGTCCGAGTACTCGCATTTGAATCCGAGGAAAGGCAGGCTGCGGAGGCCGCTAGTACTGGGGCTAGCTACTATCGAAAGCAAGGGGCCGAAGCCGAAGATCCAAGTACCTGGACGGGCAACCGCCGGGGAAAGGTAGGCTGAGGGAGTTTACGCCTTAGTCCACGGGGAAAACTTCTGTTAGTACCCGAGGGCGAAAGCGGCCCCGACGTCTTCTGGACTGAGGGGTAGTACGACCCAATCCTGTCAGGGGGTTCGTCCTCCGGGGAAAGGGATGGGGCTCTTTCCTGCGGGAAGGAGTCAGTATGGGCGCCTTAGTGTGTTTTTTAGTGCACTTGCACCTTTTCACACGAAGGCTTCACGTTTAACGGTGCTTTCGCGCACACGACGGCTAGTGTTGTGTTCCTGGTGGGAAAACAAGGTACATACAGGTGCACACAGCACAGATGACAGTAGGGAAGTGTACCATAGACTGGTCCTCCAGAGGAGGGACCATGCTAGCAAAAAAATGCTGTCAAAAAGGATGTTACCCAATCTCTAGGATGACTATATGGCTGATACATCTGAATAACAACTCCATCTGGACACCCCATTTTACCAGATTTAGAGACAGATTATAGGTTGGTCTGCAAGCTAACAGGGTTGAGTGCTGCGGCTCCTTTAAGTCTTTAGTAACCTAATTGCCCTGCTGACTTGCACCTCCCAGGTTAGTTATAAAATGGTCTGAGCAGCTACCACTCCCCCTTTCTTCACTTTGAATTTGTGCAAGCACATGGGGCGTGGGGTCTAGGCTGTATTGCAAGGTCTTGACCCTTCCACCCCATGGCTTGCACATGAGGTTTAGGGCAACCTCAGGTAAGCTGCTCCCTTTTTATCTCTTGCATTGTATGTCCCAAATGGGGCTCTCATAGATTAGAGTTAGGACTGCACCAATAGAGGCACCTTGGCGCGGGGGTGCAGCTTAGCATACTTCTGCAGATGTGTTTGACCGAGCCTCTGTTTTTACCAGATTTAGAGACCGATTTTAGGTTGGTCTGCAAGCTAACAGGGTTGAGTGCTGTGGCTCCTTTAAGTCTTTTGAACACCCCAAAGGCTGTCCCTGCTTCCTTTTAATTACTTATATATCTAAGGAATGATACAAAGCCTTGGTACTATTCAGCCCTCCTCCAAGCAGTAACACTATTATTTGTAAGATATAGGTAAAGGTGCTTAAAACACCCTGAAGATCAAGCCTCGTCTTCCCATACATGTCTCCAACTCCTAAAATCCTGCCTTGATTGGCAGCAGAGCAGAACAGCAGAGCTATTGCAGGACATCACTTCCTTCTGGTGTCACAGGAAATGGAAAATTCTAGAGAAATGGACCTAGAGAGATTCTCTGTAGAGGAGCTGAGACAAGTGCAATTGTTATGCTCTACCTACAAAAGCCATTTCCACACTAACCCCCCACACTATGGGGGTTATTTAAGAAACGCTAACTCCAGGTAGTGCCACATAACACCAAGTAGCGTCGGGTGAATGCTGGGCACAGTATGTGAAAACCATATATATTACAGTCAATCTGGTGAGAGCCTCTATTAGCCTCATGTAGCATCACATGTATCACTAGCAGCGGTTCAGTGTATAGCGCCGGCGCTCTATGTTCAGCAGCACCATGTAGTATCTGTCGCTCAGTAACGCTCTCCCATACACTTCAATTGGGCTTTATTTGCTTGAGTATAAACAGCGTTTCCCTAAAGTAATGTTCAAAATGTTGGGGTCAAATCATTGGGTGGCCTCTCCTGCCCAGCAACCAAACACTTTTATTGTGATTTTTTTATGCAGAATTGTATGTGTAAAACAATGTCATTCTGTGTTTTCGCTCTGGTGCTGTTGTTTATGTGTTTAGAAACATCACAAAGAGCCTGGTGCTTGACGCTAGAGCGCCCAGTTTTAGAGCACCGACGCTTTTTGTGGGTGTGTGTAGTTTTTCCTTAAATATGGGCTTCAGCGCTGAACGCACTTAACTGGTCCTACCTAACAGTCGCTGCAGCGTTGTCCTGTTGTTAGATGTAGTGTAGTCTTGGGAGCTTTGACCTCGGGGAACACCACCTAATGTTCTCGATTGGCTCTGGAGTGAATCAGGGAGAGCGCCTCTATAGCGCCCACCACACATCACATTTATCAATGCTGGACAGGATATTACAGCGTCACTTGTCCTGCTGCTAAGTTAGGTCACAGAACCAGATACCCTCTTGCAGTGATCACTTGCGGACGCTCTAAGCAACGCTACATAGACGCTCACATGGCAATACGTGGCACTAGTCTTAAATTAGCCTATATATATATATATATATATATATATATATATATATATATATAACTGACTATGTGCAGATACAAATTAGTGCAGGTAGATCCAAAAAGAGTATCTGAGTGGCATAAGAAGACTGGACTCAACATTCCAGTGGCTTGTCGCTTTTCAGCGCAGCTGCCCTTATTCTAGGAGCAATTAGCAGCCCAATGGCTGCCTGGAATAACTAGCAGCTGATGTCAATATTAAAATATTATTAGTCTCCATTCAGATTTTGCAGTTTACCATGTGACAGGGCTGGCACCCTGTGCAAGATTAGGGGATGGGCCCCCCAGACCCACACATATACACTCACACTCAGGTAAGGGGGAAATATGGAGGCAATGCCAAAACAGGTCGGGATAACATGGGAAAAGAGAGAGAGTCAAAAGAAAATAGATAGAGTCAGAATTAAATAGCAAGTTGGGGCGAATACAGAGAAAAGAGAGATAAAAAGGAACATAAAACAAGGGAATGAAAGATAGAGACAGGAAAACGTGAGAAAAAGAGAGAGAGAGAGGGAATACAGAAAAAAGAAAGAGACAGGGGATCATGAAAATAGAGGGAGTCAGAAAGAGATTACTAGAACACGGAAAAGAAAAAGAAGGCAGGAATGTAGAAATAGAAAAAGATTGAAGATAAGTCAAAATGGGAGGGAAGGTGGAGCGTGGAAAAGAGACTGACAGAGGAAGAATAAAAGATAGAAGGAAGTTGAAAAGAGAGTGGGATGAAGGAAATATGACAAGACGGGAAGATGGAAGGTAAGTGAAAAAGAGAAATGAAGGGAAAGTGTTGGAGGAGGAAAAGCTAAAAAGTGGGGAAGGAGCAAATGAGAAAAAGAGGCAGAGGAAAATTAGTGGGCTAAGGAAATAGTGAAAGATAGAGAGATAATGTAAAAGAAAGATGGGAAAAAAAAGAGGAAAGGCAACGAATGTACCTGACATAGAGAAAAGAGGCAGCATAAGAGAGAATGAGCAAGACAATATGCAAAATCATGGAAGAAAAGAGAGAAAAAAGAGACCCGCTGAGCCAGTTGAGAGCTTTCCTTCTCATGGGGTGTCTGAATGACATTGGAATTGTGCCTAGATTGCACACCCTAAAGACCGACCACAGACATTGGATAAACAAAGCAGAATTGTGATTAGCATTACAAGTGGGAAACATATTAGTGAATCATATTTCTCCACTTCAACCAAAATATATATATATATATTTTCATAGTTTAAAACATGCCTAAAAAACATTTATTGTGAGCATAGGAGATGATCAAAATTTTTCCAATGAAAAATATGTTAAAAAAAGTCTCTCCCAATCATATACACTAGGCACTATAATACTGTAATGGCATCATGATGGTGTATGGTCTATCCACAATAATCACTGATTTATGTTGAACCCTGCCTTGCAATCCCCTCGTGAAAGGTATACCTTGGGTGATGTCAGTAAACTCTGAATTTCCCCTACAATCTTCCAGCTTTGAAAGGCAACCATGGAATATTAGGTGTCAGCAATTAGACTTTTAAAGTAGTTGATAGTTCATTTCCTACACCATTACCGGCAACACTAGATGTAGCTGTTAAGAGATTAAATACGCGTGACTTTAGAAGGGGATACACACCGGTTATATATCAGATGCCTCTCATCAATGCACACATTCTGTCAGGCCATTATCTGACTTGTTAATGTATAAAGCAACCCCAAGAAAGACTTTGTTCTTTAGCCTTAATGAGGTGACCAGTTTATAAAGTGATAGTATGATCTGACGCCATGATATAAACATATACAGATATTCAGCCTCAGACCTTTATAAGGATAGTAAAAACTGCTGAGAATTGGCTATAGTGATCCTCAGGCAAAGCTGGAGTTATAACCGATAAGCAAGTAAAGCTGAGTGATATATGATTTTGCTCCAAGTATTAGGAGAAATGGACAAATAAGGCGATAGGCATGTATCGGCTAATACCTAAATATAGGTATGCCAGGGAGCCTAAATATAGGTATGCCAGGGAGCCTAAATATAGGTATGCCAGGGAGCCTAAATATAGGTATGCCAGGGAGCCTAAATATAGGTATGCCAGGGAGCCTAAATATAGGTATGCCAGGGAGCCTAAATATAGGTATGCCAGGGAGCCTAAATATAGGTATGCCAGGGAGCCTAAATATAGGTATGCCAGGGAGCCTAAATATAGGTATGCCAGGGAGCCTAAATATAGGTATGCCAGGGAGCCTAAATATAGGTATGCCAGGGAGCCTAAATATAGGTATGCCAGGGAGCCTAAATATAGGTATGCCAGGGAGCCTAAATATAGGTATGCCAGGGAGCCTAAATATAGGTATGCCAGGGAGCCTAAATATAGGTATGCTAGGGAGCCTAAATATAGGTATGCCAGGGAGCCTAAATATAGGTATGCCAGGGAGCCTAAATATAGGTATGCCAGGGAGCCTAAATATAGGTATGCCAGGGAGCCTAAATATAGGTATGCCAGGGAGCCTAAATATAGGTATGCCAGGGAGCCTAAATATAGGTATGCCAGGGAGCCTAAATATAGGTATGCCAGGGAGCCTAAATATAGGTATGCCAGGGAGCCTAAATATAGGTATGCCAGGGAGCCTAAATATAGGTATGCCAGGGAGCCTAAATATAGGTATGCCAGGGAGCCTAAATATATGTATGCCAGGGAGCCTTATTTAGGAAGTGTCAGCACCACACAGCGCCACTTTTTGACCTCAGCGGCACTCGGATTTAACAACTAAAAAAACGCTAACGCAAATGAGGCCGCCAGCTAGCTTCTATAGCAGTGAAAATTATGCAGGGCCGGGCACTCTGGTTGAAGCAGCACCAGATGAAACCTAGCGCTGTAGGGCAAGATACCATAGAGCACAATGGACAGAACTGAATTGTAGTGTTCAATACTTATAATTAATATTAAACACATTTCTTTGTTTCGAACTTGCATTGTGTCAATAATTGAAACACAGGACCTAGATGTGCTAAAATGTTTTTTTGGTGTTATTAAAATTGATTTAAATGGCTTATTTTGGTGAACAATGTGTGCCACCGTGTGTTGGTGGAAAATGTCCCGTCCAATGTTGCTTTATAATGGGATAGGTCAGCCCATGTTTGCTTTTTCTGCCCACTGTAAAGCATCATTGAGCCAGACATTTTCCACCAATAATAACACACGGTGGCCTTATCTAGCATTGGGACTGCATTGTCTTTCAATGTTAGAGCGTCAGAACCAGAAAGAATAACATCAAGTGATGTGTTCAAACATGCAACTCCAAATGTTCTAGATATTAGTCGTTCTATTAGTGATTATTCTTTTCTACCTTCAAGGTAGGTGTACCTTGTTCTGGATTCCCTGTGTCTACAAGGATGATCAGTCAATTGTCAGTTACATTTTCTACAAATACTAAATCATGATGGATGGCTACCTGAAAAAATCCAGCGTGGCCGAATATCTATTTGACAGCTATTGCTCGGGCGTAATAAGTCATGAATGATTGTTGCCTACATATTACTAAGCGATAATTGAAAGATTTAGTAGAAATCATTTATTTAGACTGAGTTTGGTATTCAGTGTACTTAATACGAGTAGTTTCTTGCAGCATTCTGGCGGCTGTATTGCATATGGCAACACAAATATTTTAAGAGAGGTACAAAGATTGGTGATTTGACTCTACACAGCTTATTTAATGTGTTGGACATAATAGGTAAGTAAAAGGAGTCTAGAAGTACTGTGGTTTTAAAATCAATGAAGTTGTAGAAGGCACAGAAAATATTTCCGAGACGCTATCATATGCAATCTCAAAACAGGAAACTTCATGCCTATATCTAACTGTCCCCACAGTCTATATTATATTATATTATATTATGCAGATCTACTTTAATGTAGGGCCATAAAATATGACCCTCTGAAAACACAGCACACACATAAACCCCCAAATGCATAATTAATAGTCATCCTTCAGCATGACCAACTACTACTCTCTGTGTGGTCAAGGTCAAGGTGCTGAGGGATTCCTAAAAAGTCTAACGGTGGTTTTTCCAAGTCATTCTCCTGCAAGACCCAAGGAGAGTAATAGGTGGTCATGCTGAAGGATTCCTAAAAAATCTGTCTAACGATGGTTTTATTTTATTTAAATGAGGCACCATCCTCTAGTATATTTGCATAAATGTTCCTTTTTCTGAAAAAGCTCAGACCAGCCCATGAATTTTAAGAAGGGTCAACTGTTCTGCATCCACTGAAGCCTCCAACAGCCTTACTATGCTTCACTGGTGACAGGCTTCTTTTATGCTCTAGCTGGGCTTCAGCTTTCCCTCATCCAATCACGTGCAAATAACAAAACAAAAAAACAAATTTTAAATAGGTCCTGATGACATCTGTATACGGTTAAACAGTAATTTGTCCCAATGTGCGAGTCACCGTCTGCTATACCTGGCATGGCAATAGCTGGCACAGGCACACACCCTGTCAGAGGGTAGCGGGGATGCTCAGCTAAACTTGGCTCTGCTTGTCTAGACTCGGCCCTTAGCCTATTTTGATGATTGTAGCCAAGCGTGCTGATTGGATGAGAGCCCTTGTATGCACCGTAGGACAGGGGAAAGGTGAGTTTACTGGTTGACCTGGGGGAAAATCCCCCAAGTGGACCTCATATACGTAGGGAATGCAAAATGTTGGTGAATAAAAGATGCAGCCCCTGACAACAAGCATGGCAAGCTGTAAGCGGGCTAATCTAACCTTTTGTCTGGAATGTCCCTTTAATTCTAACAACCCGAAATGGTGGCAGTGGTGATGGGGGGATCTTCCATTGTTTTAGAACATATATCTACATTTAAGTTATTACTCTTGATTTTGCTATGCTTCCTTTACAGAAGTTATTAATCCAGTTGGTAGCTTTATGACAAAAGCCAACCCACGGTTAGCATGGCATTATTCGTTCGCATCAAAAAAAATGTAAAAAAAAGGCTTATAATTTTAAAGTAGGCCCCTAGCGGATAGGCTGGTCTGAAAAATTCTATGGGGGGTGGGGTCATTTAAAAAAAAAAAAAAAGGATGCATTATGGGGGCAGTTGTGGCCCAGAGGTAAGGGAGCGGACTTGTGACCGGAGGGTTGCAGGTTCGAATCCCGGTCCTGGGACATGACTGAAGTGCTCTTGAGCAAGGCACCTAACACCCCCCAACTGCTCCCCGGGCGCCGTAATTAGGGCAGCCCACCGCTCCAGGCATGTGTACACTCACTGCACAGATGGGTTAAATGCGGAGGACGAATTCCTATGTGTGGCCATCTATGCATTAAAAATTAAAAAAAAAAATTAAAAAATATACGTGCTGGTAGCAAGGTGTGATTGCCCCTGCTTTCTGTATCTTACCTGATCATCGGATCCAAGTCCCTCTACCCTCAGTCACAATGACCCTGGCATGTGCCCTCCATTCACTGCAGTAGTCACCATATGACTTATCTAAGTCACCTATTGTATATTTAACATATCTTTTTTATTTTTTATTTTTTTTACAAATGAGGCCTCATGTTTACCTAAATATTCTTACTTTCCTGGAAAAAATGTCAGACCAGTCTAATAATTCCACTAGGGACTTACCTTTTGCCTAGCATAGAGCTATTGATTTGTTTTACTTTTTAACTGTCTTGTTTCTTGTTTAACTGTCGCTAACATTCCATAAAAACTTGTCATTTGTTTTTGTATGTGTCCAGGGAAGGTGAGGTTTACTAATAAGCATATTTCTTGGCAAAAGTTCTTGGCACAGCTGTAATGAGGCCAGGTGAGGCAGCCCCCTCCGATGGCACCAGCGAGAGGAAACCAAGGAGGAGGCATTGATGAATGGACCCGTTTTGTATTTTTTATAGAAAGAAGGGGCACTTTTCTATAATTTGCCTCAGGCAGCAAGGAGGCTAAGTTCACCCTCTGGGTCCACATCAGCCAGGGTTCTGTCTCTAGCCTTAATGAAAATGTTCATCAATGGTTTGAGAGCTATTTACTATTGTGAAGAACCTTCTTGGAGAACGTTTCTTCTTTATGCAGATATTCTTCAGTGTACAGTAAAAAACTAGTAAAAAAATCTAGAGAGTCATTTACTAAAGTATCTGTCTCAAAAGAAAACTTCTGCAAGTACCCGGAGAACACCGGTGGGTGTGGCTTTTTCTTTAAATACTTATTTTGCATCATACTTTTGCAAAGTACCAGCCAAGAAGTGATTGCAGAAGGAGACCATATGCTCCATCTTGTCTGCCCTTTAGTGTGTATGTTCTTTTTATCTTAAGATAGATGGATGCTTATCCCAGACGTTGGGATACGTCATAACGATGTTTAAATGTACCTACTTTTTAATTTTCTCCTACCTCTGCTGGAGGTTCTCGGTAGTAAATAACAACTTATAAAGGGTGCTACAGTTTGCCAAAAGAAATACCCCTCCTCTAATTCATAACATGATATCAAAGATCTTTACTTTCAAAGTATCAGTAAATATTATTTAGTCTTTTCATGGAACTCAGGTTTACTGGCCTGTCATGCCGCTGGCAATTACACATTTGCTTTGCCTCTTGGGTCTCTCGCTTTATTCATGAATAGAAAACATTTGCAGTGGAAAAAGAAGTAGGAAAGGGTCAATAAATATGTCAGCAGTATTTTCTGCTTTTGATACATGTCCTCCAAAGATGGCATTCCCATGACTGCACCCCGGCACATAAAATGCATTTGAATTTGAATCTAATCGTGTTCAGCAGTAGTTTGCAGGGCCTCCACATAGAAGGCCTTTGGGTGATTGCTTTCACAGATGGTCCTCTGCCGACACAGCTTCTCCATTCCCCTTTATTTCTGTAAATACTGAAAGGCTGAGCTGGATTTCAGGCGATTTGAAAAGTCTGGCCTCCGTATCAAAACTCTGTTGTGATCGGGTCTCGCTCTAGCACACTGTTATCGAGAAGGCAGTAATAATTATTTTAGAGGTTTTTTTGGCCACTTAGCAAAGAAGTAATGACGTTTCTATTGGGCCTGACAAAACATAGGATGTTTCTTTATGGTAAATGCGGGTTTGTTTCCTTATATAAAAACCTTCATTTACCATGCCTTTGATTATATAAACCAGTACAGTAATGAATACCAGACTCGTTCAAGTGGAAAAAGAAATCCCAACCCATCTAATGTACTAGAATACATTTTTCCTGCTATATACTTGAATGTAATGTATATTTATTTAAAGATAAAAATAATACAAAAATGGTTAACAAGTATATTTTGGTTTGAAGATCTTTCCCACCTTTGCCGTTTCGAGCACTAAAAGGCAGCATGAAGCTAAATGAAAATGGACACGTGGAGTCTAATTCATTGCCAGATGAGAGTCTGTATAGCAGTGCTTAGCGCGACCGCTAGTAGACGCTGTAAGCAGGTATTGGGCGCTGTAACCTAGCGTTGAGGTCGCTGTAGTAACCTGGCTGGCATTCATGAATGTGATGTGTATTGGGCGCTCTAACAACAGCACAATTCTGCAGCGAGCGAGAGGTAGCGCCAGCTCAGTGCGTCCGGCACTCTGTGCTCCACGCTATTTTTAACAAAAAACTACACACACAGCATCGGCGCACTAAAGCTGAGCGCTGTAGCATAGAGCGCCAGACGCTGTGTGATTAAAGTCTGTTTTTGAACACATATCCACCAGTAACAAAGCGAAAAACACATGGAATGACATTGTTTTAACACTGGGACAACACTTTAGTGCCAGACCTGTAGTGACAATTCTGCATAAAAATGTATAAAAGTGTTTGTTTGCAGCCAGGAGAGGTCACACAATGATTTGAGAAAATGTTTTAATTCATTTTAATTGCCAAACATACTATTTAAACACACACAAATGAAAGCCCATTGAAATGTATGGGAGAGCCACACTGAACAAAAGGTAATACCTGGCGCTATATGCTGAGCTGCCTGGTAATACATGTGACGCTACATGGCGCTGTTAGAATCGCTCACCAGATTCACTTTTTTAAATGTGGTTTCCCGTACAGAGCCCGGCGTTCACCCGGTGCTACCTGCCGCTACGAAGCATTACCTGGCGCTATCCTTTCTTAAGTAACCCCCATAGTTCTGTAGCATAATATTCACTGGTTCCATTCTTATGTGCCTTCTTTGGTGAAGTGTAGGGTGTGCTTCCTGCCCAGTTTCTCCATAATACATAAGTGTGTTAGAGCAGCATATGTTGAAATGTACCTACATCCTCAGGGTCATTGTGTACAACAATCCGAGCTGGTTCCCTTGAAAAGCCCAGAAATTTAGATTCTTACCTCTCCGGTGGCTATATCACTTCTGAAGACCAAAGGGATTAGCTAACGGAATCTACATGACCAGTGAGCCAATAAGTAGCAAGAGCTTGAGTATGGGAGCATAAAAAGGTGAAAAGGGTCTGCTTTAACACGCAAATTGATGTGCAATTTACATAATTATTTTTATCTCTCCTTAAAGCTATGCAATTGTAATAAAAACAAATTACAGCCATTTTAACTGAAACCTCTAGTAGGAGGCCTGGGATAAAAGTTAACCTTAGCTGCAGCGGGGCAAAGCTCTTTAGGGAGATGGAAAGTATCTGCTGAAAGCTGTCCTATAGCCACATGCTTACCACTTCTTTATTTATGTATGGCTGTCAATCATATGACTGCCAGTAACCAATTGGGATTGCCATGTGACTTCCATATCAAACCTAAATGAATGTCAGCAGTCACATGATTGGCTACGATTTGCTGCCATACAAGTGAATGAGGAAGTGGTGACTCAACTATAGTTCCTCTTCAATAGGGGTCTAGAGGGGATGGGTTAGTGCCTCTGTGGCCATCTAAAATGGACCTGAACCTACCCTTGCAGTTCTGTGTAAGGATGGATCCTGGTGCACAGGGGCACTAAACTGACCTAAGCTACCACCTCACATCATCAGTGTGCCCTGCATTACAGGGATACTCACCATTTCCCAGCAGAGCGCCATCTAATGGGCAAACACATGCAGCTATTAGACACCAGCACAGTTGATTGTCAATGACAGGTGACGATTTCAATGTGGGGATTTCAATGTGGGACTACATCAATTGGGATACCCCCCCCCCCCAAGCAGACCAAAACCCATTTTCTGTAAGTACATCAGTCTGTGAGCAATATTGACCCAGAGGGGCCCCAGGATATCTGGGGGGGGGGGGGGCATGGGTTTTAGAATGCCCCCAATATGCACAAACTATGGATTCAATTTAAGGAATGACTCTATAGACCCCTTTGTCCACTGCCACCCCTTAGACATCTTGAGTAATTAATGCTTTAGAATTGGGCCTCCAATTCACTCTTCCCCATACTGTGCAGGCTCTCCGCCAATCATGAGTCAGACTCCAGGGAGGGAGGGTTCCTCTTTAAGAAGTTCAAATGGGACCAAGATGTCCTCCTTGAATATAACATTACCAGTTATAGCTACTGGATCACTGGGCGTAGATGACCCATCAGGCTGAACTGACTTGGACTTAAATCTATTTTCTATCCTTACAAATTACGCTCACCCCTGCCTGCAAGGCAAACTTCACTGGCCACCAGCAGTCATGTGGGACATGACATGGTATAGTGTGCAGAGGATGAGTTCTAATACCTGCTTTCAGGCATTTGTTGGTGTGAGCAGAATGGAATCCAGTTTAGGTACAGGATGCAGTGAACCAAAAGCAGGATAATATTTAACTGGAAGTTTGCTTTAAGACTCAGGACATACAATTTCCTCCCTTAAAGGGCATCTATAGGCATAAGAAAGAAATACTCACCTTACCTCTCGCACACCTGGTTGCTCCTAGTTTGCTGTATCCATTCTAGAGATTTGGTCTTCAGCCATCTGTCCCTTTAGCTCAGCTGCTGCAAACATAGGGGTAATCTGAAAGATTTGGTGAGGTGAGGCTCACTTAGGGTATGCTTTAGGTGTGCCTTGCAAATTTCTTCTAAATGCTTGTACAGTGAGCTTAGAGTGAGCTTTTTTATTCAACACACAAGCAAGTGCAAGGTACTTTTCTTCATTTTGGAGATGGTTTACTAAGGAACAGTTATATAAACCTATGTGCATATAAATATGCAATGAGCAACAAATGTGAATGTAAGCACCAGGGCTAGAAATAGCTCTTAGTGCGGAAATGTTTGCCTGCTCCTCACCCATTCTATGCTGTCCCCATACTACTATATTCTATGGCTAAGCCCAATATAGGGGAATGAGGGGCCTGGTTTTTGGCTGGCACTACTACTGACCCAGCTGCAGATGGCTGGGATAAAGACGCCCTCCTCTTCATACACAACGAGCAATCGTCTTGCTCGCCCACCCTTAGAAATTACCCTGGCTGGTACATATCTGGATGACAACATGAGGTTGCCTCTCTCCGCTCCGTTTTAAGAAGAAAGCCTAGAAGCTTTTCAGGAATTTCTTCCTATGGACGTTTTTAATAAATATATGATCCCAGCAATGCCCACTCAAAACTGAAATATTAGTCTTGGATGGAATATGGCTTTAGTGGCTATACATCAACAGACACACTTCTTCTTTCTATTTCTTTTCTATATTTTACTCTTTTAAATGTCTATATTCTCCCTGACCATTTTTTTACTATTTTATAGATGGTTGAGTTTCATTTTTTCCTATTCCCTTTTTAATACATATCTTATGCTCCATATAATATTTTTAGCTTTCAGGAGTCCTGAAATATTTATTGGTTAAAGAAAAAAACGAAATGCAAATACATTTGACATACTTTCTAATTATTATTATTATTATTTGATTATTATTATTATTAATAATAATAATACATTTGGAATGTACAGATTTTCATTATTGAGGATATCTGTTTTCATTTTAAGGGAAAAAAAACAAACTTAACTTTTACTGCATCTTGCAAATATTCAGCATTAGCTACCTTTCATAATATCAATTACATGAAAGGATCACTTTATGATCATGCGCTAACAAATTTGCGCACATTTTTTGGAGCGCAAAGCCGTGCTAGGGCTTCCTCCTGATTCATGGTCGTCAAAATGGGATAAAACATTTGTTTTTTTTTGCACCAGAAACTTTCCGCTCACGCCATCTTGGGGCACCAAGCTGGCGCCTGATTTATGTTTAGAGGGCAGAAACGCATGCACAAATGTTGCAATCTGAGTGAATTTCCTGCAGCAAATAGGTGGAGAAAACTGCTGACTCCAATGAGTAAGTGAGGCTTATTTCATCCCCAAAACACATGCCGGCAGAGTCCAGCAAGTTCTTTTTAGGAATTGAGCCCTTAAATTTGTTCTTTGTTAAAAAAATTGATAAAGAGTTGTCCAAAATCACAAAAATTAAGGTCAAAACAACAAAAATGTGGATATTGGCAATTGAAAGTTTAGCAAAAAACAAAAAAAAATAGTTAAATTATATATTATTATATTATAATTTATAATTATAAATTAAGTATTACAAACCAAACAGGGGAGGGAGGGTGAAATAGAACATTTGGGACAAAAAATTGGGCAAAAAAACATTATGGGTATGCAGAAAACACAGAAACAGGAGAGAGCAAATCGCTATGGTGCAACAATAAAAAAAAGGGGAGAAACATGGGGGACCATCGGGAGCAGTTAAGCACTTATCCAGGCACATTTTTATGGGGCAGGCCATTTGCTTTTTAAAATAGCAGAATTTCCCTGTGGCAGGTGCAGATTGGCACAAGAAGAGGCAGTTTGCGCTTCTCCCATGTACTTGCCATTTAGTGCAAATTATACGGGCACTCGACGTGCGCATGCAGCCATGAATCAGACGCCTAGGCGCATGCGGCATTGTTTGCTCAGCGTCTGAGAGTTTTTGTGCACCGACCATGAAACGACCCTTAAATGAGCTCACATTTTAGGATATTTTAAGAAGGACAAAGCTCTTTTTAAGAACACGCACATTTTTTTTTACACTTTTCGTCTCCCTTAAAAAAAATTCCACATTCATCTAAACCAGTGGTACCGGTCCAACTGATGGTTCTTGAGCTTCTGTTTGGTGGAGAAAAGTGAGGGCTATAAAGGACTGCAGACAAGCTGCTGCATTGGTGATGGCTGGGGGAGAGTAAAGATATACTGAATATACTATAGTATAGTATATATGCTGCTATATATACTATAATGAGTACTAAACATACTAGGTCCAGGAATGGTGTAACTGCTTTATAAAAGAACTATACTGTATGTCAAGTCTGGTCCTTTAAGATGCATCAGGTGACCCAGTCATGAAGCTGCAGACATGCAGCATCTTGGGACAATTCTATATATCGGTACATTGTAAATGAGCAATTATGAAGAAGTTGACCCAAATTGTATCAAATGAGAATGCTTGATGGTTGTTTGTTTCTCCAAAAAAATATATATAAAATAGTATGATAAATATGCATCAACAATATTTGAAAACAAATGTTAAATATATGTGCCATCTTTTGAGAAAGCCAGTAAGGTAAATCTCATCAAGAATTAAAATGAATATTTGGATGCATTTTATTGCAAGATAAAATAGAGAGGACCTAGGATATCTATTGCATTTGGGTGATTTCTATACATTAAACATAAAAAGTGCATTGTTTTAAACAAAATTGATTGATTTAGTTTAGTAAGAGTTACAACAAATTATCTTGGTAGTAAAAATTTCACTTTAAGTGAAATAAGTATGAGAATTCACTGTTGCTGAATCACCAGCTAATAGGACAATTGGGTCAATTCAGTAATTATTTCATATTATTTCTATTTTTTTCATTTTTGGTATTCTTAGTTTCTATTTGTGCAATAGATTTAAATATACTTTCACTAATTTGTTAGTACCATTGTATTTGGATTTGTTTTTATTATTAACTGTATTTTTTGCATTGCACATGCAGTTTATATAGGATAATGCTGTGTCGACTCAAATGAAAGACAACGGAACATTTTACTCTTAAGAAAATGAACATTTTACTTCTTTTTAGTAACAAGTAGAGTAGTAAAAAGTGCCATTGCCTCCTTCCATTGTCTTCCTAGCTGGTGATTCAGCAACAGTGATATTCTCTAGCTTTTTTCACCAAAAGTGATTTTTTTTTTACTACTACAAGTATTTTTTGTAATTCTTACTGAACCAACCCTAATATTTTATATTATAATATATATTATATTATATATTAGTGTAATTTTAACATTATATTGTTTATGATAATAAAGTATAAAGTATAGTCTAGGAATATCAAACTGGCCAGCTCATCTTATGTTTGTATCATATCAAGTGATATGATTGGCCTAACCTTTCTTCATTTTTATTATGAAGGCATTGCTGATGAACTGACACCATTGGGCCAGGTGGAGTAAATAAAGCGTGGGTCCTCTTTAAAATTGACCTACATCCTTCATGGGAAAACCTGTACTGGGTGGAATTAGAGGCAATCAAGTGGTAAATCATAAGGAAAAAGGTTGGGAAACCAAGATCTAAAGGCCATCAGTGCCCTTCCTCGCCTTAGGTTTCACACAGCATAAGTGCAAGGTCCTAGAAGCCTTGTCAGCGCTGTCCTGAAGCCACAACCCTGCTGGCTCTTCCATTCTAGTATGACCTTATAAGAGTAGAGCCATTGGGGGTCATGCTAATAATTTGGTGAAGCCCGTGTGCATTGCAGTGTGAATTGCAACCGCATCTCGGTGAACTTGGTGCTCAGTTGTATAAGTCAGCAGTTCTCAACCATTTTACACCAAGTACCCTCTAGCTACAAGCAGTTAGAACCAAGTACCCCCATGGAAGAGATCATTTACTAATTTTACCAAAATAAGTAGGTCATTTTGAAGCAAGAATGAATAACGTTTTACTGTTAAAATAATATACCACACCATTCCAGTTGGTGCACCCTTGAACAGTGCTGAGTACCCTCTGGAGTATGCACAACGCAAGTTGAGAAACAATGGTGTAAGTTATTTTAACATAATATTATAATTGGGTAGCTTTGTAGATTTTGAATTGTTTAGACTATCTGGTAATCTTCTTTGGGTTGGAACTTTGGATTTATCAAATCGACTTTTTTTAATGCCATGCCTTACCCTCATACAAATAGCTGATATTATGTTGTTTGCAATGTGCTTAGACACGTGCATTCCTAAGTAAAGGGCATCTAGAGAGTGCAAAAGTCAGCCAGGTCTGAATGCAGGATCTCAGCTGAGGACATGGAAATACTTAATCCCCTTTGGAAGGAGGGAATGCTATGTGGCCTCCTATGATGCTTGCAATGCAAACTGTTCACTATCTGAATATTTATTCAATTTACTGCGGTTGCTCAACCTCGGTATAAAAAATGTTTGTTAACCTTCATCTTTTTTGAAAGTCAAGTACCTTTTGTTTGAGGATTTTCTAGTTACGCTAATATTTATTCCACACAATTTTGTCGGGTATTTCATCTAAATCTTTATAGGTCATGCCAAGGCCATTTATTTTGTGATTTATTGTTGAATGCTTACCAACTATTATATGACACATTTGGAATTAAGTTATTTACCAAAGGATAAGGGCAAAATGATCCACTTGTGTGAACAGCGGTAAGACACTACTCACACTTTAATGCTCACATCAACATGCACCAAATACTGCATAAATAATGATATGGCAGAGTGCCCCCGATTTCCCAAATGTTCATTAAAGCTCCATTTTTTTCCCTGCAGCCTAGAAACAATGGTTACCACTCTAGCAAATGATGCAAAGCTAATTTTTGGACAATAGCTACACTTCTGCTGATATATCCCTTCCCTACTATTTTACTCCTGTTTTATCCGGCAGTTCTAGGCTGTAACAGCCCCTAAACTGGCCCTCTGTATGAGAAAGAAAGCAGAATGCTCATCTAATGTTGTTTACAGCTTTTCAGATGGCCCCCTGGATTAACTAGTATTAATCTACAATAGTCTCGGCTGTACACTCAACCCAGTCTTATCAGATGTACTACAGTCACACATAGAGGAGAGAAGGCGCTGACCTGTAAAATAACCTTTAGTCTTGTAGTCACGGGAGGCAAATTAACCAAGAGAAAGGGAGGCGACATAACAGTAAGTGAAGCTAACTACAGACAAAATAGCTCATTTGCCAGTGGTATTATATTTCCCCAATTAGTAAGTGGACTATATTTGCATCATTTATTTAACCACATGCACGGTACAAAAAAAGTCAATAAAGAAAATGTTTTATACATTATTTGTTGTTTAGATATATGCTTTACAAAAAATGGAAAAGATTACTCCTTTTGGAATGCGATTTGTTTAATTTCTTGTGTAGGGGGTGATGATGGGAAGGAGAAGTGTGGGTGCAGAATGATGTCTCAGCCAAGTGACATCATCAAGCCCAGTTTCAACTTCCTGTACCCTTAAATGGAAGGTTGGCACTGCTGTACAAAAGGGTTAACCCCTAGGCTATGAGGCTGGCATAGATTGAGACTGGGGTGTAATTATGATCATTAACAAGGGGAATGGCAGCTTCGGATTACTCCAAACCTAAAGGCTCAGGGTGCCACATGATGTACCAACCCTGATCCTTTATTTTTGATCTTTTTATGTGCACCGGTATATTTTATATTATTTTTATTTTTTTTTCCATTGTATTCCTAGTTTCTATTTGTGCAATAGGTTGAAATATACTTTCATTAATTTGTTAGTATCATTGTATTTGGATTTGTTTTTAAAATTAACTGTATTTTTTGCATTGCACATGCACTATATATAGGATAATGTTGTGTTGGACTGGAGTGCATTGGGTCCACCAGAGGAAATCATTGTTGGGGACAATCAGAGGAATATCATGCTTGGGTCTCACCCTTCAGCTATATAAAAGTAATACAAGACTTTTTTTTCTCTCTTCTCTCCTATTTCCTGTTGTGTTCAGCTATATTTATCTCATTTTTCAAACCATTGGTGGGTCATGAAATATTCAAAAAATTCTAATACAAGACTACTCTTAATCACATTGGGTCTGAGTTATTGAGCACTTCTGTCATATACCACATCGGTGCAAGTTTTCAGCAATTTTCATGTTGCTGTCCTGGTAATGTTTAAACAAATGTGTTATTTGCAGTGCAGCAACATGTGCCAGTGTAAAAAAAAATGTTAAATGATATTTTGCATCACTCTTATTTGCACCGACATGGCATAGTCTGGCAGAAGTGCTTGATAAATCAGGCCTATTGCTGCACAATATTAAGTACAATGTTTATCAAGTAAGTAACACAAGTAATTTACTGATTAAAAAGCAAAGCCGAGGTTTGGATTTACTATACCTCCTGCTGCAGCCAGATCACTAGTCAATCTAGTCACTGTGTTATTTTCCTTCTGGATATATTCCAAACATGTTGTGTTTTTAGTGTTTAAGGGAAAAGTCCACTATCAATGGCAGTCCATTATTGTGTGCCAAAATTATGTCTTCCAAGTGTCGAGCTTAACCGTTATCTTTTTCTATTTCTTTGTAACTCTGTGTTTCAAATGTTTTCTGTCGCGACAATGTGTATGGTGTACAGAGCAGGGACTTGCTGACTCTGGTCATTGGCAGTGCTACCACCCAGGGTGGGGTCCTGGTCATTACTGCTGCCCGGCCCTGTTTGTGGGCAGAGGGGGGGGACTCTTGGCAGTGGAAGGCTTCATCAGGCACCACCTTTACTCAAGTCCAGAAAAGCCACTCCCAATTTAGCAACGCAGACTAACAAGAATATAAGAAACTGTTAAACAGCAAGCTGATAATTAAATCACATGTATGGGGGGCACAATCCTAATACACATGCTTATTTTACATTCTAAAAATGGAAACCAGTATGGCAGAATAACAAAACCTGACGGAAATTAGTTTTTCTTTTAACTGCTCATAATTAAATAATAAGGTAAATTGTTGTTACTTTTTAGAGATATTTTCTGCATTCTGAATTTGGTTGGTTGTCTTGGGGTGTTGATTGGTTGTCTTGGTGTGTTGATTGGTTGTCCTGGAGTGTTGTTTCAGTTATGGTCACACATGTAATTTGTATGTAATGGACAGTATATTAGGGGACCATGCTAATATTTTGGGAAGCACATTACCCTGGTGGGAGTTTAAGTGTGAATTGAGAGAGATGTTTCACTTGAAAATACAGAACAAGTGCCTTAACATTCTCTTGCCCCCCTCCCGCCCAAAAATCACTTGTACCTGTGATGGGGCATTTTTACAGACGAGGTCCATTCGTTTTTCAATGATGTTACAATATAATTATATATAACTGCATCCTGTGGGGTAGTTTAAAAAAATATTCTTACTTCACTGGAAAAATGATGCACCTCATCTGGAAAAATGGCACATCACATGTGCAGGTGATTTGCTCAAAAAATTAGAACACTTTTTATTGCACTTTTTGTTTGTTGAATATTAAAAGCTCAACGCGATGTCGGGGGCAATTCCCACCCAAATGTGCACACAGATTTTTTCTTGCTTCACTAAATAAATAGCATGATCCCCATTGTGTTATTATTTAGGTGAGCTTTTTAAGTGGTTTTATCTGAGGGAAATGTAATAATTGATAGCGTAGTAACTTGCTAGCGTGTATTACAGTAGTCACAAATGCTATTTGGGTGTGGCCCATATGGTCCTGATACACCATTGGGGATTTTTGTATTATATGAATCGTTTTAATGTGTCTTGGTCTATATCTTTTTACTATTATTGCTATTTACAAACTTAATATAGTTCCACTATTGACAGTATTGATTGTATGTTTCCAATTAGTAAACGTGATCCACACTGCCCTAAAAGTGATCCACACTACACCTTTAATTATATGTGCTAGGCCTTTTCTTGGATAATTTAACCATTGGGGCACATTTCTAATATTTTAATAAGGCTGTCTCTGGGAATGCAGAGTCATTTTTGTAACTGAACATCTGTTGATGGCCTATTTAAATTGTACGATAATAACTTTCGTTAGTGTTGTAGATACAGTGCAGTATATTGATTCTAGTTAAAGTGTTTTGCCTCCTTTTTTTCTGACCTTGGACTTGATTTGAAGAGTTGAAAATAATGGTAGTAAAAATCACCAGTTAGGAAGACAATGAAAGTCAATGGTATTTTTTACGAAAAGCCGTTTTTTCAACTGTAATCTCTCCAACCTTATATACAGCAAACATGCTGATGTATGTACCGTATGTTGGGTTGTATTAGACTTTAGTCTTTTTTGCATGTGGTCAAGAAGCTATTACTGTGCACAGTATTTATACGGCTTTCTTTAGGCGTTTTTTCAGTTCTATAAATGTGCTGTCTAGCATTGGTAAATGCACTATGTTAGCTATCAATGGAAGCAGAGACGCTGAAGTGAAAGTAATACCATAAATTAAAGAGGCAAGCTTTTTGAAAAAATCCAAATTTGTAGGGGCAAGCACACCTGGCTTTGCATAACAAGCCTTACTTTGTTACAGCTTTTCAATGCAATATTAAAGCTGAGGAAGCATACCTATTATTACCCTCCACCATTTGTGAATGGCCTTTAGATGGACATGGCACTCCATCATATGTATAGGTGACATTGATTATATTGAATGCATTAAAGGAGCACTATTGAAAAATTGTGCAATATTACAAATCCATATAAACACGTTGGCTAATGAACTGAATAAAACTCCTGCCAAGCTTGTTGTTTTTTTTCCTGGTAGGAATACAATCCAGGGGTAACAGGTTTAGTGTATTAGGGGTGACAGAACCTGTCACCCCTGATTGTCTCTTACCTCCATTAAAATAAAAAAAAAACAAGCCTGACTGGATATTTCTAGATGCTAGGTGTATAAGTGACCTCTCCTCCCACCATCCAGCATATTTATATGGATTTTTATTATCAGACTATTTTTTCGCGATAGTGCTCCTCTAAGTACTACTTCGGGTCACTTTTTGAAATCAGTTCAATGCGACATAAATGTGCCTTATTTTATACTCAACACATTCTGTTCTTTTAACCTTCAATGGTCAGCTCTAAAATACTATTCACATATTGGCTTTGATTTCTCTTTTGGGAAACAAGAGCACTCATTTATCTTACATGGCTACTGATCACATTTAGGTTTGAAAAGACACATGGCACTTAAGTTTAAATCTGACTGGTGGCTTGTGAGAAATAAAAAAAAAAATACTTCTTTCCTTTTTCCTATGAATGCATTAGAGACATGGGACCAGTTTAATGTGAAAGACTAGTAGACCAGATTGGCCGGTGATGTGACCGTTTTTCTAATTTGGGCATATTGTTCATTGTTGGCCATGTGAACTGAGGCCTTTCTGTGTCTGCTACAGTAATGAAGATCCAATGCAGCTTTAGTTGTGTTCTATACTGATAACGCCAAATCCTTGATGTCAACTTACTATTTCAATCATGGTACATCTGTACATTTATTAGACCATGCTTAGAAATGAGAATTATAAAAAAAAAAAAACATGGCTTAGAGCAAATGCTTCCATGGTAAGTGCAGCCATGCCATGCGTTTAGTCTTTCATTAAAACTACTGATATTGTCAGATAACATTAACATGCTCCTTAAATATACAGTCGGGAAACATCATTGCATTACAGTTGGATGTTAGTAGGGCACTATAATACTGTGAACATTTTCATCATTAACCTGACTGCCATGATTTAGAAACCTCCAAATCTTTTGTGACTCTCTACTACCCTGCCATCATGTATACTCTTTATTATATTGGATGAATTATTTTAATCACTGATATTGTACAGTTCCTATTGTTATTTATTAAGTCATTGTCTTACCTGTGTCATTTACTTTGTATGTGTCAGTATTTTTGTGTGGGATGGGTTAGTAAATCTAGCACCTATGTATAAAATATATGTAATGGTGTACAAGCTCTGTAAAAAATTCACAGAAATACAACTCAAAATTACAATACAATAAGATCCCCTACATGCAAAAATAGCATATCAGTGCAAAACGGTTTTACCACATTCTTGAACCCAAGTAAAGCTAACCCACTCTTTGTTAAAATAATTAATTAATATTGATTAATAATTATATTGATGGTAAGATTTTAAATCTTGTAGCGATTTACTGGAATCATTTGAATCAATATAACGTGTCATTTTTATCTAAATATTTCATGACTGCTTCTAAGAAAATCATAGCTAATACACTTTTAATCAATGAAAGCTTAAATATTTGGAGCAATCATGAGTATAATGAATTTGGCTGTGAAAACACTGTTTTTTTACACATAATTCAGAGAGTGAAAAGGTAGCGACAGCGGTGTATCGTTTGGGTGGTGATGAGGGTTGTGATGATGGCGGTGCTCAGAATCAAGCCCAGCAAAGAGTATCCTACAATATCACTGTCCTGCACAAAGTGTAGTGGCACCACAAATCATAAAAAAAAATTAAACCTAAAATTAAACCTAAAAAAATAAAATAAAAAATTTATTTAATTTTAAAATTAAATTAAAGAAACTAAATAAACCCCGATGATTTGTGTTCATATTATAAATGTTAAAGAAGAACTGGGGTATTGGGATTTTCTAGAGAGGTCGAGTTTGGGGTCTGAACTGAGTCAGTCAGATGACTAGCAAAATAACACAGCAAGTCCAGGTGCCTTGATTTATTCCTACAGATATATCATGACCTGGATGAATGAGTACTTTCACCATGAATTTAAAAGGAAAATGTAAAATATATAAAAAATACTACATGTGCAAATCAGTAACAAGGAAGTGAAAGGCAGACATGCCCCCAGAGTAATATATAATATTTCTCAAGGCTCACAATGGGGAAACAAGCACTTATCTTAAAAGCACACAAACAGTATACAAAATATTGCTTTTGTTGATCAAAAAACAAGTGAGCTGACTTCCCCATTGATAGTTCTGTCCCCAGGAGTAGACGAATATTTCCGGGCAGATCAGAGCACCCAGCACAATAAAATCCCGGGGGATGGGTCATGATGCAATCCAGCAATTGCTGGTCCTGAAACTGGTGGAAAATAAGAGAAGGCTGGATGGTGAAACCAAGGGTTTATTTCACCTTACAGAGTAGGTCCACTTTCGATGGATTTTTTTTAATGTGTGTTCTTATAGAAGAAGTTTTCACTAGCACTAATCTCTTGCAACTGTACATCAAGTCTGTACACCAAGAAGAGAAATGGGAGCCCTGAACACCCAGAACACTGCTGCTATGCTGTGAGGTGAGGGAGCCCACTCAACCTTACAAATGCCCAGCAGCATTCTGTGTGTACAGGACTCACTTCTCTCTTCTTGTAGATCTTGGTATACAGACATGGAGGCTGATCTACTAGTAGCGCCTCGTATCGGCATGTGAGCATCTGTACAGCGGCACTTAGAGCGACTGCTAGTAGGCGCTGTACACGGGTGTCAGGCACTGTAACATAGCTTTGCGGTCGCTGTAGTAACCTGGCCGGCATTGATGAATGTGATGTATGTTGGCCGTTTTAACAACAGTATAATGCTGCAGCGAGCGAGAGGTAGTGCCAGCTCATGTCCGGCACTCGGAGCTCAACACCATACTTAAGAAAAAACTACACACACACAGCGTCGGTGCTCTAAAGCTGGTCACTGTAGCATGGACACTGTGTGATCAAAGTCTGCTTTTGAACACATATAGACCAGTAACAAAGTGAAAACACATGGAATTACATTGTTTTAACACTGTGACAATGACACTTTAGTGCCAGACCTGCACATACAATTTTGCATAAAGATATAAAAAAAGTGTATAAAAGTGTTTGCAGCCAGGATAGGTCACAGAATGATGTGATCAAATAAATTAAAATTTTTATTGACCAAAACACAATTTAAACACCAACCAATGAAGCCCTATTGAAATTTATGGCAGAGCGACACTGAGCGAAAGGTAATACCTAGCGCTCCGGAAGCTAGAGCACCGGCGCTATACGCTGAGCCGCCTGTAAAAATACATGTGACACTACATGGCGCTGTTAGAGGCGCTCACCAGATTCACTTTCTTAAATGTGGTTTTGCCTACAGCGCCCAGCATTCACCAGACGCTGCCTGCCGCTACGAGGCACTACCTGCCGCTATCCCTTCTTAAATAACCCCCTTGGTTAAAACTTAGGCCCTTATTTATGAAGGAATAGCGACAGGTAGCGACTGGTGAGCGGCCGGTAATGACGGGCACCGCCACGAGAACGCCGGCTCCCCACCACAATCACACATTTATCAAGGCAATCCTGCTTAGCGACTGAGATAGCGCCATATAGCGGCTCATTCATCATTATTCCAGCCTCAGCCCACAGCGCCAGCGTCCGACCTTGAACAGCGACAGGTATGACCTCTCGCTACCTGGCGCTCTCCAATGCATTTCAATGGAACAATCTTTAAATATTCATAATTCATTGTTATAAATTTTATTTATTTTTTTTAAATGTGAAAAATTCTGTGACCACTTCTGCCATTTTAAATATGGTTGTTTGGGGGTTAAAAAAACTACTTTTAACCCATCGCCGACAGCGTTCTGGGGTTTAAACATGCATTTTACTGCGCGATAATTTTTTGAGCGTGATTTGTTAATGAATATGGTGGAAGCCGGTCGCTCTGACCAGTCGCTATCATGCGGTCCCACACAGCGCGGAACCTGTCAAATAGCGACTCCTCACCTAATATTCAACATTAGGGCAAACCGACTGAGTCGCTATCAACTACCGAACAACGGGCAAGCACAGCGACTACTAGCGGGCGCTCTGAAAATGCCGCTACAGTCGCTCAACTGTCGCTACCTGCCGCTATTAATGAATTGGCCTCCCAGTGGAGTAGAAAGTGAAAACTATTTCCATAAAACATACATTTGCTAACATAACAACAAATATACACTTCTGAAAATGCCATTGAAAGTGGACTTTCCCTTTAAGGAGGAAGGATTTTAACTAGGGCCAATTTTATATAGCTGTCCTGAATATATATATATATATATATATATATATATACAGGTCCTTCTCAAAAAATTAGCATATAGTGCTAAAGTTCATTATTTTCCATAATGAAATGATAAAAATTAAACTTTCATATATTTGAGATTCATTGCACACCAACTGAAATTTTTCAGGTCTTTTTTTGTTTTAATACTGATGATTTTGCCATACAGCTCATGAAAACCCCAAAATCCTATCTCAAAAAATTAGCATATCATGAAAAGGTTCTCTAAACGAGCTATTAACCCAATCATCTGAATCAACGAATTAACTCTAAACACCTGCAAAAGATTCCTGAGGCTTTTAAAAAAGCCCAGCCTGGTTCAGTACTCAAAACCGCCATCATGGGTAAGACTGCCGACCTGACTGCTGTCCAGAAGGCCATCATTGACACCCCCAAGCAAGAGGGTAAGACCCAGAAAGACATTTCTGAACAAATAGGCTGTTCCCAGAGTGCTGTATCAAGGCACCTCAATGTAAAGTCTGTGGGAAGGAAAAAATGTGGCAGAAAACGCTGCACAACGAGAAGAGGTGACCGGACCCTGAGGAAGATTGTGGAGAAGGACCGATTCCAGACCTTGGGGGACCTGCGGAAGCAGTGGACTGAGTCTGGAGTAGAAACATCCAGAGCCACCGTGCCGCATTCCCCAGGTCAAGCCACTTTTGAACCAGAAACAGCGGCAGAAGCGCCTGACCTGGGCTACAGAGAAGCAGCACTGGAATGTTGCTCAGTGGTCCCAAGTACTTTTTTCTGATGAAAGCAAATTTTGCATGTCATTCAGAAATCAAGGTGCCAGAGTCTGGAGGAAGACTGGGGAGAAGGAAATGCCAAAATGCCTGAAGTCCAGTGTCAAGTACCCACAGTCAGTGATGGTCTGGGGTGCCATGTCAGCTGCTGGTGTTGGTCGACTGTGTTTTATAAAGGGCAGGGTCAATGCAGCTAGCTATCAGGAGATTTTGGAGCACTTCATGCTTCCATCGGCTGAAAAGCTTTATGGAGATGAAGTTTGCATTTTTCAGCACGACCTGGCACCTGCTCACAGTGCCAAAACCACTGGTAAATGGTTTACTGACCATGGTATTACTGTGCTCAATTGGCCTGCCAACCCTCCTGACCTGAACCCCATAGAGAATCTGTGGAATATTGTGAAGAGAAAGTTGAGAGACGCAAGACCCAACACTCTGGATGAGCTTAAGGCCGCTATCGAAGCATCATGGGCCTCCATAACACCTCAGCAGTGCCACAGGCTGATTGCCTCCATTCCACGCCGCATTGAAGCAGTCATTTCTGCAAAAGGATTCCCGACCAAATATTGAGTGCATAACTGAACATAATTATTTGAAGGTTGCCTTTTTTTTTTTTAAAAACACTTTTCTTTTATTGGTCGGATGAAATATGCTAATTTTTTGAGATAGGATTTGGGGGTTTTCATGAGCTGTAGGGCAAAATCATCAGTATTAAATCAAAAAAAGACCTGAAAAATTTCAGTTGGTGTGCAATGAATCTCAAATATATGAAAGTTTAATTTTTATCATTTCATTATGGAAAATAATGAACTTTAGCACTATATGCTAATTTTTTGAGAAGGACCTGTATATGCGTCTTGCATCTAATGCTAGGGAGATACTACAAAATAATTTTTTTGAAGACTGCCCCCTAACTGCACAGCCATTTTCTCTTAATGTTCTTATTGTGCTTATGAAAAAGGCTTTTTTGCAATTGTTCGCTATAATAAAAATATCATTCTATCTAATTCTATCATAGGGCCACATTCTCCAATGAAGGTAATGGTATTTTCTTGGAAATACCAGCACCCTATGGGCTATTCAAAATAAAATGACCCATTGCAAGTGCAGGTGATTTCTCTTGCACGATTTTGTGTGTTACAGTTAAAAATCTCACTGAGATGCTGGTTTTACACCCAAAAGTGCACACAACATTTAACTTGCTTCACCAAATAAATACCATGACCCCATTTATCTCAGCACAGAGCAGCCAGCTGCTTTATTGGCACACTGTGAATCAGGGCCTAACCGCCTTGTCCCTGTAGCCATTAGCTATCATTAAACAACATTTAAAATGAAATTACATATGAAACAATATAAAATATAAACAATATAAAATCTAAAATTTTTCCAGATGTCAGCAAATAGTGGAAGGATGGAGCAGCCTGACAAGGGGGAAGGAGGGAAGCATGTGTCTGCTTACAAAGCTTTCAAGCAAAGTGCTGTTTCTTAGGAGGTGTATCGTTAAATATTAAAATAATATATATAAAATATATTAAAAATCTATATAAACACATAGGGCAATGAGAGGAAGGGTCATTTATACACCCAAACTGAATGAAACTCCCACCAAGCTTGTGGTTTTCTTCTCCTGGCAGAAATAAAGTCCAGTGGTAGCAGGTTTGACTGTATCAGGGGGGACACCCTTCCTTGTGCCGCATGCACTGAAGCCTCTGTCATCCTAAGCCTTCCTGGTGACAAAACGGTAGTATGCCATGTGCAGAATATACATGCTGTAAATGGTATTGTTATACAAACATTTTTAAATGGACATTAATCTAGAAATAAAATAATATTTAAGGCCCTATTCACACCAGGCTGATGTGTGCCCAGTCATAGGTAACGCCTCGTAGTTACTTATGGGCCCAATAATTACAGTGTTGTGTGAGTGGAAGTGTTTAGGATTTAGGATTCATTTTAAATTTACATCACAGGGTTTTTTTAAATTAGCATACTAAAATACTAATAATAGTTTTTGTTTTTACATAAATCCTTTAGGTTATGTGCAGGAAAAATATTACTCATTTTGGTGAAATTGAAGAATGATTAAGCTGGCTGGATATAGCATTGGTTGGCCACAGCGAGCATTCACTAATGAGACATTTACCCGTCCTTTATTCTACTATCGTGTGCAATGCATCTAATGCTGGGAAAATATTCCTAAATATTATTCCCTTTTTTGAAAACTGCCCCCTAACTGCACAGCCATTTTCTCTTAATGTTTTTGTATGGCCCAATTGCCCCCCTAATAATCATATGCTTAACCTGTACCTTTTTTAATTCTTTGTTAACTAATATTGTATCAAACGCAACCAGGTTTCCCTTGCTCCTGCAGCCAGGTAAAGTGTTTAGAATATTTATACTTAAATTAATCGAAATATTCTATACAGTTTTAATATCATCAGCAGAATTCTAAAATGAACTATTGGACTGTTCTTAAAATGTAAAATTGTAAAATTAAAGCCGAAGGCATACTCATGTTGGAATCATTGCAGCAAAAAAATCAAGACATAACACTAAAAAGACTGTTACATAGGATTTACATAATTTATGTGCATCAAATTATAAAATAAAACCTAAACCTAAAACATACGAACCCCTCTCTCTTCATTGCCATATGTAATTTTCTAGCCCAGTAGAATTAAGCCAATAAGTCAATGAAAAAGGGGGTCAGCAGTCCATTGAACCGGGCCTACAGTTTCAAGATAGTTACTTTTATCCCCTTAATAAAAAGAGCTGGGCTGGTTAAATGGTCGATTAAAATTTACTCATTTTTCCAATAGTAAAGTTGCTTTTTATATTGAGACACATTGATTCCAATGAAAACATTCCAGCTTAAGTTATTGCACGCGTGCCAAAATACAATACTCACTTTTGCATTAGCGTCCCTGCAATCACTATAGCAAAGATACTGCTTCACCTTATATTGAAACATAGAATGTGACGGCAGAAGGAGACCATACGGTCCATCTAGTCTGCCCTTATGTGTATACTGTATGTACTCTTTATCTTAGGATAGATGTGTGCTTATCCCAGGCATGTTTACATTCAATTACTACTTTTCAAGCATCTACTACTCTTTCTGTAAAATTATATTTTCTAACATTGCTCCTGATCTTCCCTCCCATTAGATTCAGGTTGTGCCTCTTTGTTCTATTTAGTTTTTGCTTAGAAACACTTCCCTCCTTATTCAGTCCTTTCACATATTTAAATGGCTCACTCTCAATCATGTCCCCTCTCTCCCTTCTTTCCTCTAGATTGTACAAATTAAGTTCTTTAAGTCTCTCCTTATAAGTTTTAAGTTTAAGTCCTTCCACCATTGTTGCCCGCCTTTGGACACGTTCTATTTGAATAATGTCTTTTTGCAGGTAAGGTCTCCAGAACTGCACACGGTATTCTAGCTGTGGCCTTACCAGGGCTCTATACAGCGGCATCACAACCTCCCTCTTCCTACTGGTGATGCCTCGAGCTATGCAGCCGAGCATCCTGCTTGCTATTCCCACTGCCTGGCTAACACAGTACTGCCCATACGGTACTCAGAGCAGGGATTCCTTCTACCCAAGTGCATGATTTTACATTTAGAGACATTAAACTCTAGTTTCCACTGCTTTAACCATTTATTTAGTAAAGCTCAATCATTTTCCATGTTGCAGACACCTCCAGGAATATTCATCCTATTACTCACCTTTGTTTCATCAGCAAACCTTCACTTTGTGATATGTCTACCTTTGTATTGATGTTATATACACATACATCCTAAATGAACCAAACAGTAAAATTATACCCAAAATGTATAGTAAGTGAATCCATTACTATACTACATTATCATTTACAGACACCAATAATGTACTTCATTATTATACCCAAAATGTATAGTAAGTTAATCTATTACTATACTACATTATCATTTACAGACACCAATAATGTACTTCATTATTATACCCAAAATGTATAGTAAGTGAATCCATTACTATACTACATTATCATTTACAGACACCAATAATGTACTTCATTATTATACCCAAAATGTATAGTAAGTTAATCTATTACTATACTACATTATCATTTACAGACACCAATAATGTACTTCATTATTATACCCAAAATGTATAGTGAGTTAATCCATTACTATACTACATTATCATTTACAGACACCAATAATGTACTTCATTATTATACCCAAAATGTATAGTAAGTGAATCCATTACTATACTACATTATCATTTACAGACACCAATAATGTACTTCATTATTATACCCAAAATGTATAGTGAGTTAATCCATTACTATACTACATTATCATTTACAGACACCAATAATGTACTTCATTATTATACCCAAAATGTATAGTAAGTGAATCCATTACTATACCACGTTATCATTTACAAACACCAATAATGTACTTCATTATTATACCCAAAATGTATAGTAAGTGAATCCATTACTATACTACATTATCATTTACAGACACCAATAATGTACTTCATTATTATACCCAAAATGTATAGTGAGTTAATCCATTACTATACTACATTATCATTTACAGACACCAATAATGTACTTCATTATTATACCCAAAATGTATAGTAAGTGAATCCATTACTATACCACATTATCATTTACAAACACCAATAATGTACTTCATTATTATACCCAAAATGTATAGTGAGTAAATCCATTACTATACTACATTATCATTTACAGACACCAATAATGTACTTCATTATTATACCCAAAATGTATAGCAAGTTAATCTAATACTATACTACATTATCATTTACAGACACCAATAGTGTACTTCATTATTATACCCAAAATGTATAGTGAGTTAATCTATTACTATACTACATTATCATTTACAGACACCAATAATGTACTTCATTATTATACCCAAAATGTATAGTGAGTTAATCCAATACTATACAACATTTACAGACACCAATAATGTACTTCATTATTATACCCAAAATGTATAGTAAGTTAATCTATTACTATACTACATTATCATTTACAAACACCAATAATGTACTTCATTATTATACCCAAAATGTATAGTAAGTTAATCTATTACTATACTACATTATCATTTACAGACACCAATAATGTACTTCATTATTATACCCAAAATGTATAGTAAGTGAATCCATTACTATACTACATTATCATTTACAGACACCAATAATGTACTTCATTATTATACCCAAAATGTATAGCAAGTTAATCTAATACTATACTACATTATCATTTACAGACACCAATAGTGTACTTCATTATTATACCCAAAATGTATAGTGAGTTAATCTATTACTATACTACATTATCATTTACAGACACCAATAATGTACTTCATTATTATACCCAAAATGTATAGTGAGTTAATCCAATACTATACAACATTTACAGACACCAATAATGTACTTCATTATTATACCCAAAATGTATAGTAAGTTAATCTATTACTATACTACATTATCATTTACAAACACCAATAATGTACTTCATTATTATACCCAAAATGTATAGTAAGTTAATCTATTACTATACTACATTATCATTTACAGACACCAATAGTGTACTTCATTATTATACCCAAAATGTATAGTAAGTTAATCTAATACTATACTACATTATCATTTACAGACACCAATAGTGCAGAACTCTCTATAAGAGTTAAGACCATTACTTCTATAAAATACTCAATATATAATTGTTCAGTCATTGCGATTAGCAGACTCTCTGCTAAATAAATAAATACCATAGACACATCCACTCACACACCCACCACAATAGTTGTTTGCAAAGTTTACAAACCATTGTCTGTGCTTATTAGAGTGAGTAAAATTGTGTAAAGAGACCCCCCACACCACTTTAAAAGCTTCTCTACCAGTTAGACAGCGTCCTAAACACAACAGACAGAAGCAAAAGGAATTTCCATTGATTTAAATGCCTCGCTCCTGAGTTCTTGGGCGGAAAAATGCTAAAGTGATGGAAAAGGTTTCCAAGTGATTAGGAAATACAAAGTTAAAATAATACAATTTATTGGCTAACTTAATCCATTAAAAAGGAAAACTTTCAATGCTCTTTAGTCCTCTTATTCAGGCATAATACCTGGAGACATCTGAAGCCCGAAGAACAGACCGAAAGTTCTTTGAAAGCTCACCTTATTGAGTTAGCCAACAAATAGTATTACTATAACTTCCGAGTTTCCGTCTGCATCAATAGCTAACACGGTCCAACTACTTACTAATACGAGTGAGTAGAAAAATCTCTGCACATCCACTTATCCACCTCCAAATATTTACATTTCAGTTGTGAGTTCTCATCTTAGGTTCTTAGGGCCTGATTTCCTATGCGCTATGTCACGCTGCGCTGATCTATGTCTGCCACCACCAGACTAGTATGCACAGCCAGACAAAGCTGTATTCACTAAACTATTTTCCCTTTGATGCAGGTACATAACTGAGACCATTCCATATTTACTACATTATGCTGAGTTCTGATTGCAGCAGAGCCAGCTAGTCCCTTGGCATAGGAGGTCTCACTACCATCAAACAATGGCAGGGTGCTGCCATGGAGAAAAGCATTGGCATATGGAAATATCGTTTTATAATGTATACATTTTTTTTTACATAAATTACTTATATATGAATATGTGTATGTGTGTGTGTGTGTGTGTGTGTGTGTGTGTGTGTGTATATATATATATTATATGCAGGGGCATAGCTGGGGGGACAGGGGGGCAGCCCTGGGTGCAGCAGGTCAGGGGGGAGCCAAAGGAGGGCCTGAGCACGTGTGGGGGGCGCCATTCAAATCATGCCCCGGGTGCCAGAAAGCCTAGCTACTCCTCTGTTATATGGATTGCTGATACATTGACACAATTGTTACATACTATAGTCCCTATCTTGAGAACAAACCCCTTATAAGTCGCCAAGCAGGGAGTGACAATGGACATATCCAGGTGTATGTAACACACAATGGGGAGGGGGGTCATGGAAAAGATCTGGTGAAACCAGTTTACCTTTGGGTGTGCTTTCGGGTGTGAACTGAAGTCTACATCTGAGTGGGATTTTTAACTAAATTTAAACACCGTAAGAAATTTAGTAAAAAATGTTTATTCAGATGTTTCCCTAAACGTCACCTACCCCTGTGATGGGGCATTTTTACAGGTGAGCTACATCATTTTTTTAACTGTGTAAGTATATTTAATTTAAATTTGGAAAAAAAAAACATCACCCTATGGGCTCTGCTAAAGGACTTACCAATGCGTTCTGCATAGACTAAGGGTGCTGTTGTTGCTATGAAAAAATATCCTTATCCTATTGGAAAAATGATGTTTGCCACCTGTAAACATCACAGGGATGGTGTCTTTTTAGAAAAAATTCGAACAAACATTTTGTAATGAATTAGTGTGTTCAAGTTAAAAAGCTCACTCAGCTGTAAGCTTCAGGTCGCATCGGAAAGCACACCCAAAGATAAACTTGAGTCACCATTTGCTTGATTTGCACATGTAATCCTCTATTTTCCTATGTTGGGTACTTGTCCAGCTAGTGCCGAGCTCACAGTGCCTGACTGTGCCAAACCTTGAACTTTGTAGGCCTTCATTGCAAACCCATTCTCAGTGATGCACCTCTAATGAAGCCATGTGAGGCAGCCACTTCAGGTGGCACTGCAGAGGGGGGGACCTGCTTTTACATTCATACATTGGTGGCTCACCCCCATGCCCTACTTTGCTGCTGCGTTGGTGCTGCTGCCATTATTGCCATTACTTCATGGGGATGAGGCACATTTCTATTCTTTGCTTTAAGAGACGCTAGCTTCACCCCTGAATGTCAATGTTGTTAACAGATGCACATGACTGGAAGTATAGTACACATGCAATATTTTTGGTTGCAGGGCATTGATAGGATTCCGTGAGCTTTAGAAATAAAAAAGTATTTCTGTCTATGTACCGTAATTATAAAACATTATAACATTGGCAAACGTCTGAGCCTCACGTGAGCATTATATGCTAGTGATATATGCACATATATGACAGGTCATGACACGTTATCGGCTCAAGTATTGGTATTTAAACCTTTTAAATTGTATTATTATTGTTATTGTTTTTGTGAGGAGTGTTATGAGGTGTTTAGCATGAACTGTTTTATGTGCACTGTGTAGCAGTGACTTTTCCGCGGAGCCGGCTGGCCAGCTAACCGGCTGCTTATCTGCCTTTGTTGGCACATTAAGTAAACCAGACCCTTAGTGATTGTTTTTGGTAAGCTCACAAATAACCCTTTGCTCGCTTTAGTAAAATAGAAAGAACACACCATCAAAAACGTGAAAAATGATTGATTTATTCTACGATTGAACTGGACCGAACCATACAAAGCCATTAATAATGAACTAAAAGACGTGGCAGAGTAGAGCCCTGCCTGACCTATAGGTGAGGCTTTACCCTTTTGCCAGCCATAAAATTATTGCTTAAACATAATCAAACATCAAAATGTCCTCTGTGGATTTCTATAAATAACCAATCAATTCAAACAAATACAAAAATCAGCAAAGATCTATCTACGTTTTTTGAAATATTAAATCAATATTATAATTCATGAAAACGTAAGTTATGCTGAATTCATTTATTTTACTAAAACAGAGCATATGATGATGCATGGGAGTTATCACACTCCCAATTAGTTTGGGGTCCAGAGACTTTGCTATAGATTTGGAATGACCACCAAGCAGGGAGTTGCAAATAACATTCTCATGTGAACTTCATGTTGATGTTGAATGTGTGATGTCGAATGTCAAATGAGCCAGGTGTCGGTGCCTTTGAGCTCTTTTAAAGCGGTCCTTCACCCTGAATAAGAGCATATCTTATATGTTTCCCACACCCTGTACATACAGATTGCTCACATTAAAAATCATCCTACCTGCATCTACTGCATGTTATGATCCTTTAAACATCCAAGATGGCAACTCATGGAACATCAGGCAGCCTGCAAACAGGAAGTGCCTTCTGATTGTGCTGATCTGCGTTCTGGGACTGCTGACCTTTTCCTGACCCCAGCTCTGCTCTGTCTGAGCAAAGCACAGCTATAACCCGCCCCCTTGTACTTTATCCCACTTTTGCCCCCTAAGTAAGTGTGATGCTTCTGAATCAAGATGGCGGCGCCCGTATCCTAAAGTCCTGAACAGAGTTGCAGCCCATTGGGGGAAAGAATAATAAGTAAGTGGCTAAAAACTTAAAATATATTAATTTTAGATGCTGGGGAATAGTTTTCTAAGGGTTTTGGCTTTTCAATAAATTATGGTGAAGGTCCGGTTTAAGTATGTCCTGTGTATGTGGCAAAAAAAGGTTCCATTTAATATTGTTTTATATTGTAGTCAAAAAGTATACATATATAATACCACGTGTGTGTAAATATTCTTAAACTGTAGCACTGTATAGACAATCATTAGCAGCCCGTAGTTTCCACCTGCATTTCTGGCATGGTTAGGCCATGGTCTACTTTAAATCATCTCGGGAGGGTAGCAGGTCTATGGTGGACTGCAATACCTGGTATGATGGCGATGGGAGCAAAAAAACTGGGATTTTGACTATCCCCGGTTGTGTTTCTTGACCCTGGATTGCCTAGTAAAAACTCTGTCAGTCCTACGATGTAAGCGCGGACTCTTGTCCAATCAGAGCCATTTACCATACATATTAATGCTTGTCAAATGGCTCCACGCTTGGAAATTGGGAACGAGAGCTGCCACATCCCCAGATGTTGGCGCACTCCCGCCGCTGAATTGCTGTGTACGAGAGTGCGCACCTCAGCCCGGAGATGTTGGGAATGCGGCTGCTCTTGCTCCCCATTGTTTACATCACCGAGGGAGCCATTGGAAAAGGTGGCAGCCAGTTTCTTTCACATTCCAGGGCTGACCTGCTTGAGTTTTTTTCCATTAGCCTTGATAGTATAAAGCCAACCCAGTCAACATGATGTCCCATCTCTTCCCTCATCTTCCTCTTCCCCCTTCCCCTCTTTTGTTACTTTATTTTTATTGTATTCCCCCCTTTATTCTCAGTCTTCTTTTCTCTTTTCCTTGCTGTTGTCTTTCTTTTCTATTCTTCTTTCTTTTACTCTTTTTCTTAACACATTTGCCTTTCATTCTCAGTAAGTTGTCGTACCGTGTTAGCCATCGATGTAAGCAGGAAATCCAAGGTTAAGGTAATACCATTTATTGGCTAACTCAATAAGATTGAAAATGCAAGGTTTCGAAGCTGTTCAAGCTTCTTCTTCAGGCATAATTACAGATCTGCATTATGCCTGAAGAAGAAGCCTGAACAGCTTCGAAAGCTTGCATTTTCAATCTTATTGAGTTAGCCAATAAATGGTATTACCTTAAACTTGGATTTCCTCCTTTCATTCTCATTCATTTATTTTGTATGGTGTTTTGTTCAATTGGACAGAAATGTATTTTCACTGTTACAATATAATCATCAAATCACACACATTGCCTGATATTCTTGATAATGTCACTTTCCTATTTCTAAATATTTAAAATGAAAAAAATAGAGAACATTTACTTTATAGGATGTCAAATGTCTAAGATTAAAATGATTTAAACATACATAGAAATAATAAAAATACATATATACTGATCTGCTATCCATGTATCTATGGTTTAGGTATGTCTATATGTGTTTCTATGTATAGTTAAGGCATTGAAACAAAAAAATTCACAACATTTCAATCCATCTGTTGATGAGTACTCATTAGCATGTCTGTCTGCTCTAAAGGACAAGTGAGGGTCACTTACTTTCCATTTCACAAAGAGCTAAACTCTTCCGCTCATCACACTACTCTACAGACACTTGTTATGATACACCATTCTAGTATCGCCATGCTTGTTCACTCTAATAAGGCGCTCTCAATACATGAAGTTTCAGCAAAATCTGGGTTTCGAAAGTTCCCACTGTTCCTAACTTAAACACAGTAAACACGTCATACTACATGCTCTGGATACAGGATTGTACAAAAAAACCCACGAGTACACATAGTATAGATCAAAGCATACATGCGATGCATTACCGACTGCAACACCCATATGTTAGCTTTTAAGCTCTTGTTATATTTATGTCATGTTGTTGAATTTACACCATCTGTGCGACTTAGGCTGTGTCAAAGTGACTTAAGTATATGTGTAGCTTGTGATGTATGCAGATCAGGTGGCAGCACTTAATGAATTATTAAATGATATGGATTTCATTGCTAAAGCATGATGGCATAACAGAATCCCCAAACATGATCACATTTAGGTGTCGCAGGTACGGGGTCATTGCTTGTAGCCAGAATCATTTAGATAGACCATGTATAGAACAAAAATATAACATTGTAAGCAAAGAAATGTTACTGTACATCATTAAATAAAATGGAGCAAAACTTCTTTATGACGATGGATACAAGTCATTAACGTGAACCTATTACTATAAAGCAGCCTCTACCTCTCTATTAGACTCTGGTATGCAGCTTAAATGTCAGCTTAATTTTAATAAAAAACTAAATATGAAGTCCTGATTGAATATTGAGAAAACATGACTGTACATAGATGATATACCTCCATTATACCCTGGGAATTGTGGGAGGCTAGTCTAGAGAACTGCGTACACCCACCCAAATATCCAGAACCCTTTGTAATACACTGGTACTAGGGAATATCCTTGGGCATTCGCACACCAGTTACATATAAATCAATAAATCTGGTAGCTCAAGATGAATCAAAAACATGGGCAACATGTCCTCAAAAGCTTATCACTGTGCTCTATGTAAAAAAAGCACCATAGCAAGTCTATGAGGCCGATTCATTAATAGCGCAGGTAGCGACAGTTGAGCGACTGTAGCAGTATTTTCACTGCGCCTGCTAGTAGTCGCTGTGCTTGGCCATTGTTCGGTTGTTGATAGCGACTGAGTCGGTGTGCCGTAATGTTGAATACGGGGTGACGAGTCGCTATTTGACAGGTTCCGCGATGTATGGGTGCGCATGATAGCGACTGGTCAGAGCGACCGGCTCCCACAATATTCATCAAAAAATCACGCTCCAAAAATTCTCGCGCTGTGAAATGCATGTTTAAACCCCAGAGCGCTGGCGGCGATGTGTTAAAAGTAGTTTTTTAACCCCCAAACCACCATATTTTTGGCAACAAAAAAAAAAAAATTTTTTAGAATTTAGTAATATGAATACAATAATATCAGACCTGTAATATCAATTCTGCACAAATATTTTTTTTTTTTACCTTAAAAAATTATCTAACATGGCAGAAGTGGTCACAGAATTTTTCACATTGAAAAAAAAAAAAAACATTAATAACAATTAATTATGAATATTTAAAGATTGTTCCATTGAAATGCATTGGAGAGCGCCAGGTAGCGAGAGGTCATACCTGTCGCTGTTCAAGGTCGGACGCTGGCGCTGTGGGCTGAGGCTGGAATAATGATGAATGAGTGGCTATCTGGCGCTATCTCAGTCGCTAAGCAGGATCGGCTTGATAAATGTGTGATTGTCGTGGGGAGCCGGCGTTCTCGTGGCGGTGCCCGTCATTACCGTTCGCTCACCAGGCGCTAAGTGACCCTATTCTTTCATAAATAAGGGCCTATGTCTCCTATGCATCTATTGTTGTATGTGTTACTTATGTGTCAATGCAGTGCCCGCACCGCAACGTCAGCGTCAGGATGGCGGCGCTGTCAGCTGTAGCGCTTCTGGATAGGCAGTGTTCAGCTTTTATATGCCTATGAGTTCGCGACACCTAGCGCCGGCCGGGAGCGCCGCAAGCTGAATATATTTATTTAAAAAATACATAGCGCTCCAAGAGGCGTCCAAAAAAAAGTTTTTTTTAGGTTCCTGGATTTTTTTTAAATACGTTTTTAAATAAAAATGGGAATTGCATTAGGGACACTATAAAAACATGACTTTGGGCCCAAAACACAAAAGTACAAAAAATTCATCCATAAAATAATCCCAACCAGCTGAGGTATCCCGTGGTACGTGCACCAGCCCCCCCCAAAATAAAAAAGCTTAAATAGTTCTAACAATCCTAGCCCATTCAAATGTATGGGATAAGGCCATACAGTTCAGGGTGAGCACCTGGTCCTGTTGGAAACCCAGCGCCAGCACTCATTCCATCGCCGTGCTGTTGATAGATGGGACACTACTTGGCACTATCACAGGCACTGTGGATTTTTGACCTGATAACTACATTGTTTTCACTGGGACCTGACACTCATCTGGCACTACCTGGCACTATGTGGCCTTAGCACTTCTTAAATAACCCCCCTATTGTTTTTTGGATTGGAGAACTGACTAGCTCCGCTTTCTATATTACAGACCAGCTTCTCAATCCAGGTGGACAAAGCTTCTGTATATTCAGATAAAGGGATACAAATATGACCGCTGATGGACAATGGACAGCTGGACAACGAGGGAAAACAGGAATAGAGGAAACACGCAAGAATCAAATTAGTTATTAGTTACATTAAACACTGCATTTGTATGTATTTTTAAATTACTATAATAAATATATATATATATATATATATATATATATATATATATATGTTATAATATATAATAATAGAACAAATAACAATTCTTACTTTTATTACTTTATTACCTACTTGTATTACTTACTTTATAAGAGTGGAAGGAAGAGTGACGATCCCATACCATAAAACAGCTTTTCAAATGTAATCCAACAGAATTACAAAACTCTAACAAGTTATTCTATGTCTGTGATAGAATTAAATGTGCCAGTCCCACCAGTCTCCCTCACAGTCCTACTGAGATGAGAAGACTTCATTAAGGGTGTTGGAATACAAGTATAAAGGAGAACGTAACAATGTGGACTACTGTAAAACAAGAACGTTGTAAAACTAGTTGTCTATGAAGGAATGATTTGTTTAAACAGGACCAACAGCCTGGCACAGTTGGAAAAGAAAGGTAGCGGCCATTTTGAAGCTTTCTCTCCCAACGGACATAACTGAAATACACAGTAACAGGAAGCCCAGCACAACTTCCTGCTTGCAGGTGGCCTGCACGCCCATGAGCGGCCATATTGTTTTAAAAATTTATCCCAGCAGCAGTTATAAAAAGGTAAATTATTTTTATGTGCAGCAATCTAAATTGCCCTGGGGAGGGATGCATATCAGCACTGTTCATTGTGTTGGTCTGGTTTAATCCACTTTTGAATGTTGGTCCGCTTTAATGGGTTCCCAATGTATGCTAGTATTAAAGTCTATTAAACAGGAGATGCATTAGCATTTTTAATGAAAAGAATATGTGTGTAAATAAAAATCTGAAAATGATCCATTCTCCTTCCCCAACCCTACGCCCATGTGCAATGACCTCACTTTGGTCCTGTTTTCATTAGATGTGGCACTAGGTTGACGGGACAGCCAGCTAAGCACGCTGTTTCAGGGACGGGGTTATCCGAGGGGGTATAGCCATGTGACGGTGAAGATGTTTCTATAAGAATACAGTACATAGTTGGTGTGTTGGAAACCCAGTAAGAACAAGGCTGGGGGACGCATAAGCTGTGTCATTTGTTAGATGAAAGGGAGCAAAGTTAAGTATGTACTCCGGCTTTCTTCTCGAGCACTCACATTCCCATGTCCAGCCATTCAGATAGGCTGGACATGGGAGCGTGTGCAGCTACAGGGATGCCGGGCATGGTACGGCCTATGATCACAGCATCGCTGGAGCTCAGGGGGTTTCACACAGTGGGGCATCCCACTATAGGATGCCCCAGGGACAGGCTAGCGGATGGTCCTAAAGTCTTTTAAATTCCAGAACCAGTCTGAAGGGGGGGGGGGGGTTCTATTTTCTAAGCAGACCTCAGATAAGGCATGCATAGAGGAACTGTGCTTCCCATCTATCCAGCTGTCACTCCCGCAGCTTGGTACATCCAGTGCAGAGAAAATGAGTTTCAAACATAATACCATACATCCATAGGATAAAAAACTAAAAAAAGTCACTCTCATCAGATATTAAGCCAGTTATTTCTAAAATTCTTAACACCGTGTTTTTAAAACTTTTGAATGCTTTTGTCCAAACAGGCCTTGTATTGTTAAAAGGCTACAGCCTTGTACATTTTACAGCAGGGAAATGTAATTATAATATACACAATCGCACAGAGTTTGTTATATTAAATTAGTTGTGGTGATATAATGTGTCATCCTAAAAATAGAAGAAAAAAATACAGAGAACTGAAATATTAATGTAACAAGATAGCATTTTCATGGTTCTGATTGTAATTTAGATACAAATGTTGCTGCTGGAGGGAGGATAGTCTGAAAGGAGCCAAGGATGAGTCTAGACTTCTCTCTATCCTTATCTCAGCGCCTATCCATTATAAATAGACTAAATATTTCCTATAAACATGGCCTTGAGGGGGACAAGACTTGCTGAGGGAGCAAGAACTAGGTAATAGTATAGTGTGTCAAAACATGGTTTGTTTGGGGTATGTGTGTGGGGGGGGGGGGTATCACCTGTCAAGTTGCCCCCCTATGCTCCAATCAAGTGCAATAAGGGGCTTTAAGGAAATGGCAGCAAAGGTTATTTTTGTATGCAGATAGAGAAGCTTATTGTCCAAAAGTAGGAGAGAACTATGGTGAACCTACTACAAATTCGGACCCTCTGAACCAGAGCATATTTTATTTCTGACAGGCTCTGACAGTAACAATATACCTGACACTGGACACAGGTTTACTAGAATGGACACTGTGCTTATATATTGGAAAAGATATAATGCCCAATATGTATTATCTCTATCTACAGTCAGGAAACTGGGGAGTGGTAACCATCTCTCTAAAAGCTAAACTGATTCATTTGTCTTAGGAGACCAGAGAGGGCAGGTCAGATGGAGGCAAATGTGTTTCCAGGCTGCTGTGGCCGCTTTCTCTGAGAATGCTTTTCTGCAGTTCTATGAAGCATGGTCATAGAAAGTTCTATGAAGATTTCCAGAGAGCATCACTGCTTTGGATCTAGCTGGGCTGGCCAGTACACAGGCCAACTCACCAAAGGCCTGGGTTGGAATTTACTTGCCGACTCCTACTCCCTGCCCCCTGAGACAGAGGCCATATTTTTCCTTTGCATCTTTATAGACTCAGCATCAAGGTCAGCGAGGGGCCATACCCCCCCATTACACATTATATTCCCCATGAAATACCTGAGTTTCAGTACCATCACTTTTAGTGGGACCATAGCCACGCCTGCCCATGACCTGCCCATGCAAATCTATAGCCTCAGCTGTGTAGCGCACTTGTTCACTGGCGTGGAAGCACAGGGGGTGTGGCTTAGTGGGGGGGGGGGCAGTACAGGAATAGACAGACAAGCCTGATATGTAACTGCTCAAGTCTAAAAGTGAATCCATATTACAATTAGTTATGGGCCACTTGCAATACATCCATGGGGGGCATTCCAGTTTAGGATTGGGACAATAGTATAGCCCTGGGACATGCTGCATATGCACCCACTTTTTGGGTCCTGTGGTAGCATGCTCCTCTTGGGAACACTGCAAGTGGCTCAAGATTTGGCCCATATTAAGGACAGAAGCATGAAGGCAAGTTTGGGTTCGCTGCATCTGTTGACAATCCCATTCATGTATAATCATCCTGGTTTTGTCCCTTTCACTTTCACCCTTATAGCCAACAACCTCATGTAAACAGATTGCTGGGCCCAAAGCTAAAGCAGTAAAGAAAGAAAATGGTCTACATTTACATGTAACTGCATATTACTACATTTAAGAAACCAAACCAATACATACGGGCGAAGATAAAGTGTCCAGCAACGTAGATCTAATGTCTCAAGCTTTGTATCATTAAATGTGTAACACGTTAATTGTGTACCGCTGTGTGACAACAAGCTTGAGAATGGGGGGGTATGGTGTTCCTGGGCTGCACATGCTGCCCTATAGTCTCTCAGCTATGGATGGTGAAGGGGCATCTCACAGATGGCGGGCAGCTACACACAGCTTTCTGCACCAACTTGACCAGCAGAGCATTAGCTCGGATTTCTTGACACTGGTAAAGCAAATTGCCGGCCGGTTGACCAGAATGAGCTATACATAATTACAATAACTGATGGATTTTACTGATCCGATTTCATACATACAGCTAAGAGGATTACATACAAATAAATCCGTAATTGTATTTTTAGTTCAAATCCCATACTCAGAATTGTGGGATATTTAAAATTAGTGACATTACATATTTACATTACTTTTACAGACCGGTTTCCATAAGTAAAGATGACCTATCACCTGTGAAATAATGCCTGGACTAGATACAAATACATTCTGTGAAATGCCTGCACGTGTACATCCAGCCTCTCTGCAACTCTTACAGCAGTCACACTGCTCTCGACTTGTGTTGGATTTTTGTTATAACGTTAAATAAGGGTTAGAACCAAGATAACATTTTCTACATGCGACTCCACTGAAGAGATTAAGCCCAACCTTCTTTATTTGGCCTGTGGTGATCAAATAGGAAACTCAATAGTAAAGTCATATTTGTTAGAAGGATCAAAGCACTATTACTGGCACATGGAACTGATAGTTTATGAGCCACTATACTTAGTTCAGCATCAGTTTGTGTTATCTCGCATGTAACCAAAAATAACCCTCAAGAAAGCCACAGTTTGTTTTAAGCAAAACAGTGGACCAGGACCCAGAGTTGTCGCAAGTCCAAAGTTCTATAGGGTTGATTCAGAGCCCCTTTCTCATCATTTTTATGGAGGTCTTGCTACCAAACGAAAAATCATGCAAAAATGAAAACATTTCACACTAAAGTTCTCGCAGAAAAAAGGCTTTGCTGAATCAGACGAGGGGAACAAATGAACGAGAATGGAAATATTCACGCAAAAAAAAAGGTGAGAAAGGGGCTCTGAATCAACCCTTATGTCTTTTTTAGAAAGGAAAAGCCCACGTAGCTTACCATCTGCACCTCCACACAGTTCTCAGTTTCCTTTCATGCAATTCCAACTTTTGATGTTAAGGTGGTTTGTGCAGATTACAAGCCCTGACAAAGGTGTCCATTATTCTTCTGCCTTGACCTAGTCTTGCACTTCACACTCATCCAGCTAGGCAGCAGCTGGAGGTGGGAAATGGCATTAGGATTGACAAGATACAAGCCCCTAGGTCAGTGGCAGATAGCATTTGCACAGGGGCATGTGAGCAGCGGACCATCAATGCCGGTCTTGGTCTAGGGTCAGTTTTACAAAATCTACAAATTCAGACTTTATGGCAAAAGTGAGCAGAGCTATGCAATCATTTCCGGGGCCAGGGGCAGAAACCCTGACTGGTAAAAATTCTGTTGCTAGTCATCCTTCCAGACAATATTCCAGTGTTCCTGTATTTTTTTATCTGGCAAGCACTTTTCAATTCCCTTTCCATTCCTGTGGACTCAGTTGTGGATACCAGTACTATTGAACTGCACCAACAACCTTAAGCCGGACCAGCCTAGCACAGTTGGAAAAGAAAGGAAGTGGCCATTTTGGAGCTAACTCTCCCAACTGACATAACTGAAATACACGGTAACAAGAAGCCCAGCATGACTTCCTGTTTGCAGGTAGCCTGCAAGCCCAGGGGCAGCCATCTTGTTTTTAAAATGTATCCCAGTAAAAGGTAAATTATTTTTTATGTGCAGTAATCAAAATTGCCCTGGAGAGGGATGCATATGAGGACTGACTGTTGTGTTGGTTTGACTTAATTCATTTTTGACTGTTGGTCCGCTTTAAGGAGGTTAAGGCTTTAAGGTTAATACACTAAAGTGGAGCAACACCTCTTTTTCCCCTAACGGGTGTTGGTCCCACTACCAGTGCGTTAAAACAGTTGGGGGGCAGTCAGAATGCTGGAGCTCGCCCCCCTGTACATCACCCCCCAGAACGCCCCAAATTCTTTACTTATCCTTCAGCCTCAGCCGGAAATGAAGCCCCACGACTGGCTGGGTGCTCAAGTGGGCAGGTCGCGGACACCACCTCGACCCACGTGACAGCCCGGTGACCAATCGCAGGGCTCCATTTCTGGCCCAGGCTCGAGGATAAGGTGCTTTAATGCGTTTGCAGCGGAACCAACACCCATTTGGGGAAAACTAGGGCCCTTATTTAACAAGGGATAGCGACAGGTAGCGACTGGTGAGCGAACGGTAATGACGCTCCCCGCCACGAGAACGCCGGCTCCCCACCACAATCACACATTTATCAAGCCGATCCTGCTTAGCGACTGAGAGAGCGCCAGCTAGCGAATCATTCATCATTATTCCAGCCTCACCCCACAGCGCCAGCGAGCGACCTTGAACAGCGACAGGTATGACCTCTCGCTACCTGGCGCTCTCCAATGTATTTCAATGGAACAATCTTTAAATAATCATAAATAATTGTTATTAATTTTTTTATTTTTTTTTTAATGTGAAAAATTCTTTTACCATTTCTGCAATGTAAGATATTTTTTTTAAGGTAAAAAAAAAAAAAAAAAAAAATTTGTGCAGAATTGATATTACAGCTCTGATATTAATGTATTCATATTACAAAATGTTTTTATAAACTTGTTTTTTTTTGGTTTCCAAAAATATGGTTGTTTGGGGGTTAAAAAACTACTTTTAACCCATCGCCGCCAGAGCTCTGGGGTTTAAACATACATTTCACAGCGCGAGAATTTTTTGAGCGTGATTTGTTAATGAATATGGTGGGAGCCGGTCGCTATGGCCATTCGCTATCATGCGCTCCCATACAGCACGGAACCTGTCAAATAGCGACTCCTTACCCAATATTCAACATTACCGCACACCGACTGAGTCGCTGTCAACAACCGAACAACGGCCAAGCACAGCGACTACTAGCGGGCGCTCTGAAAATGGCGCTACAGTCGCTCAACTGTCGCTACCTGGCGCTATTAATGAATTGGCCTCTAGGTGTTGGTCTGTTACAGACTTGGTTCACACTACAGTGATGTGCTGCAATTAGAGATGAGCGAACCGGTTCGGACGAACCGGAATTCGCTCCGAATTTCAGGGAAAATTCGATTCGGCACAAACCCGAATTTTTTTTGGTTCGTGCCGATCGATCATGCCGATTGCGTCCTCTGATGACAGATGAGAGCGGCGCCGGAGCGTGGAGGCAGGCGCCGCTCTCAGCTGTCATCAGAGGTCGCGTCATCAGAGGGTGCGTCATCAGAGGGCGCCTGAGAGCGACGCCGGCCTCCACGCTCCGAGCATGCAGGTAAGTGTTTGCTTTTTAAGCAGGCAGCCCGCTGACAGCGTAGCCGGCCTGCCCGCTCCCACCATGCCGGCATTTTTTTTTTCAGATGAGCGATTCGTGAAAGTTCGATTCGGGCGAACCCGAATTTCTTGGGGAAATTCGGCGAATCGCCCGAATCGAACTTTCAAGAAGTTCGCTCATCTCTAGCTGCAATCCCAAAAGACTTGCATGGTGATTTGCAATTGCTCTAAAATCACAATTGCATATGTGAAAGGACCCATAGGGTTACATGGGCGACGATTTACTTTCAATTGCTCAATCGAAATGCATTTAAGTATGAAACATGTCTAGATTTCTTTATAGATTTCTGACAGCCAATAGAACCTCAGTTCTTTAAAGAGCTGGTTATTGGCTAAATGGATTAGATTTACTCCCCCCCACCTGCCCACACATCTAAGATAGACACTATGGCTGATCCACCCCTTTGAACTCGTGCTGTTGTCTATGATATCGGAATGTACCACTTCTGGTGCAGCTTAACTATTTAATTGCCAACCCCAGGAGCCTTAGTACATAATTAAAGTAGACAAAAAAAGTTTTGGTTTTTGCTCCAGGGCACCCCAAGCAAGGCTCTTCCACTGTGTGAAACCCTTCAGGTCGCCCAGTAAATCTCACCTTTCCCCGGTCCTATGCACATGCACAGGCTTTTATTTGGGTACAGTCCACTTGCATGCGCATGTCAATATCGTCATATGTAAATATTGCCAAGTCTAGCCGAAGCAGCTGAGCACACAGGTGGCCACATCCCTGCTACCCTCTAACAGGGTGCTTGCCCGCAAATGTATGGTGCAGGTGTGTGCCCTGCTAAAGGTATAACTGATGGCAGCTGCGACTCACACATGTACTATTGGATCGCGGAGAAGGATTTTTAGGGGACTCAGGGGGTTTCACACAGCCTGAATAGGGATGTCCTGGGGAGGGGGGGGATCAGGCTGCTCAGGACTCTTATACAGTATAGGCCATTGACCGTGGGTTTTGGTCCATTTTAAGTGCTGCGTCCCAAGTGCAATATCAGACTCGGAGGAAGCATCTCCACTCATTTAACAGCCATTTTTGGGTCACGAAGATAAGGTCCCCATTCAATTGGGTTTAGATTCAGGTCAAATTCAGGTAACCGAATCGAACTTTTGTTCAAGGTTTGGTTGAAATGGCCAAACCCGAACTTTATATGCGTTTGCTCAACATTATCTCTTGCGCTGTTTTTGAGTGACTCCCCCCTGATGGTCCCTGAAGGTCCACATCTGCTGGCCTCTATGACTACAAAGCAGCCAAAGCAAATTCTATTTAAAACTACATTGCAGTAGGAGAGTTAAAACTTGGCTGCAATCCTTTAAGCAGGTACACTTTAGCAAAACGGAAAACACGCAAGCCTTGCCAAAAGTATCAGCTTTCTAAAAGATGAGAAAACCTTCCCCAACGGCACTGCAGGAGAATATGTGACATGGCCTGCAGCGGAAGCACACTTTTTCAAGTCATTTTCTAACTGCATATTTCAAACGTAAAAAAGATGACACAAAATCCATGATTTCCATTTGACCCGAACATCCTAGAAGCTGTAGTGGGCTTGTGCTATGAACAGCTCTGCTAGATCAGTGACAGCTGGCTAACCCGATTATACTTTCACTAGTCACCGCTGTACTTATTAATAAAGGATATTAAAACCTGCTTTGATTACTTGCAGATTTTTTGATTATAAAGACCTCCTGCCATATGAAGTAGAAAGTAATATTGATGAACATCGGACAGATCCAGCATCATTTTGGCTTGGGGGTGAGCGCATATGTCAAATGAGCTTCTTTGGCTCAAACTTAGATCAACAGCGACCTCTGATGGCCATACATTTGTTGTAAATCCAACTCGCTCTAATCTATGTGAGGCCATATCTTCAATGATCATCGTTTCTCTTTTTGATTTTTTAATAGCATGTATTGTTGTAATAATGATTAAATACAAAATTAAAATCACCTAATACAGCCAGAGGATGGCAGTGTTTAAGCTAAAGAAGCAACATGTGCAGCCTCGTGTATCTGATATAAAGATAAAGATCAGATATTCAGAGCAGTATCATACTCCGCAAAAAACAAAATGACCCATTAAAGCTGTTTTGAAGCAACCTGACTGGTCTGTTTTTCTTTAAATTTTATTATGAAAAAACTGCATATACTGTTGATATAAAGTATGAAGTAAAACTTCTCAATTTAGCCAGAAGGTGTCAGCGTTTAAGTTAAAAAAACAGCCTGTGCAGCCTCATACAACAGACCTAATGCACAGAAAGAAATCCATGTCACACAATATGATAATGCAATAAAGCTGTTCCAAAGCACCCGACTGGTCTGAATTAAACAAGCACTATTATTATAATCAGCTTTTATTGGTTTTCAGGAGCATAGTAAGGGTTGGGAGGGGAAAGAGCTACAGAAGAGAAGGGGAGGCATAAGTGCATCACGTGGTATATGAATTCACAATTAGGAGCAGACATTCACTCAGAAAAGATACACATACAGAGTAAAGTAACCAGAAATTCAAGCATTAGGCCTATGACAAGGCCCTCAACGGGGTCTTAGGTAAGTATTGACCATCTGCTAATTCCAAGAGGATGGGAGTCCTCGGGCTGTATAAGGGGTGCAAGACACCAGAAGGTGCATGTCTAGGTATGAACCCAGGGCTGAATATTGTTAGAAGAAGGTTACGCCTCTAGACAGGAAACAGGGTGTAGAGACAGGAGGGGGAAGGAAGGGAAGGGGGAGGAAAGTGGTTGGATAAAGTGGGAGCCTATGGGGGAATAATTCCTTATCGTATGACCTTGTCAAAGGTGCAAGTAGCGTGACAAAGCTGGGCCTAAATGGTTGAACATTGTCCATACCTGTTCATTAATTTGATTGAAGGAATCCCGATAAGCAATCCAGCTCGACCAAGACAGTAGGAATAGTTCATTGGCGCCCTTCATGTCTGAGGTCAGGTCCTCCATAGGGCGAATCAATTCTAGTTCCTGCACTCAATCCATCAGTGTGGGTGCATTTTGTGTCTTCCAGCGTCTAGAGATGATTACTCTCATGGCCGATATAAAGTGTCTTAAGACTCCTTTCTTAAGGGCAGACAAGGGTGACAGAAGTGCCACCTGTGGCGTGTTGTTTATCCCAATACCGGGGAAACAAGCACTATTGTTAAACAAGGGTCCAATAATAAAAGTCAACATAAATATGCTAGGCAAAAAGAGGGGCCACTTTTACACCCTGCATAAAAAATTCCAACAACAGGTAATGTAAGTGCCACACCCATGAACATCGCATCGGGGTAACTACCCGAGGGAAATGGCTTCAATTTTAGAGGAACACTTACTGAGTGGTGAGAGACAAAAAGATTCAAGGAAGAAACATTAGGGGTGACAAGAGTTAAAAGTACTATACTTTAACAGGGAGAACTGCTCGAGTCTCCTGCGCCAAGATTTTGTATAATATCTTATCACTATTGCAATTCCTCTGATGGGTGTAGGTGCTTTTCATGCAATGCTTTGAGTTGAGCACCGCTTGATAAAGGGGTATCACCCTGAAGTGGATTTGGGGTTCCCCAAAGTTAGAAGTGAGCCGTTCTTACATGTGTGGATTGGTACACTCAAAAACCTATTATTATTCCTTCCAGTAGAAGAAAATCACAAGTAACCCCACTCCTCACTATCTACTATTTTTATATGGATTGTAATGCCTTTAAAGTGGACCTATAAATGCCAAAGGCTGTCCTGAAGCCCAGAAGACTCCAGAGCCAGCCAACCAAGTGCCCGAATCAGGATGCCCCACTGTGTGACCCCCCCCCCACACTGCCCCTACGCTTTCTGTTGCTCCCGTGCTTCAATCACAGGCTGCACTCCCGGCATCGCTGCAGCAGAGGCGTGCTTCCATGCCCAGCCATTCAGATAGGATAGCAAGAGAGAGAGCTGCACACCGCAGGAAAATTGGGAATATGGCTGCTCCCTATTGCAGTCCTCAGTTCAAAACGATGCTTTAAGCCGTGCTGCTGATTGGACGAGAGCCCATCCATGCACCATGGAAACTCCTTGTGAGGGTGATCTGCGGTGTTTCACACAGTAAGGCATCCCTAATCAGGATGCCCCAGAGACAAGGACCTATCACCAGTAATGAAAATCCTGGTGGAAGGTTCTCTTTAATCAAGGCAGTGGCGTACATAACTCTGATGGGGCCCCATAGCAGGCCCCCCATCATCAGCTGACCAGCAAAAACCCACCCCTGTGGACACTTATTGGCTTGGTCTGACAGAGACTGGGCAGGTGGAGAAGCAGGGCCTGTGCGCAGCGCCGAGTATGGGCGGGAAGGAGGCAGCATGGCTAGGTAAGTATTTAGGGTCAGGTACATACCACAGAGGAGATGGAGGCAGCAATGGAGGGGGCCCGAGAACCCAATTTCTGGCATTTCTGCCATAGACTCGGATAAGAGCACCAAAGTTTACTATACAGGGTTCCAGTTATTACATAAAATGCCTGTAGCACCCCCACTGGTGTAATCTGGCACTTCAATATCCACAACACAGATCAAATAGCAATATTATAAATGGTTTATTCTTCCAAGAAATGCCAGCTCTTCATGATAATAGACACAGGGAGATTATTAGCATTATTTGAGACATTTAGCTATGTAATGGTACACTTCAGTAACTCCTTCATTTGTCTGTGCAATTTGTGCAATAAGATAAAGAAACTCACTGTGGGACAGGCAATCGGCATGAAAGCTGAAGCTGAGGCCTTGAGTGACAGGTCAGTCACCCAATCCCATGTATTAGTGTGACTGTTCTGGTCTGTCACTCAAGTCTATGTCTGCCATGCAAAGACCCCCCCCCAAAAAAAAGCATTAGGGGAGGATTTCAGAGATCAGATAAGATGTTTTATTATTGTGGCTGGTGAATCTCTTATCAGTACTGAAATCTATCTCTGCTGCAGTGCCTTCTCAGTGTTCTCAGAGTATACATTTATGTATGTCTCAATGTCTCAGTCCCCTTAGAAGTGAATTAATTTTGGGGACTGCCAAAAAAAAATTGCTATAGGGTTTATCAGAGAATGAAGTGCTAGTGAATGAAAGATGCAGCCCCTGACAGCCAACATGTGGCAAGTTGTAATCAGGCTAGTTTAACCCTTTGCTTAGAACGTGCCTTTAAAGTGGACCAAAACCCAGGATTTTTACTATCCTGGGTTTTGGTCCTTTCCCCCAGGGCACCCTGACCCCAGATCGCCGAGCCCAACTCGCCTTTTCCTGGCCCTACAGCGCATGTGCGGCCGCTCGCCCAATCAGTGCGCTCGAAGATGCTGACGTCACGTCATATAAGCCTTCGTCTAAGGCCAGCGGCTCCAAGCGCGCTGGCGGCTGCATTTCCCGCTTCCCTCTAATAGGGAGCGTGCCCACGCCGTTCATTCACAAATGCCTGTTAGAGTGAAAGCAGGGATGCGGCCGTGGCTCGCGCATGCGCCGTTGGAGTGTGAAGGTAAATGTATGGGGCAACCTGGGGGGTTTCACACAGTGGGGCATCCCGATATGGATGCCCGGGGGAAGGGAATCAATTGGCCCGGGAATCGTATAGATTCTTGGGCCGATCGCGGTGGGTTTTGGTCCACTTTAAGCACCCATAGCCTAAGGAGATTTCTTATCAAAGGCACACTCCCTTTCCATAAGGACTTACTGTATGATTTATATGCGAGTTTGTGATTACCAGTACCAACCTCACTCAACTCACCCTTTTGAAGAAGTCAACAGGCAAAAGAGATCAGACAAGAGGGTGGTTCTTCAAGAAATTTTAGCAGTATGATTTTTAGAGTGAGAATGGAGATAGCTGAAACCAGCCTTCAGAATTAAATAAAACATAATTAAAGCAGACCTTTAGTCAAAAAATCAAAGCTTACTAAATTCCTCACCTAAAACCCCTCTCTGGCAATCAGTGATGTAAGCTTTTTGGGAGAGCTTAATGATGATGTTGTGAAATAGCTGGCAGACACTGCATTCCTAAAATGCATGGAAGCAGCCATCACAGTCCCGTAGGGATACATTGTAACAGCTTCCTCCTCACACAGATTTCCTTAGCTACATTACCTGTTTATGCAGTGTGTTCAAAATGACAGGCAAGCTTTCTCGTATTTCTGCGGCATAGATCTCTCTCAATTTGGTGTGAGCTGCTGCTGAGACAGCTCCCCCTTTCTCTCATGTGTAAGCAGGGCTGTCAGTTGTGTGGCAAGATGGCCACCATATAATTCAGGAGTGCATAATCTTCATGCTAGTCCACAATATCTGCATGGGGTTAAAGTGGACCAACACCCTTGCAGGTGCGGGTGTTTGTTCCCCGCCACTATAAGACAGGCTGGGGGGCATCCAGAACACTGGAACCCCCCCACACACATAACCTCCCAGAACACCCAATATTCTTACCTTAACTTTGATCCTCCATCAGGAATACAGTGCTGCGATTGGGCACCAGGAAGCCCCTTGAAACAGCTTACACAAATGTTCATCAGAGGGGAGTTTAGCGGGGCAAGTTCCTTTTTTGACTCCTGTTATCCCCTGCTGCCAATCAATGAGGGAGCCTGCTCTAACCTGGGTGGGCAGCAGGGGACATAAACTGAGGGCGGGGAGAAGTGCGCTGTTGGCATGGAAACTATAGTGTTGAAACTGGAGGACATAAGGCCACAGAAATTTATGAAACTGAGCCTACGGGCTGGCAGGTGAGTGCCTTTTATTTTATTTTACTGATTGAACAGATACATTATTGCTTTATTCACCTACCTATGTGACAGCGTTTTAATTTCAATCTTTCTCCCGCAGATTTATTCCTACCACACCAGTATTTAGAGAGAGCCACCAATGAACCATAAGACACAGGCCGCCCCTCTTCCCTCATTATGTGATCACATTTCTTGCCACAACCGACATCATTTCCATGACATTTACAGAGCTGTGTTCAACTGATTTTATATAATATGTAAATCTGATCTTTTATTCAAGCCTGCATGCATTTAGCCTTCTATTGAAAAAAATAATTCTTGTCTGTCTGTCTTTAAGTTTCCATTTATTAGGAATATATATGGCTACTGATTTTTATTTAAAAAAATGGCTTGTTATATTACACGGGATACAGTTCTTGCTGTAAGAAACGTTCCTTAGGTCCTTTTCACATTGTGCGCCTTCACCACATTTGCGGCTTGCTACACTGTGCTTTTGATGTTGTGTGGTGTGGGAGTGGCATGACATGTGGCCTTGCAGTATGCAGCTGTTTCCTGTTGCCCAGTGTCATGGCAGCAGTTCTGATGAGTGACGAGGCCGGGGCTCCAGTGGGTGAAGATGCGGCGGCTGCGGGAAGTGTTGAGGTGGAAGCTCTGGCAGGGGTGAGGGGGGCGGTGGCTCCAGCAGGGGGTGAAGATGTGGCTACAGGGATGAGGTGGCAGCTCCAGCAGAGGTGAGGGAGGAGACAACTCCGGCAGGTGTCAAGGCGGCAGCTCCAGTGGGGATTGAAGCGACAGATCTGGCAGGGGGACAAGGCTACGGCTCCATGGACTAAAAGACCATATGGCATGTATGTAAGTTGTGTATTAAAGTGAATCAAACCCCCCCGAGGCTGGATCTGGAATATAAGAGACTCTGGGACTCCAGGGCTGGCTTCTAGCCTGCTCCTGGATGCCCCACTATGTGCAACCCCCTGGGAAGCCGGTAAACTCACCTTTACTTCACTTGTGATGCTGTGATCACTGGCCACCACATCCCCGGCATCCCTGTAGCTGCACGCGCTCCTGTGCCTAACCATTCGGATAGGCAGGGTGTGGGAGCATGCACGCAAAAGAAAACCGGTGATGCAGTCGGCCGGATGCCGAACATCATCTGCCAATCTTGAGATCAGCCAATCTGTGATCTCACAATTGCCAGGGGGCTTGGCCTTTTTTAAAACTGGGCCGTTGCCAAGCCAGCAGCATCACCCTTAAAAAATCTATAAACAGCCTGTATAAAAAGTATAGGGAAAAACTATTCTATGTAAAATCTCCTCTTTCTGGCGGAGACATTATTCAGTCTGCAGAGGTGACAATCCTTCTTTACCACTGTAAATCTAAAGAATAGCTCCCCACAGGAGCAGCAAAGTGGATGGCTTCAGAAAAAAAATAAATGTTTCAAGATAGTAGGATTTTTCCTCTCTTACTCCTTGGTTGAGCGTGATGGATATATGGCTTTCCCATACTTATTATGTAACTATTCATGAGCCAAGGTTTGCCATAGGGATGAAAATGATCTTAAAATCTAAAAATGCACAATTCTAATTTGCCATTCTAAAGAAAAAAGTGATAGGCCCTTACAGCATAACTTGGACTGTGAGAAATAGGGCAAATATTATATGTCATTTGATTGCTGATGCCCGGCTTCCCCCTTTAATATTCTCTGTTCTTAGCAAATGTCACCCTTTATTTCCCCCTGTAGCATTAAGTCTTTCTAGCCATAAACACGCCCCGGACCTAATCTCTCCAGGAAGGCGAATTAGCATTTTTGAGTTGAGCCCTAGCTCAGATCACAGACTCCCTGCTGATTCTCTCACACCACCGTTGGATAGGCCCCGCTGAGGCTGAAGCAGAGGCGACCCATTGAGAGCGCTCCCTCGCATCAAACACCAGTGCCTCAGACATCCGGAACCAACACAAATCAGACAGTAGCTGGGCCACTGTTTGTCCCAGCACCAAGCCAGATACAGAACCAGAATGGGCCCACAAAAGCTCATAGACATATGATTCTCAGGGCCATACAACCACGGCAACCTGAAGAAATGGAGATCTCGGGTTCTGACCCATCTAGACACGCAATCTTTGGGCTCATCAGATGCCCGGCATTCAACCCAATCATTTGGTGCCATATCCAGAGCCATATGACCCCCCTGCCCAAAGTTATAACCCCTAAAGGGTTCTAGGTTCTAAAGCAAGTTCCACAACTGGGGGAGGGAACAGTCCACCCCACAGAAGTAAGAGGGTGAAAGGGTCCCGAGGCATAAATGGGGATGACCCTATGCCAGAGGTTGTCACTCACTGGAGGAAGGTCACATCGCATGCGTGCTGGAGGTGCCCAAACCATCTATAAGCTCTTGACATACCTCCTTGTGGGAGCTCATGATCATCACTACTCTACATCTGCATTTTAAGCTAACTCGGACTGTTGTATCTCTATGTGTATCTCACTATAACCTGTAACCCACTTCTCAGAACGACATTTGTATTCATTCCATCATAGTCAAATGTTTGTTATCACTGCCTAGTGTGCTTATTGCATTAAAACCTTTATTTAACTTGAGTGATCTTTTTGCCTTAGCCAAGAATCTGTGTTTCCGGGCCTTGCTGGGCCTGGTAGTCCCACTAGGCGAGCGAATGAGTGGTGCTTTAGGAAAGTGGACTGTGTGATCGTAGTTGCTTGATTGTTAGTTGTATCATGTGACCCGTGGTTCCCTGACAAGGGGCTACAAAAAAAAAAGCCTTACCTCGCTCCCAGGATCCAGTGCTGTCATCCACACATAAACGACAGCCACACATTAAAGTAAACAGGTGGGTGGGGCAGAGCACAGAGCCCCACTGATGATGCTCTGTTCATGGTCTCCAAGATGGCTGTGCCCAACGCTAGGTGCCTTGAGTAACGATGCTGGATAGCGAGGGGGGTAACCCCCTAGCTGTGCCAGGGGAGGAAGGCAGGATGGGTGGGGGTCTGTGTAATGGCTGGACAGTGGCAGAGGGACTTGGTGCCTTCATTATGATGTGCATTTGGCCAGTCCTTGATAAGAGAAGCAAGTATATGAGGTCTATACCCTAATCTGTTACTTTTATTGTAGAGGTCTCCACTCGTTACACAGCAAAGGGAATGCTACGAAGGCCAGTGAAGTGTAACCTGACAGCAACAGCTTGCCGAATACAGATATAAGGAACCTCCAAGGCTCTCTATGACCATATAGTTTACTCTTTCTACAAATTAGAAATCCCCAAGACAAACTAACAGATGGCTGAAAGTGAAGCAAAGCATATTGAAACAGCCACTACAATCATTTTTCTAATTGTTTAAATAGCATACATATAGCACTATCGCCAGCTTTACTGTTTGTTTTGAAATGATTATTATAGATCTCTGTGGTGCTTACATTTATTTAGGAAAATTGGACGAAATATGGCTGTTTAATAGAAGTACATTTAGCTTACTATGGTTGTGATTTTTCCATTCAGTATTACAACCATACACATACCTAACAACCTTTCAGGGTGGGAAAGAGCCACATTTGTTAAATTAGGGATGGATAGGAGATAGGATGTAACAGTTACAACAATATAAACAATTTAAATAGGCAAATTAATAATATGTGGATGCAGATCTGCATGTTACACATCAAAGAAGGACAAATAAGAACAACGAAGGACAGGGGGACAGTCCCTCAAATCAGGGACACTTGGGAGGTATGCCACTGACCGATTGCACTACCTACTACTATTGCTACTACAATTTATACCAAGTTACTGAGGCCCTAGACCAGAGTGCTGCCATAACAACGGAAAACAGGCTTCTGAGAGGTTAAAACAGGTGATTGGAGCTGAATGTATGTGTAAAGTCTATATTTAGCTAAGCAGGGGGTGGCATGTGGTACAGATAGGCCGAGCAGGGGGTGGCATGTGGTACAGATAGGCCGAGCCGGGGGCAGCATGTGGTACAGATAGGCCGAGCAGGGGGTGGCATGTGGTACAGATAGGCCGAGCAGGGGGCGGCATGTGGTACAGATAGGCCGAGCAGGGGGCGGCATGTGGTACAGATAGACCGAGCAGGGGGCGGCATGTGGTACAGATAGGCTGAGCAGGGGGCAGCATGTGGTACAGATAGGCTGAGCAGGAGGCGGCATATGGTACAGATAGGCCGAGCAGGGGGCGGCATGTGGTAAAGATAGGCCGAGCAGGGGGCGGCATGTGGTACAGATAGGCCGAGCAGGGGGCGGCATGTGGTACAGATAGGCCGAGCAGGGGGCGGCATGTGGTACAGATAGGCCGAGCAGGGGGCGGCATGTGGTACAGATAGACCGAGCAGGGGGCGGCATGTGGTACAGATAGGCCGAGCAGGGGGCGGCATGTGGTACAGATAGACCGAGCAGGGGGCGACATGTGGTACAGATAGGCAGAGCAGGAGGCGGCATGTGGTACAGATAAGCTGAGCAGGAGGCAGTATGTGGTACAGATAGGCCGAGCAGGGGGCGGCATATGGTACAGATAGGCCGAGCAGGAGGCGGCATGTGGTACAGATATGCTGAGCAGGGGGTGACATGTGCTACAGATAGGCCGAGCAGGAGGCGGCATGTGGTACAGATAGGCCGAGCAGGGGGCGGCATGTGGTACAGATAGGCCGAGCAGGGGGGCATGTGGTACAGATAGGCCGAGCAGGGGGCAGCATGTGGTACAGATAGGCCGAGCAGGGGCGGTATGTGATACAGATAGGCCGAGCAGGGGGGCATGTGGTACAGATAGGCCGAGCAGGGGGCAGCATGTGGTACAGATATGCCGAGCAGGGGGCGGCATGTGGTACAGATAGGCCGAGCAGGGGGCGGCATGTGGTGAAGATAGGCCGAGCAGGAGGCGGCATGTGGTACAGATAGGCCGAGCAGGGGGCGGCATGTGGAACAGATAGGCCGAGCAGGGGGTGGCATATGGTACAGATAGGCCGAGCAGGAGGCGGCATGTGGTACAGATATGCCGAGCAGAGGGTGGCATGTGCTACAGATAGGCCGAGCAGGGGGGGCATGTGGTACAGATAGGCCGAGCAGGAGGTGGCATGTGGTACAGATAGGCCGAGCAGGGGGCGGCATGTGGAACAGATAGGCCGAGCAGGGGGCGGCATATGGTACAGATAGGCCGAGCAGGGGGCGGCATGTGGTACAGATTGGCCGAGCAGGGGGCAGCATGTGGTACAGATATGCTGAGCAGGGGGGCGGCATGTGGTACAGATAGGCTGATCAAGGGGCGGCATGTGGTACAGATAGGCCGAGCAGGAGGCGGTATGTGATACAGATAGGCTGAGCAGGGGGCGGCATGTCGTACAGATAGGCCGAGCAGGAGGCGGCATGTGGTACAAATATGCTGAGCAGGGGGCGGCATGTGGTACAGATATGCTGAACAGGGGGCGGCATGTGGTACAGATAGGCCGAGCAGGAGGCGGCATGTGATACAAATATGCTGAGCAGGGGGCGGCATGTGGTACAGATAGGCCGAGCAGGGGGCGGCATGTGGTACAGATTGGCCGAGCAGGGGGCAGCATGTGGTACAGATATGCTGAGCAGGGGGGCGGCATGTGGTACAGATATGCTGAGCAGGGGGGCGGCATGTGGTACAGATAGGCTGATCAAGGGGCGGCATGTGGTACAGATAGGCCGAGCAGGAGGCGGTATGTGATACAGATAGGCTGAGTAGGGGGCGGCATGTGGTACAGATAGGCCGAGCAGGAGGCGGTATGTGATACATATAGGCTGATCAAGGGGCGGCATGTGGTACAGATAGGCCGAGCAGGAGGCGGTATGTGATACAGATAGGCCGAGCAAAGGGCGGCATGTGGTACAGATAGGCCGAGCAGGGGGCGGCATGTGGTACAGATTGGCCGAGCAGGGGGCAGCATGTGGTACAGATATGCTGAGCAGGGGGGCGGCATGTGGTACAGATATGCTGAGCAGGGGGGCGGCATGTGGTACAGATAGGCTGATCAAGGGGCGGCATGTGGTACAGATAGGCCGAGCAGGAGGCGGTATGTGATACAGATAGGCTGAGCAGGGGGCGGCATGTCGTACAGATAGGCCGAGCAGGAGGCGGCATGTGGTACAAATATGCTGAGCAGGGGGCGGCATGTGGTACAGATATGCTGAGCAGGGGGTGGCATGTGGTACAGATAGGCCGAGCAGGGGCCGGCATGTGGTACAGATAGGCCGAGCAGGGGGCGGCATGTGGTACAGATAGGCCGAGCAGGAGGCGGCATGTGGTACAGATAGGCCGAGCAGAGGGCAGCATGTGGTACAGATAGGCCGAGCAGGGGGTGGCATGTGGTACAGATAGGCCGAGCAGGAGGCGGCATGTGGTACAGATATGCTGAGCAGGGGGCGGCATGTGGTACAGATAGGCCGAGCAGGGGCGGCATGTGGTACAGATAGGCCGAGCAGGGGGCGGCATGTGGTACAGATAGGCCGAGCAGGGGGCGGAATGTGGTACAGATAGGCCGAGCAGGGGGCAGCATGTGGTACAGATAGGCCGAGCAGGGGGCAGCATGTGGTACAGATAGGCCGAGCAGGGGGTGGCATGTGGTACAGATAGGCCGAGCAGAGGGCAGCATGTGGTACAGATAGGCCGAGCAGAGGGCAGCATGTGGTACAGATAGGCCGAGCAGGGGGCAGCATGTGGTACAGATAGGCCGAGCAGGGGGCGGCATGTGGTACAGATAGGCCGAGCAGAAAGAAGCATGTGGTACAGGTAGGCCGAGCAGAGGGCAGCATGTGGTACAGATAGGCCGAGCAGGGGGCGGCATGTGGTACAGATATGCTGAGCAGGGGGCGGCATGTGGTACAGATATGCTGAGCAGGGGGCGGCATGTGGTACAGGTATGCTGAGCAGGGGGCGGCATGTGGTACAGATAGGCTGAGCAGGAGGCAGCATGTGGTACAGATAGGCCGAGCAGGAGGCGGCATGTGGTACAGTTAGGCCGAGCAGGGGGCGGAATGTGGTACAGATAGGCCGAGCAGGGGACGGCATGTGGTACAGATATGCTGAGCAGGGGGCGGCATGTGGTACAGATAGGCCGAGCAGGGGCGGCATGTGGTACAGATAGGCCGAGCAGGGGGCGGCATGTGGTACAGATAGGCCGAGCAGGGGCGGCATGTGGTACAGATAGGCCGAGCAGGGGCGGCATGTGGTACAGATAGGCCGAGCAGAGGGCGGCATGTGGTACAGATAGGCCGAGCAGGGGCGGCATGTGGTAGAGATAGGCCGAGCAGGGGGCAGCATGTGGTACAGATAGGCCGAGCAGGGGCGGCATGTGGTACAGGTAGGCCGAGCAGGAGGCAGCATGTGGTACAGATAGGCCGAGCAGGGGCGGCATGTGGTACAGATAGGCCGAGCAGGGGGCGGCATGTGGTACAGATAGGCCGAGCAGGAGGCGGCATGTGGTACAGATAGGCCGAGCAGGAGGCAGCATGTGGTACAGATAGGCCGAGCAGAGGGCGGCATGTGGTACAGATAGGCCGAGCAGGGGCGGCATGTGGTACAGATAGGCCGAGCAGGGGCGGCATGTGGTACAGATAGGCCGAGCAGGGGGCGGCATGTGGTACAGATAGGCCGAGCAGGGGGCGGCATGTGGTACAGATAGGCCGAGCAGGAGGCGGCATGTGGTACAGATAGGCCGAGCAGGAGGCGGCATGTGGTACAGATAGGCCGAGCAGGAGGCGGCATGTGGTACAGATAGGCCGAGCAGGGGGCGGAATGTGGTACAGATAGGCCGAGCAGGGGACGGCATGTGGTACAGATATGCTGAGCAGGGGGCGGCATGTGGTACAGATAGGCCGAGCAGGGGGCGGCATGTGGTACAGATAGGCCGAGCAGGGGCGGCATGTGGTACAGATAGGCCGAGCAGGGGGCGGCATGTGGTACAGATAGGCCGAGCAGGGGCGGCATGTGGTACAGATAGGCCGAGCAGGGGGCGGCATGTGGTACAGATAGGCCGAGCAGGGGGTGGCATGTGGTACAGATAGGTCGAGCAGGGGGCGGCATGTGGTACAGATAGGCCGAGCAGGGGCGGCATGTGGTACAGATAGGCCGAGCAGGGGGCGGCATGTGGTACAGATAGGCCGAGCAGGGGCGGCATGTGGTACAGATAGGCCGAGCAGGGGGCGGAATGTGGTACAGATAGGCCGAGCAGGGGACGGCATGTGGTACAGATATGCTGAGCAGGGGGCGGCATGTGGTACAGATAGGCCGAGCAGGGGGCGGCATGTGGTACAGAGAGGCCGAGCAGGGGCGGTATGTGGTACAGATAGGCCGAGCAGAGGGCGGCATGTGGTACAGATAGGCCGAGCAGGGGGTGGCATGTGGTACAGATAGGCCGAGCAGGGGGTGGCATGTGGTACAGATATGCTGAGCAGGAGGCGGCATGTGGTACAGATAGGCCGAGCAGGGGGCGGCATGTGGTACAGATAGGCCGAGCAGGGGGCGGCATGTGGTACAGATAGGCCGAGCAGGGGGCGGCATGTGGTACAGATAGGCCGAGCAGGGGGCTGCATGTGGTACAGATAGGCCGAGCAGGGGGCGGCATGTGGTACAGATAGGCCGAGCAGGGGCGGCATGTGGTACAGATAGGCCGAGCAGGGGCGGCATGTGGTACAGATAGGCCGAGCAGGGGCGGCATGTGGTACAGATAGGCCGAGCAGGGGCCGGCATGTGGTACAGATAGGCCGAGCAGGGGGCGGCATGTGGTACAGATAGGCCGAGCAGGGGGCGGAATGTGGTACAGATAGGCCGAGCAGGGGCCGGCATGTGGTACAGATAGGCCGAGCAGGGGGCGGCATGTGGTACAGATAGGCCGAGCAGGGGGCGGCATGTGGTACAGATAGGCCGAGCAGGGGCGGCATGTGGTACAGATAGGCCGAGCAGGGGCGGCATGTGGTACAGATATGCTGAGCAGGAGGCGGCATGTGGTACAGATAGGCCGAGCAGGGGGCGGCATGTGGTACAGATAGGCTGAGCAGGGGGCGGCATGTGGTACAGATAGGCCGAGCAGGAGGCAGCATGTGGTACAGATAGACCGAGCAGGGGGCGGCATGTGGTACAGATATGCTGAGCAGGAGGCGGCATGTGGTACAGATAGGCCGAGCAGGGGGCGGCATGTGGTACAGATAGGCTGAGCAGGGGGCGGCATGTGGTACAGATAGGCCGAGCAGGAGGCAGCATGTGGTACAGATAGGCCGAGCAGGGGGCGGCATGTGGTACAGATAGGCCGAGCAGGGGCGGCATGTGGTACAGATAGGCCGAGCAGGAGGCAGCATGTGGTACAGATAGGCCGAGCAGGGGCGGCATGTGGTACAGATAGGCCGAGCAGGAGGCGGCATGTGGTACAGATAGGCCGAGCAGGGGCGGCATGTGGTACAGATAGGCCGAGCAGGGGCGGCATGTGGTACAGATAGGCCGAGCAGGGGCGGCATGTGGTACAGATAGGCCGAGCAGGGGCGGCATGTGGTACAGATAGGCCGAGCAGGGGGCGGCATGTGGTACAGATAGGCCGAGCAGGGGGCGGCATGTGGTACAGATAGGCCGAGCAGGGGGCGGAATGTGGTACAGATAGGCCGAGCAGGGGGCGGCATGTGGTACAGATATGCTGAGCAGGGGGCGGCATGTGGTCCAAGGTAATAAGTCTAGTTTGGACCATATGAGCCCTAGCCGAGGGGTCAGTTAAAATTGGGTCTTTTGGATATTTTTTTTTTTTAAATCTATGTACAAAATAGTAAGATTTAAGTGGACTTAAACCGGACCTTCAGCATGATTTATAGAAAAGCCCAAACCCTTATAAAACGATTCTCAAGCATCTAAAAATACCATTTTGTGAAATACTCACCTGTAAAATGGGTATTATAAGTATGTCACACACCCCGCTTCAAGATATCCATAACATGTGGGTAATACCGACCTGAAGAGGGCGTTCTGCAGAGATGATAGGAAAAAGAAAGCCCCTCCCGGTCCATAAATACCTGGGACCTCCCACTCATTACCCAGTATAAAGAAAGCAGTAAGGTAAGGGACCAGGAAGAGGCAAATATAAACCAAAGCAACGCAAAGTTCACAATATAAAGGATCCAGAATACGAGAAGGGCAGGTGAAGCGGGGTGTGTGACATACTTATAATACCCATTTTACAGGTGAGTATTTCACAAAATGGTATTATTCTAAGTATGTCACACACCCCGCTTCAAGATATCCATAACATGTGGGACATCCAATAGCAGTGTCCATCCAAAACAAGGCAACAAGGCACAACTTAAACCACAACAGCTTGCAGAACTTTGCGGCCAAAAATAGCATCCGCTGAGGCCCGAACATCAACCTTGTAAAACTTGGAAAAAGTGTGAACAGAGGACCAAGTAGCGGCCTTACAAACTTGCTCAACCGAGGCCTGGTGCTGAAAAGCCCAGGACGCTCCAACCGCACGAGTAGAATGAGCAGTAACACGAAAAAGGGGGACTCCTCCCCTTAGCAGAATAGGCCCCAATAATGGCCTGACGAATCCATTTACTAATAGAAGACTTGGCAGGTGCCAAACCCTTCCTAGGCCCAAAGGGCACCACAAAAAAAGCATCAGTCTTACGAAAGGAAGACGTAACCACCAGATAGTATTTTACAACACGAACTACATCCAAGGAATGCAGAGCCCTTTCCTTGTCGTTTCTGGGATTAGGACATAGAGAGGGCAGAACAATGTCCTGATTAAGATGAAAGGCAGAAACCACCTTAGGAAGAAAATCCGGCTTGAAACGAAAGACCACCTTGTCCTGATGCCTTTCGAAGTACGGAGCTTTAATGGACAAAGCTGCCAACTCAGAAACACGCCTAACAGAAGTGATAGCCACCAAAAAGGCCACCTTTTGAGTGAGTGAAGACAAGGCAATCTCATTCAAGGGCTCAAACAGAGGACCCTGAAGAGCAGAAAGAACCAGGTTCAAATCCCAAACTGGAACCAAGGGCTTCCTAGGAGGCCGAACATGCGTAACCCCTTGGAAAAAAGTCTTGACCAAGTGCAAAGGACCTTTGAAAGAACACCGCCAGGGCAGAAACCTGCCCCTTCAAGGTACTGAGCTGGAGCCCCAGATCCAGACCATGTTGAAGAAACTCCAGAATCCTGGAAATGGAAAACTCCCTACACGGGAAAGACCTACCTTCACACCAGTCAATATAGGACCTCCAGGTCCTATAGTAAACGGTAGCGGAAGACCGCTTCCTGGCGCTAATAAGAGTCTGAATCACCGCATCAGAAAGACCTTCCTCCTTCAAGATGGAGGTTTCAGCAGCCACGCCGTCAAAGCCAGCGATGGTAAATTGGGATAGCGTAGCCGACCCTGGGTGAGCAGGTCCGGCAGCAGAGGCAGAACGAACTGATCCTCTGCCAGTCTTACCAGGTCTGTGAACCAAACCTGTCTTGGCCACCTTGGTGCCACCAGAATCGCCGACGCGCCCTCCAGGGCCAGCTTGCGCACCACTCTGGCTACCATTGGAAACGGAGGGAACAGGTAAAGAAACCCCAGATCCCTCCAGTTCAGGGACATGGCATCCACCGCCAGGGCCAGTGGATCCTGCGAGAGAGACACAAATACCGGAAGCTTGTGATTGTGACGAGAGGCAAAGAGGTCCACCGCCGGGAACCCCCACCTGAGGCAAATCGAGCAAAACACCTGGGGACTGAGAGACCACTCCCCCTGGCGAGAGGAGGCCCTGCTCAGAGAGTCCGCCTCCGTGTTCTCCACTCCCGGAATGTAGACTGCTGAGATACACGGGATGTGGCTCTCCGCCCAGTCCAGAATCAAAGACACTTCCCTGAGGGCACTCCTGCTGTGAGTCCCTCCCTGGTGATTGATGTAAGCAACCGCCGTCCGATTGTCCGACCGAACCTGAACTGGCAGGCCCTGCAACTGATGAGTCAAGCGAAACAGAACCAACCTGATGGCTCTCAATTCCAGAACATTGATGGGCTCGTGAGCCTCCTGAGGGCCCCACAGACCCTGAAACTGAAGATCCTTCCAGACACCCCCCCAACCTGACAGACTGGCATCCGTGGTGACTGTCTCCCAACACGGTGCCAGAAAAGATCTGCCCTTCAACAGATTGACAGACCCCAGCCACCATTGCAGGGATCGACGAACTCGGGGGGTCATCCGGAAGGACTGATCCAACGATAGAGGAGTCTTGTCCCAAACCGTCAACAGATGGAGCTGGAGCATCCTTGTGTGAAACTGCGCAAAGGGAACTGCCTCGAATGAGGCCACCATCAACCCCACCAGCCTCATCCCTAGCCGGATGGCCGGACGAGGGACCGACAAGAGAAGCCGAACCAACTCCTGAATCAAAAGAACCTTGGCCTGAGGCAGAAACACCCTGGCCTGCCAAGTATCCAGAGACATTCCCAGAAAGGTCACTACCCTGGACGGGGACAGAGATGACTTGGGGTAGTTGATCACCCAACCGAATCTCTCCAGAGTGGCTACCACCGTTCTGGTATCCAACTCTGCTTGGCTGAAGGAAGATGCCATAATTAGCAGATCGTCCAAATAGGGCACAATGCGGATACCCTGAATCCTGAGTAGAGCCATCACCCCCGCCAGCACCTTGGTGAAAACCAGAGGAGCCGAGGAAAGACCAAAAGGGAGTGCCACAAACTGAAAATGCCGATCCTCCACCACGAACCTGAGAGTGCTGGAAAAATCGGAACGTGCAGGTAAGCATCTTTGATGTCTATGGACGTCAGAAAGTCCCCCTGACGAAGAGAGTGGATAGCCGAACGCAGCGTTTCCATGCAGAATTTCCGCAGCCGGATGAACCTGTTGAGAAACTTCAGATCCAAGATGGGTCGGACCGATCCGTCCTTCTTGGGTACCGTGAACAGATTGGAATAAAAGCCCCTGCCCTGGTCTGAGGGGGGCACTGGGCAAATGACAGCCATGTCCAGAAGACTCTCTACTGCCACCAGGAGTCCCTGCGCGGCCAGAGGTTCCGAAGGCACCCGAGACCTGAAAAATCTGGGAGGGGGCCGGAGCTCGAACTCCAGCTTGTAACCGGAAGACACCACTTCCCGGATCCATCTGTCCGAGACCTCCTGATCCCAGACCTGGGAGAAGTGTCGCAGCCGTCCCCCCACCCGCATGGGTGAGGGCGCCCCCTCATTGCTGAGCTGGCTTAACAGCAGGTTTGGGCTTAGAGCCCCAACTGTATCCTGGACGGGCACGTCCTCTGCCCCTGTTCCCGGAATCTCCTCTGGAAGAGGGGAAGGCAAATCCCCTGCCAGATCTGGCCCCACGAAAGGAAGGGGTAAAGGAAAGCGCCCCCCGAAGGGACGGCGTTGTTTCTTGCGTTGAGGTAACCTACCACCCTTGGTGACAGAATCCAATTTCTCTCCAAAGAGCCGTAATCCAACAAAAGGTAGAGCCGTCAGCGACTTTTTGGACATAAAATCGGCCGCCCACTGGCGCAACCACACCGACCGCCGAATAGTCACCAGCAGAGCCGACGTCCTACCACACATCATCAAAGTGTCATCCAAGGTGGCTAATACAAAAGACAAAAACAACTCATACCTTTTAAGGCCAAGGAACTCGTCACTACCAGAACGAAGCCCGGAAGAAGTCAACAGGTCCCTGACCACGGACCTGGCAGCCACCACCATCAGCGCCGAAGCACAAACGGGCCGCATGGCTGACCCAACGCTAGCAAAGCCATGACAAGCCATCTGGTCAATGCGTTTATCCTCTCCATCTTTGAGGGTGGAACAATCGGGATTATTTAAAACAGAAGTGTTGGACAACCCCAAAACCGGTGCATCCACCTCGGGGGGGGATGCCCAACGCTTAAAGTGGACCAACACCCACCGGTGATCGGCCCGGGAATCTATAAGATTCCCGGGCCGATCACCTCCCTCCCCGCGGGACATCCGAGATCGGGATGTCCCGCGGGGTGAAACCCCCCCAAACACCCCAAACTCCTTACCTTATCTTTGGCGGCGGCCGGCCGCCGCCGCCTCCCTCGCGCCCCTCTAGACGTGCGCGCGCCCGCGCCGGCCGTCTGTGAATGGCCGGCGCGGGCACGCGCGCGTCAAGAGGGACGCGCGGGAGGCGGCGGCGGAGGAGCCGCTTGTCCGCGGCTTGTCCGTCGGCGCGGGGAGAGGTGAGTTCGAGGGGGTTCGGGGGGGTTTAACACAGCGGGGCACCCCGATCGGGGGTGCCCCACCGAAGTGGACCAAGACCCAGGATAGTCAAAATCCTGGGTGTTGGTCCACTTTAACCGTATCCGAAGGGAAGGGATATTTCTTATCCCATCCCTGAGGGATACCAGGGAGCCGAGCCGGCCTGTCCCATTCCTTAGCAATAATTTTGTCAAAGTGTCTTTGATTAGGAAATTCCAAGCGCGGCCTGGATTCCTCGAAAAACTCCCCCTTCTGCTGTGGAGCCTCCTCAGGAGAAATAGCCAAAACCTCAAACATCTGAGCCAGAGCGTTAGGAGTATCCGAGGATCTCCCCAAGTCCCCAAGCTCAGCATCAGCGCCAACAAACTGCTCATCGTCTGAATTATCAGAGTCCTCATAAACCTCCCCTTCCTCTAGCGGGGAATAATCAGAATAATCCAGATTATTAACATCATCAAGGTCATCCACCGGCAGGGCCGGCGACAAGTGCTTTCTCTTAGCCGGAGCCTTACGGGCGACCGAGCTGGAGAGTAATTTTTCAAGGTTGGCCAATCTGGCGCACATCTCAGATTGTAGCTCCCCACCCATGACAACGTCACACGGGGTGCGTATCAAGCTGGGAGGAGGAGAAGAAGCGACCGGCGGTGCTGACCCAGACGCCTGGGGTTCGGACTGCCGCGTAATAGTTTGCTGTGCACAAGGTATACACAGAAGTACATCGTCCCCAGTAATGGATACCCCACACAACATACACTACCGGAATTGCCCCGAGGGGATCCCGAGCCCAGTATCCGGGGATGCCTCCATAAGGTTGAACTTCTAAGTAGTCACTATGACCAGGGGAATTACGCGTATAAGCAACCCGGGATGCCCCTTTAATGTCCCAAGTGGGAGGATTTGAAGTAGGTAAATTTAACCCAGGGACCCTAGGACCGGGAGAAACCCCCTAAACCTAACGTAGGTCTACCTGAAAGACACAATAGAATAAGCTATGAGTACATGAAAAAGGAGCAACAAGGAATAAAAAAGATATGGGGGCCCGCAGGGTCACTCACGGTGCTTCCTCCGCTCAAGATGGCGTCCGCCCTCACAGGAGCCAGCAGCAGCAGCACGGAGGCAGAGAGGAGAAGGGGGGCGTGGCCAGCGCGGAGAGCGCGATTGTCCATGGCCCCGCCCCCCCTCCATGTCACGGCCAGGCTCAGCGGCGGCGCCTGTCCCGCCCCCTGTAACACAAGCGTGAGGGGAGATCTCCCCTCACAGCACAAGACCCGGCCAAGGACCGGCGCCGCAGCGATATGCGGCGGCTGCGGTGCCGGTAAGCAGACAGACAGGATTGAGGGGGGCGGGCCGCGGCGACGCTCCGACGCCCGGCCCCGCCCCCCCACTCCGGCATGTGAGGAGACAATCTCGGCAAGGTGACAGGGTACCGGCCCCGCCTCCAAGCAGAAAGCTGAGGAGAGGGATCTCCTCAGCCAAGCAAATAACACTGTAAAAGCACTAATAACACACACTACACCTTAATAAAGGCCCCCCAACACCCCCCCCCCAAGGAGAAGGGCATCCGGAGAGGGGAACACTACCTGGGGTGAAGGGCCGAGGGACAGGGCATCCCAAACCGGGGTCACCAGCCCGGATAACCGCCTACCCTTTGGTACAGGGTCTCACGGTGGAGCTTAGCTCCTGAGCACCTAATGTGCCGTTCTACCCTCGCCCAGACCTCAGCCAAGGCTGGGAGGCATGTGTGGTAAATAAAGGGGGTATCTGGGCGGAAATAGAAATCAAAGCGGGCCGGGAATGGTCCCGGCTACCTCAAGTCCCCCTGTGCAAGGAGGAGGCATCATCTTCTGACTTGCTCGCCGTCTGCAGAGATGAAAGACTGGGTAATGAGTGGGAGGTCCCAGGTATTTATGGACCGGGAGGGGCTTTCTTTTTCCTATCATCTCTGCAGAACGCCCTCTTCAGGTCGGTATTACCCACATGTTATGGATATCTTGAAGCGGGGTGTGTGACATACTTAGAATATTAATATATTTTAAGTTTTTAGTCACTTATTATTCTTTCCCCCACTGGGCTTCAACTCTGTTCAGGACTTTAGGATATGGGCGCCGCCATCTTGACTCAGAAGCATCACACTTACTGAGGAGAGGAGAGTGGGATAAGGTACAGGGGGGTGGGTTATAGCTGTGCTTTGCTCAGACAGAGCAGAGCTGGGGCCAGGAAAAGGTCAGCAATCCCAGAATGCAGAGCAGCACAGTCATAAGACACTTCCTGTTTGCAGGCTGCCTGATGTTCCATGAGCCTCCATCTTGGATGTTTAAAGGCTCATAACATGCAGTAGATGCAGGTAGGATGATTTTTAATGCGAGCATGTACAGTATGTACAGGGTGTGGAAACATATAAGATAGACTCTTATTCAGAGTGAAGGTCCGCTTTAACCATTAATTGGCTGCTATTTCCCCCTGATGTGTGATGTCTATACACCTGAACCCAACATGTGGCCAGAAAGCTATCCCCTATGTGGCAGTTGCCAAAACGACCCAATTGTCCAGTCGATTTTACCAGACAGTCATGAAGGCAAATCCCATTTGCTGAAATGATCTGTGTGCCACAGAAACACGGGGAGGGTGAGTTTCTGGATTTGAGCATTTCGGTGGGTTTAAAAGGATGGACATTGCAAATCAGGGTGGCTGCGGGTGAGGATGCAGCGCCCCACCCACATCCATATCCTTTTAATAGCAAACATCCAGTCCAAAATAACTGAAGGGTTTCCCCACAACTGATTTCCTCTGCTAAGTCCAAACTGACACTGGATAGGTTGGGGGGGGCTGCAGATGGGACAGATAGGTTAGAGATGGCCATCAGCACACACAGGTGCTAAGTACAAGCTATTCCTCCATCCATAGTCTTTCCTTGCTGCACACTTTTCCCATTGTGCTGTGTAAAGCTGGGACTGTGCAATATGCTCAAGCTTTCTTCTGTCCCTATGCCGGCTGTCAGGGGCTACATCTTTAATTCAGCTAACTTTATACTTCCTAATAAGCCCTAGTGAACATTCTTTTCAGCAGCAGAGCATGCCTCATAAGTGAATTCACAGACTGGAGTAAGTTCAACAGTTAACAGTCAACTAAAGGAATAGGTGTATTTGGGGAGGGGGCATAAAGCCATATTGATAAAGGCTGCTATGTCTGCAGGACAGTGGAGCATGGAATTGCTCATTTTCCCATAGGTAAGTATGAGTATAGACATTTTTTTAAATGTTATTTTTTGAACAGGAACTAGGAGTAGATCAAAAGCGGTCACGGAGTATATAAGTCTCAAATTGGGATGTCCTGCTAAGTGACCCCCCCCCCCGATCCCTTGCAAAATGTACAAATCTGCCAATCCAAAGGTGCACGTGCCACCCAGGCTCCCCTTTAAAGTGGACCAACACCCAGGATTTTGACTATCCTGGGTTTTGGTCCACTTCGGTGGGACACCCCGATCGGGGGTGCCCCGCTGTGTGAAACCCCCCAGAAAGCCCCGAAAACTCACCTCACCCCGCTCCCACGTGACCGCTGCAGCCAATCCCCGCCGCCGGACAAGCGAGAGGCAGCGCCGGACAAGCAGAGCACGTCCGCCGTCACCTCCCGCGTGTCCCTCTTACAGGGAGCGCACCCGCGCCGCCCATTCACAAACGGCCGGCGCGGGAGCGCGCCCGGCTAGAGGGACGCGGAGGAGGCGGCGGACGCGCATGTGCCGCTGGAACGTGGAAAAGGTAGGATTGTGGGCTTCCTGGGGGTTTCACCCCACGGGACATCCCGATTTCGGATGCCCCGCGGGGAGGGATCTGATCTATAAGATTCCCTCCTGGGTGTTGGTCCACTTTAACTTTAGCCAGGTGTGTGGCTGCAGCGGGCATTTGTGAATGGTTAGCACTGGCCACGCCCCCAGATAGAGGTTAGCAGGGATGCGTCCGTCGGTGCATTTACCTCCATTCATTCCTGGGTGCGCTGATAGGCTGTGCACCCGCACATGTGCAATTGGATTGGTGGTCAGACAAGTTTTATTGTGGATCTGGGGGTTTCATACAGCAGGGCTTTGGGATGAGAAGAACCAAAACCCCCGATAGTCAAGATCCGGGGTTTTGGTCCACTTTAAAGGGGAACTTTGGATGCCCTGGAGTCTAAAAGACTTCCTCTGCATTTCCTCTTATTAACAATACTTCATAAAATAGCATTTACCTGTCCAAAGCAGAAGCCATTTTGTTGGAGCCGGGGGAGACAGCCTGCACCCTATCTCCTCGCATCTCTGCTGAGCCACACGTGCAGGTTAGAAACATGAGAATAAATAAAAGAAATGCGCCAATACAGAGACAAGATTGTATTTACCAATCACATCACTGCGACTATGATGTGTCCATTTACAAGTTTGCCTGCTAAATACTTCACATCAGCTCGAGGCTTTTATCTAAATTAAATGTAATACTATAAGTGACCACTAGAAGTCGCACAAACTCCCTGATGAGCCTACAGTCAAAACTGGCAAGAAATGACGAGCAACCAAGTTCCCATGTGGCGCGCCGTGATCGTATAGTGGTTAGTACTCTGCGTTGTGGCCGCAGCAACCTCGGTTCGAATCCGAGTCACGGCAGGAGTGAAAGTCTCCTCTCACGGCAAGGGGGAACTGTTATTTTTTCTACATTTTCTTCTAGGATTTCACTATTATACGTAAAAAGCTAAACTGTGCATAGGGGGCCTTAAAGTACTCAGCATTACTGATACACACTTTCAGCTTATTTGCTCTTCAAAGAGTAACAGGCAGTATAGCATGTGTGTAACTTTCATTTTACCGCACCTCTAACAGCTTCATGGAAAATGTAATTAGCTTTCATATTGTAATAGAAATAGTAAATATATATAAAAAAATTATAATAAAAAATATCCCCTTGCCGTGAGAGGAGACTTTTACTCCTGCCGTGACTCGGATTCGAACCGAGGTTGCTGCGGCCACAACGCAGAGTACTAACCACTATACGATCACGGCGCGCCACTGGGGATGTACATGAGCTGCTGGGCAGAGGAGTTTGAGAGTGTAGCGAAGAGCTACGTCATTATCGGTCCTCATTTCAGCCAATGGCTTTGCAGTGTTTATTTTTAAATGGCATGACGCTATATCCCGTCTATGAGAATGTTCACACACTAGTTACATACAGCGCTGCGAGCTGCGGAGCACAACAAAGCTGTGTGAGCCAATAGCAATAACAATACACAGCTACCACAATGCACTACACTACACAATGCACTACACTGCACAATACACAGCTACCACACTACATAATACACAGCTACCACACTACATAATACACAGCTACCACACTGCACTACAATGCACTACACTGCACAATACACAGCTACCACACTGCACTACACTACACAATGCACTACACTGCACAATACACAGCTACCACACTGCACAATACACAGCTACCACACTGCACACTACACAGCTACCACACTGCACACTACACAGCTACCACACTGCACTACACTACACAATGCACTACACTGCACAATACACAGCTACCACACTGCACTACACTACACAATGCACTACACTGCACAATACACAGCTACCACACTGCACAATACACAGCTACCACACTGCACAATACACAGCTACCACACTGCATAATACACAGCTACCACACTGCATAATACACAGCTACCACACTGCATAATACACAGTTACCACACTGCACACTACACAGCTACCACACTGCACTACACTACACAATGCACTACACTGCACAATACACAGCTACCACACTGCACAATACACAGCTACCACACTGCACACTACACAGCTACCACACTGCACAATACACAGCTACCACACTGCATAATACACAGCTACCACACTGCATAATACACAGCTACCACACTGCATAATACACAGCTACCACACTGCATAATACACAGCTACCACACTGCATAATACACAGCTACCACACTGCATAATACACAGCTACCACACTGCATAATACACAGCTACCACACTGCATAATACACAGCTACCACACTGCATAATACACAGTTACCACACTGCACAATACACAGCTACCACACTGCACAATACACAGCTACCACACTGCACAATACACAGCTACCACACTGCACTACACTACACAATGCACTACACTGCACAATACACAGCTACCACACTGCATAATACACAGCTACCACACTGCATAATACACAGTTACCACACTGCACAATACACAGCTACCACACTGCACAATACACAGCTACCACACTGCACTACACTACACAATGCACTACACTGCACAATACACAGCTACCACACTGCACTACACTACACAATGCACTACACTGCACACTACACAGCTACCACACTGCACAATACACAGCTACCACACTGCACTACACTACACAATGCACTACACTGCACAATACACAGCTACCACACTGCACTACACTACACAATGCACTACACTGCACAATACACAGCTACCACACTGCACAATACACAGCTACCACACTGCATAATACACAGCTACCACACTGCATAATACACAGCTACCACACTGCACTACACTACACAATGCACTACACTGCACAATACACAGCTACCACACTGCACTACACTACACAATGCACTACACTGCACAATACATAGCTACCACACTGCATAATACACAGCTACCACACTGCACTACACTACACAATGCACTACACTGCACAATACACAGCTACCACACTGCACTACACTACACAATGCACTACACTGCACAATACACAGCTACCACACTGCACTACACTACACAATGCACTACACTGCACAATACACAGCTACCACACTGCACAATACACAGCTACCACACTGCACTACACTACACAATGCACTACACTGCACAATACACAGCTATCACACTGCATAATACACAGCTACCACACTGCATAATACACAGCTACTGCATAATACACAGCTACCACACTGCATAATACACAGCTACCACACTGCATAATACACAGCTACTGCACAATACACAGCTACCACACTGCATAATACACAGCTACCACACTGCATAATACACAGCTACCACACTACATAATACACAGCTACCACACTGCATAATACACAGCTACTGCACAATACACAGCTACCACACTACATAATACACAGCTACCACACTGCATAATACACAGCTACTGCACAATACACAGCTACCACACTGCACAATACACAGCTACCACACTGCACTACACTACACAATGCACTACACTGCACAATACACAGCTACCACACTGCATAATACACAGCTACCACACTGCACTACACTACACAATGCACTACACTGCACACTACACAGCTACCACACTGCACAATACACAGCTACCACACTGCACTACACTACACAATGCACTACACTGCACAATACACAGCTACCACACTGCACAATACACAGCTACTGCACAATACACAGCTACCACACTGCACAATACACAGCTACCACACTGCACTACACTACACAATGCACTACACTGCACAATACACAGCTACCACACTGCATAATACACAGCTACCACACTGCACTACACTACACAATGCACTACACTGCACACTACACAGCTACCACACTGCACAATACACAGCTACCACACTGCACTACACTACACAATGCACTACACTGCACAATACACAGCTACCACACTGCATAATACACAGCTACCACACTGCATAATACACAGCTACTGCATAATACACAGCTATCACACTGCATAATACACAGCTACCACACTGCACAATACACAGCTACCACACTGCATAATACACAGCTACTGCACAATACACAGCTACCACACTGCATAATACACAGCTACCACACTGCATAATACACAGCTACCACACTACATAATACACAGCTACCACACTGCATAATACACAGCTACTGCACAATACACAGCTACCACACTACATAATACACAGCTACCACACTGCATAATACACAGCTACTGCACTGCATAATACACAGCTATCACACTGCATAATACACAGCTACTGCATAATACACAGCTACCACACTGCATAATACACAGCTACCACACTGCACACTACACAGCTACCACACTGCATAATACACAGTTACCACACTGCATAATACACAGCTACTGCACAATACACAGCTACCACACTGCATAATACACAGCTACCACACTGCATAATACACAGCTACTGCACTGCATAATACACAGCTACCACACTGCATAATACACAGCTACTGCACAATACACAGCTACCACACTGCATAATACACAGCTACCACACTGCATAATACACAGCTACTGCACTGCATAATACACAGCTACCACACTGCATAATACACAGCTACCACACTGCATAATACACAGCTACCACACTACATAATACACAGCTACCACACTGCATAATACACAGCTACTGCACAATACACAGCTACCACACTACATAATACACAGCTACCACACTGCATAATACACAGCTACTGCATAATACACTGCTACCACATTGCAGCTACCACACTGCATAATACACAGCTACTGCACAATACACAGCTACCACACTGCATAATACACAGCTACTGCACAATACATAGCTACTACATAATACACAGCTACCACACTGCATAATACACAGCTACCACACTGCATAATACACAGCTACTGCACAATACACAGCTACCACACTGCATAATACACAACTACTGCATAATACACAGCTGCTGCATAATACACAGCTACCACACTGCATAATACACAACTACTGCATAATACACAGCTACCACACTGCATAATACACAACTACCACACTGCATAGTACACAGCTACTGCATAATACACAGCTACCACACTGCATAATACACAATGACCACACTGCATAATACACAGCTACTGCATAATACACAGCTACCACACTGCATAATACACAGCTACTGCATAATACACAGCTACCACACTGCATAATACACAGCTACCACACTGCACAATACATAGCTACCACACTGCACAATACACAGCTGCTGCACAATGCACAGCTACCACACTGCATAATACACAGCTACAGTAGACGGCATCCCTCATTACTGGCAGTATACAGCATCCACCATTACAGCCAGTAAGCAGCATTCCTCATTACCCGCAGTGTGCGTCAACCCCTATTACAGCCAGTAAACAGCATCCCCCATTAAAGCCTGTAAGCGGCATCTCTCATTACAGGCCGTGAGGGGCATCCCTCATTACTAGCAGTGTGCGGCATCTCTCATTACATGCAGTAAGGGGCATCCCTCATTACAGGCATTGTGCGGCATCTCTCATTAAAGGCAGTAAGAGGCATCCCTCATTACAGGCATTGTGCGGCATCTCATTAAAGGCAGTAAGAGGCATCCCTCATTACAGGCATTGTGCGGCATCTCTCATTACAGGCAGTAAGGGGCATCCCTCATTACGGGCTTTGTGCGGCATCTCTCATTACAGGCAGTAAGGGGCATCCCTTATTACAGGCATTGTGCAACATCTCATTAAAGGCAGTAAGGGGCATCCCTCATTACGGGCATTGTGCGGCATCTCTCATTACAGGCTGTAAGGGGCATCCCTTATTACGGGCTTTGTGCGGCATCTCTCATTACAGGCAGTAAGGGGCATCCCTTATTACAGGCATTGTGCAACATCTCATTAAAGGCAGTAACGGGCATCCCTCATTACGGGTTTTGTGCGGCATCTCTCATTACAGGCAGTAAGGGGCATCCCTCATTACGGGCTTTGTGCGGCATCTCTCATTACAGGCTGTAAGAGGCATCCCTCATTACGGGCTTTGTGCGGCATCTCTCATTACAGGCAGTAAGGGGCATCCCTTATTACGGGCTTTGTGCGGCATCTCTCATTACAGGCAGTAAGGGGCATCCCTTATTACAGGCATTGTGCAACATCTCATTAAAGGCAGTAAGAGGCATCCCTCATTACGGGCTTTGTGCGGCATCTCTCATTACAGGCAGTAAGGGGCATCCCTCATTACGGGCTTTGTGCGGCATCTCATTAAAGGCAGTAAGAGGCATCCCTCATTACGGGCTTTGTGCGGCATCTCTCATTACAGGCAGTAAGGGGCATCCCTCATTACGGGCTTTGTGCGGCATCTCTCATTACAGGCAGTAAGGGGCATCCCTTATTACAGGCATTGTGCAACATCTCATTAAAGGCAGTAAGGGGCATCCCTCATTACGGGCTTTGTGCGGCATCTCTCATTACAGGCTGTAAGAGGCATCCCTCATTACGGGCTTTGTGCGGCATCTCTCATTACAGGCAGTAAGGGGCATCCCTCATTACGGGCTTTGTGCGGCATCTCTCATTACAGGCAGTAAGGGGCATCCCTCATTACGGGCTTTGTGCGGCATCTCTCATTACAGGCAGTAAGGGGCATCCCTTATTACAGGCATTGTGCAACATCTCATTAAAGGCAGTAAGGGGCATCCCTCATTACGGGCTTTGTGCGGCATCTCTCATTACAGGCAGTAAGGGGCATCCCTCATTACGGGCTTTGTGCGGCATCTCATTAAAGGCAGTAAGAGGCATCCCTCATTACGGGCTTTGTGCGGCATCTCTCATTACAGGCAGTAAGGGGCATCCCTCATTACGGGCTTTGTGCGGCATCTCTCATTACAGGCAGTAAGGGGCATCCCTTATTACAGGCATTGTGCAACATCTCATTAAAGGCAGTAAGGGGCATCCCTCATTACGGGCTTTGTGCGGCATCTCTCATTACAGGCTGTAAGAGGCATCCCTCATTACGGGCTTTGTGCGGCATCTCTCATTACAGGCAGTAAGGGGCATCCCTCATTACGGGCTTTGTGCGGCATCTCTCATTACAGGCAGTAAGGGGCATCCCTCATTACGGGCTTTGTGCGGCATCTCTCATTACAGGCAGTAAGGGGCATCCCTTATTACAGGCATTGTGCAACATCTCATTAAAGGCAGTAAGGGGCATCCCTCATTACGGGCTTTGTGCGGCATCTCTCATTACAGGCAGTCCCCAATTATACGCAGTGAGCGACATTTCCCAATTACAGACAGTGAGTGGAATCTCCTATTACAGGCAGTGAGGGGCATCCCCAATTATAGGCAGTGAGCGGCATTTCCCACTACAGGCAATGAGTGGCATCTCCCATTACAGACAGTGAGCGGCATCCCCAATTATAGGCAGTGAGTGGCATTTCCCACTACAGGCAATGAGTGGCATCTCCCATTACAGACAGTGAGCGGCATCCCCAATTATAGGCAGTGAGCGGCATTTCCCACTACAGGGGATGAGTGGAATCTCCCATTACAGACAGTGAGCGGCATCCCCAATTATAGGCAGTGAGCGACATTTCCCACTACAGGCAATGAGTGGCATCTCCCATTACAGACAGTGAGCGGCATCCCCAATTATAGGCAGTGAGTGGCATTTCCCACTACAGGCAATGAGTGGCATCTCCCACTACAGGCAGTGAGCGGCATCCCCAATTATAGGCAGTGAGTAGCATCTCTTATTACAGGGGTTGAGGGGCATTCTCTCATACCAATATACTTTATTTAAAAAATCTTTCCTTCTGTACATTTGTCCCACCTGAAAGTCACAAAACTTGCTGAGTCAGCAAAAATTACTATAAATGCTATGCACAAAACTGACACTTATGGTGGGTGAGGGATTGTGATGTGTGTGTCTGAAGATACAGCACTGTGCTTGAAATCTTTGTGAGCAGACACTTACTGCCAATGCTGATTCTGTCAGGCAAGACAGGCTCAGCACTTTTTTAATTAACAAGCCGGGACCCAGGAGCAGGTGTGGTGTGCTCTAAAGGGGAGAAAATACCACCCAAGTGAAAGTTATGTGGTTGGCACTTAATGGTTGCCAGTGCAACCACGTCTGTTTCACATGGCTGGCACTTAAAGTGGACCAAAACCCAGGATTTTGACTATCCTGGGTCTTGGTCCTTGCCCACAGGGCACCCTGATCGTCAGTGTCCCGCTTTGTGAAACCCCCCAGGTAGATGAAACCAGCTCACCTCTTCCCAGTCCTATGGCGCATGTGTGGCCGTTCGTCTGATCAGCACTCTCGGATTTGCTGACGTCACATAGTCTAAGCCTTCGTCCAAGGCAAGCGGCTCAGAGCGCGCTGACGGCCGCATCCCCCACTTCTCTTTAACAGGGAGCGTGTCCGTGCCGGCCAATGACAACTGCTTGTCGCAGGCAGGCTCCCTACTAGAGGGATAGCGTGGATGCAGCCGTGGCTCGCGCATGCGCCGTTAGTATGGGAAAGAAGGTAAATGTATAGGCGCATTTCATCACCTTATTTAGTGGTGCTTTTTAAAAAATGGTGCAAAATTGCACCAAGGAAAAAAATGGGGAAAAAAAGGTTTCTATCAAAATAGTGTGAGAATAAAGTGTCACAGTGCTGAATCAACCCAATATCACTAAATGAATGCTGTTGTGTAACTCTCCTCTTCCCTAAGGTGTCCTCTTTGGGTCACATACAATAATTATGGTCGGCTGCCCAGTGCTGTATTATGGTGGTATGCTGGGGGAGAGCTGGTGTGGTTGGATGGATGAGCTACTCGGAGTGGGTGGATGAGCAGCTGGGGGGTGGACAAGCTGCTTGGGGTAGGTGGATAAGCAGCTGGGGGGGTGGACAAGCTGCTTGGGGTAAGTGGATAAGCAGCTGGGGGTGGGTGGACAAGCTGCTTGGGGTAGGTGGATAAGCTGCTGGGGGGGGGGGTGGACAAGCTGCTTGGGGTAGGTGGATAAGCATCTGGGGGGGTGGACAAGCTGCTTGGGGTAGGTGGATAAGCATCTGGGGGGGTGGACAAGCTGCTTGGGGTAAGTGGATAAGCAGCTGGGGGTGGGTGGACAAGCTGCTGGGGTAGGTGGATAAGCTGCTGGTGGGGGTGGACAAGCTGCTTGGGGTAGGTGGATAAGCATCTGGGGGGGTGGACAAGCTGCTTGGGGTAGGTGGATAAGCATCTGGGGGGGTGGACAAGCTGCTTGGGGTAGGTGGATAAGCATCTGGGGGGGTGGACAAGCTGCTTGGGGTAGGTGGATAAGCTGCTGGGGGGGTGGACAAGCTGCTTGGGGTAGGTGGATAAGCATCTGGGGGGGTGGACAAGCTGCTTGGGGTAAGTGGATAAGCAGCTGGGGGTGGGTGGACAAGCTGCTTGGGGTAGGTGGATAAGCTGCTGGGGGGGTGGACAAGCTGCTTGGGGTAGGTGGATAAGCTGCTGGGGGGGTGGACAAGCTGCTTGGGGTAGGTGGATAAGCTGCTGGGGGGGTGGACAAGCTGCTTGGGGTAGGTGGATAAGCTGCTGGGGGAGTGGACAAGCTGCTTGGGGTAGGTGGATACGCTGCTGGGGGAGTGGACAAGCTGCTTGGGGTAGGTGGATAAGCTGCTGGGGGGGTGGACAAGCTGCTTGGGGTAGGTGGATAAGCTGCTGGGGGAGTGGACAAGCTGCTTGGGGTAGGTGGATAAGCATCTGGGGGGGTGGACAAGCTGCTTGGGCTAGGTGGATAAGCTGCTGGGGGGGGTGGACAAGCTGCTTGGGATAGGTGGATAAGCATCTGGGGGGGTGGACAAGCTGCTTGGGGTAAGTGGATAAGCAGCTGGGGGTGGGTGGACAAGCTGCTTGGGGTAGGTGGATAAGCTGCTGGGGGGGGTGGACAAGCTGCTTGGGGTAGGTGGATAAGCATCTGGGGGGGTGGACAAGCTGCTTGGGGTAGGTGGATAAGCATCTGGGGGGGTGGACAAGCTGCTTGGGGTAGGTGGATAAGCTGCTGGGGGGGGTGGACAAGCTGCTTGGGGTAGGTGGATAAGCATCTGGGGGGGTGGACAAGCTGCTTGGGGTAGGTGGATAAGCATCTGGGGGGGTGGACAAGCTGCTTGGGGTAGGTGGATAAGCATCTGGGGGGGTGGACAAGCTGCTTGGGGTAGGTGGATAAGCTGCTGGGGGGGTGGACAAGCTGCTTGGGGTAGGTGGATAAGCATCTGGGGGGGTGGACAAGCTGCTTGGGGTAGGTGGATAAGCTGCTGGGGGGGTGGACAAGCTGCTTGGGGTAGGTGGATAAGCATCTGGGGGGGTGGACAAGCTGCTTGGGGTAGGTGGATAAGCATCTGGGGGGGTGGACAAGCTGCTTGGGGTAAGTGGATAAGCAGCTGGGGGTGGGTGGACAAGCTGCTGGGGTAGGTGGATAAGCTGCTGGTGGGGGTGGACAAGCTGCTTGGGGTAGGTGGATAAGCATCTGGGGGGGTGGACAAGCTGCTTGGGGTAGGTGGATAAGCATCTGGGGGGGTGGACAAGCTGCTTGGGGTAGGTGGATAAGCATCTGGGGGGGTGGACAAGCTGCTTGGGGTAGGTGGATAAGCTGCTGGGGGGGTGGACAAGCTGCTTGGGGTAGGTGGATAAGCATCTGGGGGGGTGGACAAGCTGCTTGGGGTAAGTGGATAAGCAGCTGGGGGTGGGTGGACAAGCTGCTTGGGGTAGGTGGATAAGCTGCTGGGGGGGTGGACAAGCTGCTTGGGGTAGGTGGATAAGCTGCTGGGGGGGTGGACAAGCTGCTTGGGGTAGGTGGATAAGCTGCTGGGGGGGTGGACAAGCTGCTTGGGGTAGGTGGATAAGCTGCTGGGGGAGTGGACAAGCTGCTTGGGGTAGGTGGATACGCTGCTGGGGGAGTGGACAAGCTGCTTGGGGTAGGTGGATAAGCTGCTGGGGGGGTGGACAAGCTGCTTGGGGTAGGTGGATAAGCTGCTGGGGGAGTGGACAAGCTGCTTGGGGTAGGTGGATAAGCATCTGGGGGGGTGGACAAGCTGCTTGGGCTAGGTGGATAAGCTGCTGGGGGGGGTGGACAAGCTGCTTGGGATAGGTGGATAAGCATCTGGGGGGGTGGACAAGCTGCTTGGGGTAAGTGGATAAGCAGCTGGGGGTGGGTGGACAAGCTGCTTGGGGTAGGTGGATAAGCTGCTGGGGGGGGTGGACAAGCTGCTTGGGGTAGGTGGATAAGCATCTGGGGGGGTGGACAAGCTGCTTGGGGTAGGTGGATAAGCATCTGGGGGGGTGGACAAGCTGCTTGGGGTAGGTGGATAAGCTGCTGGGGGGGGTGGACAAGCTGCTTGGGGTAGGTGGATAAGCATCTGGGGGGGTGGACAAGCTGCTTGGGGTAGGTGGATAAGCATCTGGGGGGGTGGACAAGCTGCTTGGGGTAGGTGGATAAGCATCTGGGGGGGTGGACAAGCTGCTTGGGGTAGGTGGATAAGCTGCTGGGGGGGTGGACAAGCTGCTTGGGGTAGGTGGATAAGCATCTGGGGGGGTGGACAAGCTGCTTGGGGTAGGTGGATAAGCTGCTGGGGGGGTGGACAAGCTGCTTGGGGTAGGTGGATAAGCAGCTGGGGGGGTGGACAAGCTGCTTGGGGTAGGTGGATAAGCAGCTGGGGGTGGGTGGACAAGCTGCTTGGGGTAGGTGGATAAGCTGCTGGGGGGGTGGACAAGCTGCTTGGGGTAGGTGGATAAGCTGCTGGGGGGGTGGACAAGCTGCTGGGGGTAGGTGGATAAGCAGCTGGGGGGGTGGACAAGCTGCTTGGGGTAGGTGGATAAGCTGCTGGGGGAGTGGACAAGCTGCTTGGGGTAGGTGGATAAGCTGCTGGGGGAGTGGACAAGCTGCTTGGGGTAGGTGGATAAGCTGCTGGGGGGGTGGACAAGCTGCTTGGGGTAGGTGGATAAGCTGCTGGGGGAGTGGACAAGCTGCTTGGGGTAGGTGGATAAGCTGCTGGGGGGGTGGACAAGCTGCTTGGGGTAGGTGGATAAGCATCTGGGGGGTGGACAAGCTGCTTGGGGTAGGTGGATAAGCTGCTGGGGGGGTGGACAAGCTGCTTGGGGTAGGTGGATAAGCTGCTGGGGGAGTGGACAAGCTGCTTGGGGTAGGTGGATAAGCTGCTGGGGGGGTGGACAAGCTGCTTGGGGTAGGTGGATAAGCATCTGGGGGGGTGGACAAGCTGCTTGGGGTAGGTGGATAAGCTGCTGGGGGGGGTGGACAAGCTGCTTGGGGTAGGTGGATAAGCATCTGGGGGGGTGGACAAGCTGCTTGGGGTAGGTGGATAAGCATCTGGGGGGGTGGATAAGCTGCTGGGGGGGGTGGACGAGCTGCTGGGGGTAGGTGGACGAGCTGCTGGGGGGTGGACAAGCTGCTGGGGGTAGGTGGACAAGCTGCTGGGGGTAGGTGGACAAGCTGCTGGGGGTAGGTGGACAAGCTGCTGGGGGGGTGGACAAGCTGCTGGGGGGGGTGGACAAGCTGCTGGGGGTAGGTGGACAAGCTGCTGGGGGGTGGACAAGCTGCTGGGGGTAGGTGGACAAGCTGCTGGGGGTAGGTGGACAAGCTGCTGGGGGTAGGTGGACAAGCTGCTGGGGGGGTGGACAAGCTGCTGGGGGTAGGTGGATAAGCAGCGGGGGGTGGGTGGACAAGCTGCTTGGGGTAGGTGGACAAGCTGCTGGGGGTAGGTGGACGAGCTGCTGGGGGGGTGGACAAGCTGCTGGGGGTAGGTGGACAAGCTGCTGGGGGGGTGGACAAGCTGCTGGGGGTAGGTGGACAAGCTGCTGGGGGGGTGGACAAGCTGCTGGGGGTGGGTGGACAAGCTGCTGGGGGTAGGTGGACAAGCTGCTGGGGGTAGGTGGACAAGCTGCTGGGGGGGTGGACAAGCTGCTGGGGGTAGGTGGATAAGCAGCGGGGGGTGGGTGGACAAGCTGCTTTGGGGTAGGTGGACAAGCTGCTGGGGGTAGGTGGATAAGCAGCTGGGGGTGGGTGGACAAGCTGCTTGGGGTAGTTGGATAAGCTGCTGGGGGGGTGGACAAGCTGCTTGGGGTAGGTGGATAAGCATCTGGGGCGGTGGACAAGCTGCTTGGGGTAGGTGGATAAGCTGCTGGGGGGGGGGTGGACAAGCTGCTTGGGGTAGGTGGATAAGCATCTGGGGGGGGTGGACAAGCTGCTTGGGGTAGGTAGATAAGCATCTGGGGGGGTGGACAAGCTGCTTGGGGTAGGTGGATAAGCTGCTGGGGGGGGTGGACAAGCTGCTTGGGGTAGGTGGATAAGCTACTGGGGGGGTGGACAAGCTGCTTGGGGTAGGTGGATAAGCATCTGGGGGGGTGGACAAGCTGCTTGGGGTAGGTGGATAAGCTGCTGGGGGGGGTGGACAAGCTGCTTGGGGTAGGTGGATAAGCTGCTGGGGGGGTGGACAAGCTGCTTGGGGTAGGTGGATAAGCTGCTGGGGGGGTGGACAAGCTGTTTGGGGTAGGTGGATAAGCTGCTGGGGGGGTGGACAAGCTGCTTGGGGTAGGTGGATAAGCTGCTGGGGGAGTGGACAAGCTGCTTGGGGTAGGTGGATAAGCTGCTGGGGGGGTGGACAAGCTGCTTGGGGTAGGTGGATAAGCATCTGGGGGGGTGGACAAGCTGCTTGGGGTAAGTGGATAAGCAGCTGGGGGTGGGTGGACAAGCTGCTTGGGGTAGGTGGATAAGCTGCTGGGGGGGGGGGGTGGACAAGCTGCTTGGGGTAGGTGGATAAGCATCTGGGGGGGTGGACAAGCTGCTTGGGGTAGGTGGATAAGCATCTGGGGGGGGGTGGACAAGCTGCTTGGGGTAGGTGGATAAGCTGCTGGGGGGGTGGACAAGCTGCTTGGGGTAGGTGGATAAGCATCTGGGGGGGTGGACAAGCTGCTTGGGGTAGGTGGATAAGCAGCTGGGGGGGTGGACAAGCTGCTTGGGGTAGGTGGATAAGCTGCTGGGGGGGTGGACAAGCTGCTTGGGGTAGGTGGATAAGCTGCTGGGGGGGTGGATAAGCATCTGGGGGGGTGGACAAGCTGCTTGGGGTAGGTGGATAAGCATCTGGGGGGGTGGATAAGCTGCTGGGGGGGTGGACGAGCTGCTGGGGGTAGGTGGACAAGCTGCTGGGGGGGTGGACAAGCTGCTGGGGGTAGGTGGACAAGCTGCTGGGGGGGTGGACAAGCTGCTGGGGGTAGGTGGACAAGCTGCTGGGGGTAGGTGGACAAGCTGCTGGGGGTAGGTGGACAAGCTGCTGGGGGGGTGGACAAGCTGCTGGGGGTAGGTGGATAAGCAGCGGGGGGTGGGTGGACAAGGTGCTTGGGGTAGGTGGACAAGCTGCTGGGGGTAGGTGGACGAGCTGCTGGGGGGGTGGACAAGCTGCTGGGGGTAGGTGGACAAGCTGCTGGGGGGGTGGACAAGCTGCTGGGGGGGTGGACAAGCTGCTGGGGGTAGGTGGACAAGCTGCTGGGGGGGTGGACAAGCTGCTGGGGGTAGGTGGACAAGCTGCTGGGGGTAGGTGGACAAGCTGCTGGGGGTAGGTGGACAAGCTGCTGGGGGGGTGGACAAGCTGCTGGGGGTAGGTGGATAAGCAGCGGGGGGTGGGTGGACAAGCTGCTTGGGGTAGGTGGATAAGCAGCTGGGGGTGGGTGGACAAACTGCTTGGGGTAGGTGGATAAGCTGCTGGGGGGGTGGACAAGCTACTTGGGGTAGGTGGATAAGCATCTGGGGGGGTGGACAAGCTGCTTGGGGTAGGTGGATAAGCTGCTGGGGGGGGGTGGACAAGCTGCTTGGGGTAGGTGGATAAGCATCTGGGGGGGGTGGACAAGCTGCTTGGGGTAGGTGGATAAGCATCTGGGGGGGAGGACAAGCTGCTTGGGGTAGGTGGATAAGCTGCTGGGGGGGGGGTAGACAAGCTGCTTGGGGTAGGTGGATAAGCTACTGGGGGGGTGGACAAGCTGCTTGGGGTAGGTGGATAAGCATCTGGGGGGGTGGACAAGCTGCTTGGGGTAGGTGGATAAGCTGCTGGGGGGGTGGACAAGCTGCTTGGGGTAGGTGGATAAGCTGCTGGGGGAGTGGACAAGCTGCTTGGGGTAGGTGGATAAGCTGCTGGGGGGGTGGACAAGCTGCTTGGGGTAGGTGGATAAGCTGCTGGGGGGGTGGACAAGCTGCTTGGGGTAGGTGGATAAGCTGCTGGGGGGGGGGTGGACAAGCTGCTTGGGGTAGGTGGATAAGCTGCTGGGGGGGTGGACAAGCTGCTTGGGGTAGGTGGATAAGCATCTGGGGGGGGTGGACAAGCTGCTTGGGGTAGGTGGATAAGCAGCTGGAGGGGTGGACAAGCTGCTTGGGGTAGGTGGATAAGCTGCTGGGGGGGTGGACAAGCTGCTTGGTGTAGGTGGATAAGCTGCTGGGGGGGGTGGATAAGCATCTGGGGGGGTGGACAAGCTGCTTGGGGTAGGTGGATAAGCATCTGGGGGGGTGGATAAGCATCTGGGGGGGTGGATAAGCTGCTGGGGGTAGGTGGACGAGCTGCTGGGGGGGTGGACAAGCTGCTGGGGGTAGGTGGACAAGCTGCTGGGGGGGGTGGACAAGCTGCTGGGGGTAGGTGGACAAGCTGCTGGGGGGGTGGACAAGCTGCTGGGGGTAGGTGGACAAGCTGCTGGGGGTAGGTGGACAAGCTGCTGGGGGTAGGTGGACAAGCTGCTGGGGGGGGTGGACAAGCTGCTGGGGGTAGGTGGACAAGCTGCTGGGGGTAGGTGGACAAGCTGCTGGGGGTAGGTGGACAAGCTGCTGGGGGGGTGGACAAGCTGCTGGGGGTAGGTGGATAAGCAGCTGGGGGTAGGTGGACAAGCTGCTGGGGGTAGGTGGACAAGCTGCTGGGGGGGTGGACAAGCTGCTGGGGGTAGGTGGACAAGCTGCTGGGGGGGGTGGACAAGCTGCTTGGGGTAGGTGGACAAGCTGCTGGGGGTAGGTGGATAAGCAGCTGGGGGTGGGTGGACAAGCTGCTTGGGGTAGGTGGATAAGCTGCTGGGGGGGTGGACAAGCTGCTTGGGGTAGGTGGATAAGCATCTGGGGGGGTGGACAAGCTGCTTGGGGTAGGTGGATAAGCTGCTGGGGGGGGGGGTGGACAAGCTGCTTGGGGTAGGTGGATAAGCATCTGGGGGGGGTGGACAAGCTGCTTGGGGTAGGTGGATAAGCATCTGGGGGGGCGGACAAGCTGCTTGGGGTAGGTGGATAAGCTGCTGGGGGGGGTGGACAAGCTGCTTGGGGTAGGTGGATAAGCTACTGGGGGGGTGGACAAGCTGCTTGGGGTAGGTGGATAAGCATCTGGGGGGGTGGACAAGCTGCTTGGGGTAGGTGGATAAGCTGCTGGGGGGGTGGACAAGCTGCTTGGGGTAGGTGGATAAGCTGGCGGGGGGGTGGACAAGCTGCTTGGGGTAGGTGGATAAGCTGCTGGGGGGGTGGACAAGCTGCTTGGGGTAGGTGGATAAGCTGCTGGGGGGGGGGTGGACAAGCTTCTTGGGGTAGGTGGATAAGCAGCTGGGGGTGGGTGGACAAGCTGCTTGGGGTAGGTGGATAAGCTGCTGGGGTGGGTGGATAAGCAGCTGGGGTGTGGGTGGACAAGCTGCTTGGGGTAGGTGGATGAGCTGCTGGGGGTAGGTGGATGAGCTGCTGGGGGTAGGTGGATGAGCTGCTTGGGGGGGTGGACAAGCTGCTGGGGGTAGGTGGATGGGCTGCTGCGGGTAGGTGGATGAGCTGCTTGGGGGGGTGGACAAGCTGCTGGGGGTAGGTGGATGGGCTGCTTGGGGGGGTGGACAAGCTGCTGGGGGTAGGGGGGTGAGCTGCTGGGTGTAGGTGGATGAGCTGCTGGGGGTAGGTGGATGAGTTGCTTGGGGGGGTGGACAAGCTGCTGGGGGTAGGTGGATGAGCTGCTGCGGGTAGGTGGATGAGCTGCTTGGGGGGGTGGACAAGCTGCTGGGGGTAGGTGGATGGGCTGCTGGGGGTAGGTGGATGAGCTGCTTGGGGGGGTGGACAAGCTGCTGGGGGTAGGGGGGTGAGCTGCTGGGGGTAGGTGGATGAGCTGCTGGGGGTAGGTGGATGAGTTGCTTGGGGGGGTGGACAAGCTGCTGGGGGTAGGTGGATGAGCTGCTGGGGGTAGGTGGATGAGCTGCTGGGGGTAGGTGGATGAGCTGCTGGGGGTAGGGGGATGAGCTGCTGGGGGTAGGTGGATGAGCTGCTTGGGGGGGGTGGACAAGCTGCTGGGGGTAGGTGGATAAGCAGCTGGGGGGGTGGACAAGCTGCTGGGGGTAGGTGGATGAGCTGCTGGGGGTAGGTGGATGAGCTGCTGGGGGTAGGTGGACAAGCTGCTGGGGGTAGGTGGATGAGCTGCTGGGGGTAGGTGGATGAGCTGCTGGGGGTAGGTGGATGAGTTGCTTGGGGGGGTGGACAAGCTGCTGGGGGTAGGTGGATGAGCTGCTGGGGGTAGGTGGATGAGTTGCTTGGGGGGGTGGACAAGCTGCTGGGGGTAGGTGGATGAGCTGCTGGGGGTAGGTGGATGAGCTGCTGGGGGTAGGGGGATGAGCTGCTGGGGGTGGGTGGACAAGCTGCTGGGGGTAGGTGGATGAGCTGCTGGGGGTAGGGGGATGAGCTGCTGGGGGTGGGTGGACAAGCTGCTGGGGGTAGGTGGATGAGCTGCTGGGGGTAGGTGGATGAGCTGCTGGGGGTAGGTGGATGAGTTGCTTGGGGGGGTGGACAAGCTGCTGGGGGTAGGTGGATGAGCTGCTGGGGGTAGGTGGATGAGCTGCTGGGGGTAGGGGGATGAGCTGCTGGGGGTAGGTGGATGAGCTGCTGGGGGTAGGTGGATGAGCTGCTTGGGGGGTGGACAAGCTGCTGGGGGTAGGTGGATGAGCTGCTGGGGGTAGGTGGATGAGCTGCTGGGGGTAGGTGGATGAGCTGCTTGGGGGGGTGGACAAGCTGCTGGGGGTAGGTGGATGAGCTGCTTGGGGTAGGTGGACAAGCTGCTGGGGGTAGGTGGATGAGCTGCTGGGGGTAGGTGGATGAGCTGCTTGGGGGGGTGGACAAGCTGCTGGGGGTAGGTGGATGAGCTGCTGGGGGTAGGTGGATGAGCTGCTGGGGGTAGGTGGACAAGCTGCTTGGGGGGGTGGACAAGCTGCTGGGGGTAGGTGGATGAGCTGCTGGGGGTAGGCGGACAAGCTGCTGGGGGTAGGTGGACAAGCTGCTGGGGGGGTGGACAAGCTGCTGGGGGGGGGGTGGATAAGCAGCTGGGGGGGTGGACAAGCTGCTGGGGGTAGGTGGATGAGCTGCTGGGGGTAGGTGGATGAGCTGCTTGGGGGGGTGGACAAGCTGCTGGGGGTAGGTGGATGAGCTGCTGGGGGTAGGTGGATAAGCAGCTGGGGGGGGTGGACAAGCTGCTTGGGGTAGGTGGATGAGCTGCTGGGGGTAGGTGGATAAGCAGCTGGGGGGGTGGACAAGCTGCTGGGGGTAGGTGGATAAGCAGCTGGGGGGGGGGGTGGACAAGCTGCTGGGGGTAGGTGGATGAGCTGCTGGGGGTAGGTGGATGAGCTGCTGGGGGTAGGTGGATGAGCTGCTGGGGGGGGGTGGACAAGCTGCTGGGGGTAGGTGGATGAGCTGCTGGGGGGGTGGACAAGCTGCTGGGGGTAGGTGGATGAGCTGCTGGGGGTAGGTGGATGAGCTGCTTGGGGGGGTGGACAAGCTGCTGGGGGTAGGTGGATGAGCTGCTGGGGGTAGGTGGATAAGCAGCTGGGGGGGGTGGACAAGCTGCTTGGGGTAGGTGGATGAGCTGCTGGGGGTAGGTGGATAAGCAGCTGGGGGGGGTGGACAAGCTGCTGGGGGTAGGTGGATGAGCTGCTGGGGGTAGGTGGATGAGCTGCTGGGGGTAGGTGGATGAGCTGCTGGGGGGGGGGTGGACAAGCTGCTGGGGGTAGGTGGATGAGCTGCTGGGGGTAGGTGGATGAGCTGCTGGGGGGGGGGTGGACAAGCTGCTGGGGGTAGGTGGATGAGCTGCTGGGGGGGGGGGGTGGACAAGCTGCTGGGGGTAGGTGGATGAGCTGCTGGGGGTAGGTGGATGAGCTGCTGGGGGTAGGCGGTAGCTGCAGCCTGCTCTCACAAGGAGAGGGAGCTGGCAGCTGCAGCAGAGAGGAAGATAATTTCACTTAGCATACCTTCCAACTTTTAGAGAAAGAGGGACAATTGTTAAGTGAAGCCACCCCCCCCTCACTGAGGTATGGATATGCAATAGGGTGTAACAGTTACAGCAATATAATCACTTTGAATAGGCACATAATTTATTGGTGCAGATCTGAATGTTACACCTCAAAGGGAGACAAATGAGAACAACGAGGGACAGGAGGACATGGACTCAAAAGAGGGACAGTCCCTGCAAATCAGGAACAGTTGGTACAGAACAGAGGTATGTGACCATGATGGCGGTAATGGAGGTTTATGGGCCGACTGCTGCCGAGCCAGGAGGTGACCAGAAACATGTTGCAAGGTAGGGTCTTAGTGTAGTCCACAGTAGGTCCACTTTAAAGAGTTACTAAACTTAAAAAATGAAAAAAAAGACCATAATTACCTTCCATCCTATATGATTAATCTCTCACAGCGCCACAGCTCTGTCCCTCTGCTGTCAGCTTAGACTGGCATGGGCATGCTATTGAGCATCCACAGCTAATAAGCATATAAACAGCGGGGAGCCACATGGTGCACCCTTCCTTCCTGTCAGGAACTTGTGACTGGAAGCAGGGCCATGCAAAAAGCAGGCAGGGAGATAACAGCAGAAGTAAAGAGGGGAGTCACACTGCAGCGGTGAAAGGGATCAGAAAGGAGAAAAGATAAGTGTTAAATAGGGGTTAGGTTAGGGGTTAAGTGGGCTTTACCTTGATGATTACCTTCATTGCATATATTAAATCAGCAAATAGTTGTATGTTTCACTGGATACCTTATGCTTCTGTCTTTAAAGTGGAGCAAAACCCAATTCTGGGTGCTCCACTTATCATACCCCCCCCCCCATCTGGCTCGGCGGTGACCCGATTTCAGATCGCTGATTGGCTGACCTCAAAGGGGCCAGGTGACCTGCCAATGACGGCCCCCGTCTTTCACTCTGAGCACACCCACTCCCGCGCCCAGCCAATCAGATAGACTGGGCTGGGGGCGTGCACAGCTAGAGGGGAGCCGAAGATGTGGCTGCCTGCATTTTCAGCGCTGTTTACCGGCAACCACAAAGGTTTCTCAAAGTGAGGCATGCTGCAATAGGAATCCTTCGGGGGCCGGCTAGTGACTGGCCCTGGAATCTTTTAGATTCCAGGGCTGAGCTGAGAGGGTTTTGCTCCAATTTCAAGTGGACCAAATACCAGGATTTTCACTATCCTGGTGATTGGTTCTTGTCCCCATTTAGGATGCCCCGCTGTATGAAACCCCCCAGATCACCCACTCAACTCACCTTCTTGCTGTTCCCATGGCACATGTACGGGCTCTCGTCCAATCAGTGTTTTATGCCATGCATACTAATACACAGCATAAAGCCATTGTTTTGGACTGAGGGTCGACATATGGAATGGTGGCAGCCACATCCCCGGTCTCCCTATGCAGTGCGCACACTCCCACAACCAGTCTATCTGAATGGCAGGGTGAGGGAGTGCACACAGCTACAGGGATGCCAGTGATACGGACCACAAACGCGGCAAGGGACCGGTGGCAAGGTAATGGGTTTGCATGCGATCTGGGGGGTCACAAAGTAAGACATCTTGAATTGGCTGGTCCTGGAGCCTTTTAGACTCCAGGGCCGGCACTGCCACGGATAGGTTCTTTTTAACAATGAATGAATAGACAAGGAATGGGAATATATTTCACTCCAAAAACACAAGTAAAGGGCGGTTTTGTTTTGGTAGTGGCTGGGCCTCATTTTGTAATATCATATGTTTTATATCGGCATTTGCAGCCTTGACACAGATTTGCTGTCTCCTTGTGTTATGTGATGTTGTTTTCAGGTTCAGGTCGCCCCATTATCATTCAGGGGCTGGATCTACCTTTTCATCTGCATTTTGTGCTCCATCGGTATCTAACCAAAGCCTGGCTCATCTGACCCCACCTGACCTGCAATCCTAATGTATGTGATGTGACCCTCAACTAGACCCACAGTTCAATCCAAAGTCCAGTTCATCTGATTTCATTTAGACTACAATCTTGATTAATCAGTGACCCAGCATTTCTAACACACTCTGAGGGTCATGCAAATGATTTGATGGCACATGGTGCACCAGTGGTGAGTCTTGCGGTGTGAGTTGCCGCCTGCATTCCAGTGAGCTTTTTCATTTTAGCATACAAGAATGTGCAATAAATGTTGTTGTTCCATTTGTTTCCCAAAATATCACCTAAATCTCTAAACCTGTGATGGGGCGTATTAAAAGAGATTGCAGCTTACCTTGCCAAACGTTCCTCCAGCACTGTTATTCTCCCTCACCAATCAACTTTTTCAGGTTCCAGACTGGAACCACGCCCCCCCCTGGTTTGAATGGCTCTCCAATGCCATCCAATGCCACTGGGGGAGGTCCGCTGGAGCCAGGGGAGATGAGCCCGGTGCCTGAGATGCCACCTGCTGCTGGAGGAGCCCCGCCAGAGCGGGGGAAGATGAGCCCTGCTTCCCGAGATGTCTGCTGCAGCCCCTGCATAATCTCTAAAGGAAAGCCGCCCCCACTATCAGAGCTGCCATGCAGGTAGGCCGCTGTCCACCCCAAGCTTCCACCACACCACTTTCCTACCTCCTGTCGGCCTGCCCACCAGCCTGCCCACCTACCTTCCAGGTCACTAACCAGCCTGCCTAACTACCTACCTACCAGGTCACCCACCAGCCTGCCTAACTACCTACCTACCAGGTCACCCACCAGCCTGCCCACCTACCTTCCAGGTCACTAACCAGCCTGCCTAACTACCTACCTACCAGGTCACCCACCAGCCTGCCCACCTACCTTCCAGGTCACTAACCAGCCTGCCTAACTACCTACCTACCAGGTCACCCACCAGCCTGCCCACCTACCTTCCAGGTCACTAACCAGCCTGCCTAACTACCTACCTACCAGGTCATCCACCAGCCTGCCCACCTACCTTCCAGGTCACTAACCAGCCTGCCTAACTACCTACCTACCAGGTCACCCACCAGCCTGCCCACCTACCTTCCAGGTCACTAACCAGCCTGCCTAACTACCTACCTACCAGGTCACCCACCAGCCTGCCCACCTACCTTCCAGGTCACTAACCAGCCTGCCTAACTACCTACCTACCAGGTCACCCACCAGCCTGCCCACCTACCTTCCAGGTCACTAACCAGCCTGCCTAACTACCTACCTACCAGGTCATCCACCAGCCTGCCCACCTACCTTCCAGGTCACTAACCAGCCTGCCTAACTACCTACCTACCAGGTCACCCACCAGCCTGCCCACCTACCTTCCAGGTCACTAACCAGCCTGCCTAACTACCTACCTACCAGGTCACCCACAAGCCTGCCCACCTACCTTCCAGGTCACTAACCAGCCTGCCTAACTACCTACCTACCAGGTCACCCACCAGCCTGCCCACCTACCTTCCAGGTCACTAACCAGCCTGCCTAACTACCTACCTACCAGGTCATCCACCAGCCTGCCCACCTACCTTCCAGGTCACTAACCAGCCTGCCTAACTACCTACCTACCAGGTCACCCACCAGCCTGCCCACCTACCTTCCAGGTCACTAACCAGCCTGCCTAACTACCTACCTACCAGGTCATCCACCAGCCTGCCCACCTACCTTCCAGGTCATTAACCAGCCTGCCTAACTACCTACCTACCAGGTCACCCACCAGCCTGCCCACCTACCTTCCAGGTCACTAACCAGCCTGCCTAACTACCTACCTACCAGGTCACCCACCAGCCTGCCTAACTACCTACCTACCAGGTCACCCACCAGCCTGCCCACCTACCTTCCAGGTCACTAACCAGCCTGCCTAACTACCTACCTACCAGGTCACCCACCAGCCTGCCCACCTACCTTCCAGGTCACTAACCAGCCTGCCTAACTACCTACCTACCAGGTCATCCACCAGCCTGCCCACCTACCTTCCAGGTCACTAACCAGCCTGCCTAACTACCTACCTACCAGGTCACCCACCAGCCTGCCCACCTACCTTCCAGGTCACTAACCAGCCTGCCTAACTACCTACCTACCAGGTCACCCACCAGCCTGCCTAACTACCTACCTACCAGGTCACCCACCAGCCTGCCCACCTACCTTCCAGGTCACTAACCAGCCTGCCTAACTACCTACCTACCAGGTCATCCACCAGCCTGCCCACCTACCTTCCAGGTCACTAACCAGCCTGCCTAACTACCTACCTACCAGGTCACCCACCAGCCTGCCCACCTACCTTCCAGGTCACTAACCAGCCTGCCTAACTACCTACCTACCAGGTCACCCACAAGCCTGCCCACCTACCTTCCAGGTCACTAACCAGCCTGCCTAACTACCTACCTACCAGGTCACCCACCAGCCTGCCCACCTACCTTCCAGGTCACTAACCAGCCTGCCTAACTACCTACCTACCAGGTCATCCACCAGCCTGCCCACCTACCTTCCAGGTCACTAACCAGCCTGCCTAACTACCTACCTACCAGGTCACCCACCAGCCTGCCCACCTACCTTCCAGGTCACTAACCAGCCTGCCTAACTACCTACCTACCAGGTCACCAACCAGCCTGCCCACCTACCTTCCAGGTCACTAACCAGCCTGCCTAACTACCTACCTACCAGGTCACCCACCAGCCTGCCCACCTACCTTCCAGGTCACTAACCAGCCTGCCTAACTACCTACCTACCAGGTCATCCACCAGCCTGCCCACCTACCTTCCAGGTCACTAACCAGCCTGCCTAACTACCTACCTACCAGGTCACCCACCAGCCTGCCCACCTACCTTCCAGGTCACTAACCAGCCTGCCTAACTACCTACCTACCAGGTCACCCACAAGCCTGCCCACCTACCTTCCAGGTCACTAACCAGCCTGCCTAACTACCTACCTACCAGGTCACCCACCAGCCTGCCCACCTACCTTCCAGGTCACTAACCAGCCTGCCTAACTACCTACCTACCAGGTCATCCACCAGCCTGCCCACCTACCTTCCAGGTCACTAACCAGCCTGCCTAACTACCTACCTACCAGGTCACCCACCAGCCTGCCCACCTACCTTCCAGGTCACTAACCAGCCTGCCTAACTACCTACCTACCAGGTCATCCACCAGCCTGCCCACCTACCTTCCAGGTCATTAACCAGCCTGCCTAACTACCTACCTACCAGGTCACCCACCAGCCTGCCCACCTACCTTCCAGGTCACTAACCAGCCTGCCTAACTACCTACCTACCAGGTCACCCACCAGCCTGCCTAACTACCTACCTACCAGGTCACCCACCAGCCTGCCCACCTACCTTCCAGGTCACTAACCAGCCTGCCTAACTACCTACCTACCAGGTCACCCACCAGCCTGCCCACCTACCTTCCAGGTCACTAACCAGCCTGCCTAACTACCTACCTACCAGGTCATCCACCAGCCTGCCCACCTACCTTCCAGGTCACTAACCAGCCTGCCTAACTACCTACCTACCAGGTCACCCACCAGCCTGCCCACCTACCTTCCAGGTCACTAACCAGCCTGCCTAACTACCTACCTACCAGGTCACCCACCAGCCTGCCTAACTACCTACCTACCAGGTCACCCACCAGCCTGCCCACCTACCTTCCAGGTCACTAACCAGCCTGCCTAACTACCTACCTACCAGGTCATCCACCAGCCTGCCCACCTACCTTCCAGGTCACTAACCAGCCTGCCTAACTACCTACCTACCAGGTCACCCACCAGCCTGCCCACCTACCTTCCAGGTCACTAACCAGCCTGCCTAACTACCTACCTACCAGGTCACCCACAAGCCTGCCCACCTACCTTCCAGGTCACTAACCAGCCTGCCTAACTACCTACCTACCAGGTCACCCACCAGCCTGCCCACCTACCTTCCAGGTCACTAACCAGCCTGCCTAACTACCTACCTACCAGGTCATCCACCAGCCTGCCCACCTACCTTCCAGGTCACTAACCAGCCTGCCTAACTACCTACCTACCAGGTCACCCACCAGCCTGCCCACCTACCTTCCAGGTCACTAACCAGCCTGCCTAACTACCTACCTACCAGGTCACCAACCAGCCTGCCCACCTACCTTCCAGGTCACTAACCAGCCTGCCTAACTACCTACCTACCAGGTCACCCACCAGCCTGCCCACCTACCTTCCAGGTCACTAACCAGCCTGCCTAACTACCTACCTACCAGGTCATCCACCAGCCTGCCCACCTACCTTCCAGGTCACTAACCAGCCTGCCTAACTACCTACCTACCAGGTCACCCACCAGCCTGCCCACCTACCTTCCAGGTCACTAACCAGCCTGCCTAACTACCTACCTACCAGGTCACCCACCAGCCTGCCCACCTACCTTCCAGGTCACTAACCAGCCTGCCTAACTACCTACCTACCAGGTCACCCACCAGCCTGCCCACCTACCTTCCAGGTCACTAACCAGCCTGCCTAACTACCTACCTACCAGGTCATCCACCAGCCTGCCCACCTACCTTCCAGGTCACTAACCAGCCTGCCTAACTACCTACCTACCAGGTCACCCACCAGCCTGCCCACCTACCTTCCAGGTCACTAACCAGCCTGCCTAACTACCTACCTACCAGGTCACCCACAAGCCTGCCCACCTACCTTCCAGGTCACTAACCAGCCTGCCTAACTACCTACCTACCAGGTCACCCACCAGCCTGCCCACCTACCTTCCAGGTCACTAACCAGCCTGCCTAACTACCTACCTACCAGGTCATCCACCAGCCTGCCCACCTACCTTCCAGGTCACTAACCAGCCTGCCTAACTACCTACCTACCAGGTCACCCACCAGCCTGCCCACCTACCTTCCAGGTCACTAACCAGCCTGCCTAACTACCTACCTACCAGGTCATCCACCAGCCTGCCCACCTACCTTCCAGGTCACTAACCAGCCTGCCTACCTACCTACCAGGTCACCCACCTGCGTTTGGGAGTGCGCACATGCACTTTGGTAGTGCGTACATGCGCTTGGGAGTTTGTGCATGGGCAATTGGGATTGCGGCCTTGTATGTCTGAGAGTGCTGGTGTTTGCTCCAATGTTTCCTAGCAACTTGGGGAGAGGGGAGAAGCACAGCCAGGGTGTCTAAAGCTAGTTTTGTTAATCTTACAAACCCTACACATTATGCTGATTATTATGCAGCATCACAGAGCCAAGGGCCATGCCCACTTTTTTCAGAAGAGAAATTTGAATGTGAACCTGTAAACCTCGATATCTCGTCCATTTCTTCCTCAACTTAAAAACAGAAAACAGTTTGGACAGTGCCAAATGTAACCCAATACAATGGTGTAACTATTGCCTTTACCTTCACTTTAAAGGTGAAGGACATCATTTTTCATTTTTTTTTCAGGTTTGGAAATAACCCAATGGGCTATGCAGAATAATATGGCTTTTTTCTGAATACCCCATAGGGCCCGGTTTTTAAACTCCTTAAAAATACCCCACCTCATTAGAAAAATCACGTATCTCAGCTGGAAAAATGCTGGAACGGAACAAAACTGGAACAAAGATTTTTCATTGCACTTCATTGTGTGTTAAAATGAAAAAGCTGCAGGTTACAATTCACACGGCAAGGCACACTGCTGGTGCACCCTGCCTTACCAAAGTATGAGAATGACCCTCACAGTCTGATGTATCTGTACTAAAACAAAGGGGGTCAGGGGAATTATCTGGTGAGGTCAGTGTGACTTGCAGTGTGGATTGTGGTGTGGATTGCAACCTGCAGCTTTTTAGTGTTTAGACACAAAAAAAGTGATGGCCTGTACATGTGTTTCCTATGAGGTAAGGATGTATTTTGTTAGGTTTGGAAATAACAGCCTCCTATGGGCTATACAGAAAAATGTGGCTAATTCTTAAAGCGGACCTTCACTCTGAATAAGAGAACGTCAGGCAGCCTGCAAACAGGAAGTGTCTTCTCACTGTGCTGCTCTGCATTGCATATTGCATTGCATATGGAAGCCACCATCTTATCAGGCAGCCTGCAAACAGGAAGTGCCTTCTGACTGTGCTGCTCTGCATTCTGGGACTGCTGACCTTTTCCTGACCCCAGCTCTGCTCTGTCTGAGCAAAGCACAGCTATAACCCGCCCCCCTGTACTTTATCCCATTCTCCTCTCCACCAAGTGTGATGCTTCTGAGTCAAGATGGCGGCACCCGTATCCTAAAGTCCTGAACAGAGTGGCAGACCAGTGGGGGAAAGAATAATGGGGGGGGGGGGTCCTTTATTGGGTTCTGGACCACTTTTTTACATTTCCCCAGTTACCAGAACTGATGTATACGCTATAACCCATAAGAGCACCTGTAATACAGCCCAACTGGGGGGCTTTTTGCCATATACATGAACATTGTGGTTATTGTCAGTGGTTTAGCTCTGTCATAAATAACAGGTGCCAGAACACCCTGGACCATACAATTTTAAGTCAACATTCTATGTATCCTTTCTGCTCCATAATATATATATATATATATATATATATATATATATATATATATATATATATATATATGCAATTTAGTTATCAAAGCATATACTGTGTGTATTTTGACTTTATTTACCATTAAATTGAGCTTTATACTACTTTATTGTGGTCTGCCTCTCCTTTAATACCAGGGAGGCCCCAAGGGCTGTGAGGCACAGAAAAATAGCTTCTCTATGGCCCCTTTCACACCTCTGGTGTCTTCCCTGGTGCAGCAGGGGGAAGGAAAATGTGGCTGACGTAGCCCCATAGAAGTCTATTGTCCCCAATACACACATGTAAAAGCACAGAGGTGTGTATCTTTCAATAGAAAAATGTGGGGTCTAAGCCTACCTCTAAGCATACTAGCCAGCACACCATGTCAGAACACCAGCCCCTATGCCCTTCGCCACAGGTCTGATGCTCTCCCAGGAGTGAACATCGGGCTCTTTCACAGCCCCTGGCCATTTGGGGATACAGGTAAAAATGGGTTGGTTGTTCTGCAGCCATTTGTAAGGAAGGAGGAAAGGATCTACCTTCCAGGCTGGCACTCTGCCATGCTCTTCTTTTTTCCTAGCAGAAGGGAGGGGTATTTATACCTCAGGGTGTGGCTTGCCTGGGGATCTTCTCCCACCTCCTAGCTGCCAAAAGACAATAAGGAGAAGAAACACAAAACATTTTTTGGACCATTTAGGTCCTGCGTTTGAAATATTGACAAGTTATCTACAAATAAATGTGTGTAATATTAATTTTAAGCATTAAACAATACAATCCAGTTCTGCGCATTGTGCTCTATGGGATCTTGATCTAAAGCACCAGGCTTCATCTGGCTCTGCTTCAACCAGAGCACACGGCACTGCATCATTTTCAGCACATTAAGCGCTATCTGGCGGCTGCATCGACGTTAGTATTTTTTCAGTTGTTAAATTTGACGTTGAGTGCCGCTGATGCTAAAAAAAGTGCAGCGTGGTGCTGACGCTTCTTAAATAGGCTCTCAAGTAACTTCGAGTGATTCAACAAAGCTGACTGGGAGCCAAATTTAAAATAGCGCCATCTAGTGCCACTTGAGTGTGTCTACACGACTCATGCTTCCACATGCCGGCCCCAGGCTGCAGGCGCTCTGTGCTGTAGGCTTTGAGCTCAGTGCTGCGCATGGCCCATTTTGCTGATGGGGATAGCGGCACAGGTAGCGCCGGGGATGAGCACTGGAAAGCTTAGGGATTTATTATAAAAAATCACAGCACCCGCACCACCCTCCAAAACCAGGAGTTCTAGGCATACAGCGCCAGGTGAAATCCCTCAAAAGTTGTTTTTAAAGGATGGCAGCACAGCGACTGTGCAAACATATGGGATGCCATTGGGGACACATAAATGATCTGACAAATGTTTTGCAGGGCAAAAAATACAATTTTGCAGCACATAACTAAAGTTCATAAAATGAGTGAAAAAACTAATCCACACAGTCCAGGGATCTCGTGGCACATGCACGCGGCCAAAAAAATAAAAAAACGCTAACGAAAAGTTAACAAGAATGATTAAAGCTCCATTGAAATCTATGGGAGAATGACACAGAGCGCATGGTGTGATGTGACAATGTAGGGAACACAGCGTCGGCGCTCAAATAATCCCTGGCACTGATGATAGATGAAACGCTATATGATCAGAGGCGCCATTGTATTTTTCATTGTTAAATTTGCATGCCGGCGGACGCACCTGACGGGGACCTGGCACTACGTGGTGCTGGGTGGCAGTAGCGCTCCCTTAACAAGCCCCTAATTAAAATTGTCCAGTCAAATCGGCTCGAAAATGCGGGCGAAAAATTACCGTTTCCTTTTGAAAATGGTTTAAGGAAGCAAAGATTTCTGGAAAATTGGCTCAAATTTTCCAGCTGAAAATGGAAAATCTCTGAAAATGTCTCTGGTGCTGAGAAGCCTTCACCCAGAATGGTGCATTCATTTTCCACATTTCACACAGCTTCAGAATCATCAGGTGACACTTGTGCAACTAGTCACTTTGTTAAGAAGAAGCACATTCATCCATGTAATGCTAGATATGTCTTTTGTAATAGATCAAGGCAATTGGACGCACTCTTTTATTTTACTTCACATGTTTTGTTATTCATCCCATTATTAGGAAAGGCAGCTGGATGACATGTTAAACTTGTGTTGCAGCAAAATAAAACAGCTAGTGCAGTTGCCTAGATTTATTCCTAATTGTATTTATTTTTTAACTGTTTCAAAAGAAATGAAAAAATAATCATGGCCTTACCTCTTGAATTGATCATCGACCTTGTGGTTTAGCACCTATTCTGAGGTGTCTGGTTTAATTTTTTATTAGTATTAGTAGTTTTAAAAAATATATAAAATTAATTAATAAAGAGATGTATTGAGTAATAGATCAAGGCACTTGCTGTTTTCTTTTGCTCTATATGTTTTGTTATTCATCCTACTAGATTTATGTGTGAATTCAGCATTGCCTATTGGAAAAGGCGGCTGGATGACTTGTGAAATGTATTAAAGTGGAAATGTAAAAAAGATATTACAATTACGTAGATTTATTCCTGCAGATCTACTGAAGTTAACTTTTTTTAACCGTTTCAATTAGAATAAAAACAAATCATTTCCCCTCTCTTCACGTTACCAGGCTGGTGCACCAGTCTGGCCCTGGTAACCCACCCTGGCCACTATAGCCTTTGGCCCAGGTTTGGTACTCTGCCTGTGGTGTGGGCAGTCATTTTTTAAATTAAAATATATAAAAGGTAATTCTGCATATCTTTTACACCCATAATAAAAAACACATGGTGACAATTACTGACTTAATGGAATATGCTGAGTATTTTTTACACCTGCTCGGGGCAGCTGTAAATAATTTGTCCAAAAGAGTAGTAAAAACTGGAGTCAAAACATTGCTGAATCACCCTAATAATTTTACATGAGAAAAGGCAAATGAAAAAAATGTGGGCGTTATTTAAGAAATGCTAACACCATGTAGTACCATGTAGCGTCAGGTGAATGCCGGGCACAGTATGTGAAAACCATGTATATGAAAGTCAAACTGGTGTACGCCTCTAATAGCGTCATGTAGCATCGCATGTATCACTAGCGGTGGCTCAGTGTATAGCGCCGGCGCTGTGTTTTCAGCAGCGCCATGAAGCACCTGTCACGGGCAGGCTGGTTCATTAATAAAGCCAGGAACTGGCAGATGAGCATCTGTACTGCGGTGCTAAGAGTGACCGCTAGTGGTCGCTCTGATTGGCCGTGAGTCGCTATTACAGAGCGCCTCAGTCGCTGTAGTAACATTGCTGACATTGATGAATTTGATGTGTGAGTCGCTATAACACCAGTACAGAGCTATATGGGAGCGAATTGTAGCGACTGGTCAGTTTGAGCGACTCAAACCATATTGATAAAAAAAAAAACAGCCTCACACAGCGCCGGCGCTCAAAATTGTGTTGCTATAGCCCAGAGCGCCAGAAGCTGTGTGATTAAAGTCCGTTTTTGAACACATATCCTCTAGTAACAAAGCAAAAACATATGGAATTACATTGTTATTGCATTGTGACATTAACACTTTAATACCAGACCTGTAATGACAATTCTACATAAAAAAATAAAAAAAGTTTTCAAAAATGTATTTAAATAGGCCAGGAGAGGTCACACAATGATTTGATACAAAACAAAAAAAATTATTAAAAGAAAACCCTGTTTAAAGAGAAGAAATGTAACGTCCATTGAAATGTATGGAAGAGCGACAGGTAGCGACCGGTAATACCAGGCACTCTGGAAGCCAGAGCGCCGCTGGGATCCGCAGAGTCATCTGTGATGATGAATCAGTTGCTACGTGTCGCTGTAAGAGGCGCTCACCAGAATCGCCTTCATAAATGTGGTATTGGGTACAGCGCCCAGCGTTCACCTGGCGCTACCTGTCGCTTACAAGGCACTACCTGTTGCTATCCCTTGATGAATAAAGCCCTCAGTTGTATTCTCCTATACAATTCAGTGGTCTTTAATTTGTTTGTGTAAAAATAGAGTTTGGATCCACTTTTCCCACTATTTTATCATATAGTGATTGTCAGTGTCATGTTTCACATGCATGCTTTGCATTTTATGTTGTTTGTCCCTTTGCTCTCCCCTTCTCCTTGTCTTCTGTATTGCCCCTCCCCTCTCTCCTCACTTGCTTCTTATCCTCATCTCATCCACATGCTAGCTTCTTGTCTGTACACAGCATTATTTTTTGACCTATCCATCTGTTCATCGGTGTATGATCTGCAGTTTGAATAAACTTCATCACAATCTACAAGGTGTCTTTTGGATCGAGTCACTGTCAGCCAATTCACCTAGGACTGAAGGTTACAGCCATCTCATCACAACTGTAAGTTACAGAGATCACACTTTCAGTGCTTAGACTGGAGAGGCAGAACAGTCAAAAAATTAGTGAACGGATCTTAAAGGATCAGACAAATATCTTATAAACGATCCTCGCTGGCTAGGCACGCATACTGAGATGTATATGGACACTGGCAGGGGCGGACTGGGGATAAAAACGGCCCGGGACTTTTTGGGGCACACCGGCCCTGTTGTACTGCTTCTGGCCCAGTAAAGTATCTTAACATCACATTACATATACACCTTATTTTTCGTTCCACAACATGCACCCAGGGTTTAGAGGAGAAGAATAATAAAGGAAATATTCTGAACCAAATGGTGTGATAAAATTCCCCCATTACAGACAGCGTGCAGGATCACTCCATTACAGGCCGTGAACGGCATCTCCCATTACAGCCACTGGGGGCATCCCTCAGTACAGCCACTGGGGGCATCCCTCAGTACAGCCACTGGGGGCATCTCTCAGTACAGCCACTGGGGGCATCCCTCAGTACAGCCAGTGGGTGGGGGGATCCCTCAGTACAGCCACTGGGGGCATCCCTCAGTACAGCCAGTGGGTGGGGGCATTCCTCAGTACAGCCAATGGGGGCATCCCTCAGTACAGCCAGTGGCTGGGGACATCCCTCAGTACAGCCAGTGGGTGGGGGCATCCCTCAGTACAGCTAGTGGGTGGGGGCATCCCTCAGTACAGCCACTGGGGGCATCCCTCAGTACAGCCAGTGGGTGGGGGCATTCCTCAGTGCAGTCAGTGGGTGGGGACATCCCTCAGTGCAGCCAGTGGGTGGGGGCATCCCTTAGTGCAGCCAGTGGGTGGGGGCATCCCTCCCATACTGCCTCCCATACTGCCCAAGGGTCTCTTAATACATCCTTGAAGCCCATTCATACTTCCACAGGCCCATCATACAACCAGGTTGACTACATATAGTATCTAGACACATAGTAATGGCTGCATATCGTGCTGAAGCCATATTATCTGGTGCCCTAATGAAATAAACACAGATGAATGATTCTCTCTAAGTGTCACCAGTCAGGGCCCATACACAGCTGGTCATTGTCTTAGCCTATGAAAGCCACATGACTTTCCAGCCCTGATGGCTGCCCAGGTGAATCAACGGAAGAGAGAAAGACTCATGCTTACTGGTGTCGGTGGGCAGGACCCATATGCCCGGTGTCCAATGAAAACAATAGACGCCGCCCATAGACGCCCACCACGCAACAATTAAGAAGTGTTGGTAAGTAAGTTCGTGTGTGAGTGTGTGTGTGCGCGCGCGCGTGTGAGTGTATGTGTGTGTGCGCACGCGCGTGTGTGTATGCTCGTGTTTGAGAGCGGCCGCAGCGCGGGGGGGGGGAACCAGCGGCCTTTGCTGGTGCCGGCCTACCGGGATTTTGCCCGGTATGCCCTATGGCCAGCCCGCCCCTGGACACTGGATTACAGCAGTAAACAGTGCAGACTGCATCATCCAGCCAGCAGTAAGCCCAGCCCAGGATATATCAGTTACAGCTCAGATTATTGTAAAGAACTACTCATACAAGTGTTATTTATCAGCTTCCATACGGTCTGTGTATTACCACATCTTCCATACGGTCTGTGTATTACCACATCTTCTATACAGTCTGTGTATTACCACATGCTTTCTTCTACCTGCAAGTGATTGTAAGCCCTGTGTGCTGACTTCTCCGGCTCCTCTCACCACTGGTTGCCTAGGAAACCTGATCCCCTGGCCAGAACTTTGATACATTTCTATGCAAACACACTACATGGTAATTTAACCCTCTGCTTGTCAGCACAATGCACCAGGGAGACAACATGCAATCTGAAGAACTTCTTCCAGAACAGGAGTTAGATCCTACAAGCCCCATAAAGCAAAAGCAACTTGGAAGGTGCAACAAAACTATGAAGCTGACAGAGATGAACTCCTGTGTAACCTCAGACACTTATGGTCCAGGACTATTGAATGCATGTCAGCTCTGTCTCAACCAACTCGTGAGGTACTGCACCTAGAAGACCTAGTTAACCAATTGAATGCTGCTTATGAGAATTATCAAAGACTGTATGCCAAATATGCTGATCTCTTAAAGCGGTACAACATAGAAGATTCCTTACAAGAATTAAAGGAATGGAATGATCTCAATCTTGCAAGAGATGATTTAGTATTACAAACAAAGACAAAGGCAGAGGTAAAAATCGCACGTCTCCATGAATCCAGATCCCATCTCTCCACATCTTCTAAGCGCTCCACAAGATCTTCCAGATCCTCACTATCAAAATCTTCTACACTCAGCCAGCAACTCATCAAAGCTCGCGCTGATGCAGAAGCATCTAAAATCCTGGCAGCCTTCACCCAAGAGAAAGCAGAGATGTAAGCTGAAGCTGCAAGGAGGAAAGCAGAAATAGAAGTTTTGGAAAAGCAATGCGAGCATGCCAAAGACATGGCAAGACTGAGAGTCTTAGACGCAGGCTGCTAGTGACAATGAGAAGTCTTTGAGTAGCAGTCGCTCTGTTATATCGTACACTTCAGAACTCCTGGCATAGACAGAAAAGACTTTCTACCTTCCTGTCACACTAACCAGTTACCTCTTAGCACCCTCACTACTATACAGCTACAGACCAACTCACCCTTGGATTGTAAGCTAGATCCAGCGTTGAACGCCTTAGCACCATCTAATGTTCCCAAGTCGCTCAACATCAGTGTACCAGTAACTGCAACTAACTATGTCCCACCTGCAACCGTATACCCAAAATCTGAAAGCACAGACATGTCACAGTTCGCTAAATATATGCTTTACAGGGAACTCACTAGGACAGGCCTCACCACGTTTGATGTCAAACACGGAAATTACAGAGGCTGGAAATTCACCTTTAAGGCCACCATCAACAAGCTAGACATCATTGCTGCAGAAGAACTGGATCTGCTCATCAGGTGGCTAGGTCCCCCGTCTGCTGAACGTATCAAAAGACAGTTTATACTTCCAATCCTGCTGCAGGTCTTGATGCTGCTTGAGACCGACTTAAACATAGTTTTGGCAGCTCCGAGGCCATCGAAGATGCATTATTTAAAAGGTTGCAAGGCTTCCCAAAGATTACCTCTAAAGACAATCTGAAGCTTCAAGAACTCAGTGATCTTCTACTAGAACTTCAACTTGCTAAAGCTGATAACCTCCTAGGACCTCCGAGGACTCAGTTACCTCGACACCCCCCGTGGCATTAATCCCATTGTCCTCAAACTACCATATAGCATTCAAGAAAAATGGGTTAGTCGGGGGTCAACTTACAAGAAAAAACATGGAGTTGCCTTTCCTCCGCTTGCCTACTTCTGTGACCTTATAAAGGAAATTGTGGACCCAAGTTTCTTCTACAGCGACAATCCACCCTCTCCAGGACTTGCAAACACATGTATAACACACAGAGGCCGCAGGGGCCCAGTATCAGTAAAGAGGACTGATGTCCAACCTGCACCCACTACAGTTCTTCAAAAGACTGGGCAAAATAAGAAACTTGAGGATCCAAATCGCCAATTTCCCATACATAACTCTAAGGGCCGACCTGAAAAGGCCAAAAGACTGTATACCATTCTCGACGATCAGAGTAACCGATCTCTTGCAAGCACAAGGTTCTTTGATCTGTTAGGCATAGCAGGGGATGCTCTACCTTATACCCTGGGAATGCAGGCATTACAGAATGGGTAGAAGAGCCAGTGGTCTCATAGTTGCTCCACTTAATAGCAACAAAGAAATACCTTTGCCAACTATCATCAAGTGTAATCAGATCCCAACTAACAAGGATGAGATCTCCACTCCTGAAGCTGCCCTGCACCATTCGCACTTGAAGGACATAGCTGACCAAATACCAGCCTTTGATGAAAATGCTGATATCCTGCTATTACTTGGGAGAGATATTCTAAGAGTGCATAAGGTTTGCCAGCAGATCAACGGTCCACATGATGCACCTTACGCCCAGCGTCTGGATCTGGGCTGGGTCATCATAGGCAACGTCTGCCTTAGCAACGTCAGAAAACCATTCTCAGTCTCTTCCTTTAAAACACACGTTCTGCCAAATGGACGCATTACTTGTTTCCCACAATGACAACATCGCTACAGTGTGAAAGAAAAGCTGTGTGACAAAGGTACACAAGAGCGCACCATACTTGATAATAGCAAAGCATTTGTCTTCCGGGATGACAACAACGATAACACAGTGTTTGAAGTGACCCCAAGAGACAATGAGTTGGCAGCCACAATGGAAGATAAGGAGTTCTTGAAAACAATGAGTAAAGAGTTCTACCAAGATGATTCCAACAGCTGGGTGGCACCACTACCATTTCGCACCCCAAGGAAGAGGATTCCGAACAATATGCAATATGCAGATTCACGGTTCATCTCTTTAGAGCGCAGCCAAAAACGGACACCGGAGATGAAGAAACATTTCGTTGACTTCATTCAGAAGGTATTTGGGAGAGATCATGCTGAGCCTGCACCCCCTCTTACACAAGGAGAAGAATGCTGGTACCTACCGTGGCTTGGTATCTACCATCCTCGCAAACCTGACCAAATTAGGGTGGTCTTCGACTCAAGTGCTTGTTATGAAGGCTTTCTCTCAATGACAATCTTCTCACTGGGCCCAACCTGAACAACAACCTCCTAGGAGTCTTACTCCGCTTTAGACAAGAGCCGATTGCTATTATGGCCTATATCCAACAAATGTTTCATTGTTTCATCGTCCGGGAAGACGATAGAAACTTCCTCAGGTTCCGATGGTACCGCAATACTGATGTCAATGATGAGGTTGTGGACTATCGGATGAAAGTCCATGTGTTTGTCAATAGTCCCTCACCCGCAGTTGCCATTTTTGGACTGATGAAAACAGCCCAAATAGGCGAACAGGAGTTCGGGTCTGATGCACGTCAGTTTGTGGAAAGGAACTTCTACGTAGACGACGGTCTAAAGTCTCTACCTACGGAGGAAGAAGCCATTGACCTCCTCACCAGAACTCAGAACATGCTTGCTACAGCTAACCTACGACTACACAAAATTTTCTCCAACAGCAATGAGGTTATGAGAGCATTTCCTTCTGATGATCACGCCATCAGTGCTAAGGAATTCAAACTAGGGTCTGACCTTACCCTCACTCAACGCAGCCTTGGGTTGCTGTGGAATGTTAAGCAAGACGTATTCACATTTCGGACTTAAGTCTGTGACAAGCCCTTCAGAAAATGTGGAGTACTGTCTGCAGTAAACAGTATCTACGATCCCTTGGGATTTATAGCACCCTTTACTATTCAGGGCAAGGTATTACTCAGACAACTTACTTCAGAGTACACTGACTGGGACACCCCTTTACCCAAAGAAAAACAACAAAGGTGGGAATCCTGGAAGCAGTCTCTTCAGGCATTGGAACAGTTTAAAATACCATGTTCTTACACTCTTGGGTCTATGAAGAATGCCACTAGATTAGAGATCCATGTCTTCTCTGACGCATCCATGGAAGCTATAGCTGCTGTAACCTATCTCCGAGTCGTACTATCCCACTGTGAAACCAGTTTGGAATTTGGCATGGGAAAGGCAAAGCTAACTCCAAAACCTGCGCATACTATTCCAAGGCTGGAACTCTGCGCAGCCATGTTAGCTGTTGAAATTGCTGAGCTTATAAAGCACGAAATAGACTTCCATATTGACTCCTTTGACTTCTACACAGACAGCAAAATCGTACTAGGATACATACATAATCAAACAAGAAAATTCCATGTGTATGTTGGCAATCGAGTGGAACGCATTAGGAAATTCTCCATTCCAGCACAATGACACTATGTGCCCACTGATCTTAACCCTGCCGACCTGGGCAGTCGTGCAATACCTGCTAAAGCTTTTCTGGATACATCGTGGATATCTCAAACAGTACTCATGAATAAGAAATTCTTCTCAAGCACTGTAATATCTACCTTTGAACTTATCTCTCCGGATGCCGATAACCAAATCAGGACCACTGCAGTTACTCTTAATACCTCAGTAGAGACAAAGGTAAAACTAAAATCTCACCGTTTTGAAAATTTTTCGAAGTGGTATTCTGCCGTACGAGCTACTGCACGTTTTATTCATGTTGCTCATCACTTTGCAAGCAGCGGCGACACTAATCAAGAGTGTCGTAAGTGGCATATCTGTAAAGGGCCCCCCACAAGTGCAGAGACTATTAAAGCTGAAAGACTCATCATCCAATGTGTCCAACGTAAAGTATATCCACAAGAGAGTCACAACATCTCAAAGGGACTCAGCCCATCTAAAGATAGCCCTCTATACCGGTTGAATCCGATAATTGATCACAACAAACTACTCCAAGTAGGTGGTCGCATAGCAAGGTCTAGTGTGACAAATGAAAATAAATGAAAAAAGGGGATGAAAATCCCCTTATTATTCCAGGATGTCACCATATTACTGCTCTGCTAGTCAGATATTACCATGAGCAAGTCCAACACCAAGGCCGTCACTTCACTGAGGGAGCAGTAAGGTCTGCAGGTCTCTGGATAATCGGGATAAAGAGATGTATATCTTCCATACTACATAAATGCGTCAAGTGCCAAAGACTAAGAGGAAAACATCTAGACCAACAGATGTCAGAGCTGCCAACAGACAGATTAAGTATGGAACCACTGTTTACCAATGTCGGTTTAGGCGTTTTCGGCCCCTGGACTGTTGTTACACGTAAGACTCGTGGCGGAGTCACCAACAATAAGTGTTGGGTCGTGTTATTACTTGTTTAAGCATTCGTGCCATGCATATCGAAGTTATAGAATCAATGGACTCTTCTTGCTTCATTAACGCCTTCAGAAGATTTGTTTCCATACGTGGACCTGTTAAAGGAGCAGTATCGCGAATTTTTCTTGGTGACTTATATTTAAATGGTACTTTGAATGTAGGTAAGTGTTGGAATAAGAATTACAAATTTAGAAAAAAAATGATGTCTGTGTTGTGCAGCTGGAGACTAATAGCTCATGTTTATGTCTGCTGAGTGTCAGGGCCCGACACTCTGGCCTTTTCCACGCTGAGGAGAGGGGGAAACAATGTAACAAAGTAATCAGCTGTTCAGTGCTGGTAGCCGTCCAGCATAAGATAATATTGCAACATTGCCTGGCCAGAACATATATCTAAAACAGAAAGAACAGCTCTAGAAGTCATGTAGCTCATTGGTAAATTCAATGTCAGTTTGAACCAGAGAGTCATTGGTTCGAATCTCAGACTCACCAGTTTTTTTTTTTTTTTTGGGGGGGGGGGTTATTTTATTTCAGAATTGGATTTTTATGTTTACATCCTGTTTTTTTGCTCTAAACATTTTTTATTTTTGACAGTTTTCCCTTCATGTTGGCTCTGCTGCAGAATCTTTCAGTTTACCATTTTCTCTTTCATATTCTTATTTTTCATTTTTCCATATGATCTTTCTTTCAGCTTTTTGTGTTTTGAGCAAAGCCCAACCCAGGATTTTCACTATCTGGAGTTTTGTTTTGTGCCCCTATGGGCATCCCAACTTGGGATGCCCTGATATGTGAAATCCTGAAGTTCGCCTGTGAAAACCTACCTTTCCCTGTCCCACAGCGCATGTGTGGGCTCTCATCCAATCAGCGCTGTTTGCACGCAGATGGGGAGCCTGAGCAGAAACCTTCCTGGCCGCCCAGCCTGTCTAAATGACTATCTGCGTGAGCGCGCCAGAAAAATGGGGGGATCTGTGGTTATCCAGGGGTCGTTTCACACAGTGGGGCATCCCGATTTAGGATGCCCAAGGGGGGAAGGTCAATGGCCGGGTCTTATAGACTTCAGGGTCGGCCACTCAGTGTTTTGTTCCACTTTAATTCCTTTAGATTTTCCTGCACAGTTATTCAAAGAAGAATTTCAGTTATTTTCAGTCAGTTTAGTTTATTTTGTATAGATTTTACACATTTGAGTCACCTGGTCTCATAACAAAAGCAGCACCTCACACACACAGCCGTTACCACTGATTACAGTGTCAGCCTCTGAGGTAAAGTGTTGCTAGGACACCAGTGGGCTAAATGAAGCAGCTCACTAAATACAACCCAGCAGATCCCCCTATTCAGCAAATGGACTGAGCCATTGTCATTATACAATTTAAAAGAAAGGCAGATATTTTTTCCTTTTTCTATCGCCACATTATTTATACACATGTTAGAAGCTATTGTGTGGCTATTTAATTATTTATCTTTTTTAATGCAAATTTTGCGATACTGCTCCTTTAAGTTACTTAGATCTGACCGTGGCACAAATTTTACCGGAGCAGAGAAGATAGAGAATTTCTTTAATGAAAGTGTAAATGGGAATTCAACCCGCCACATTCCTCACATATGGGAGGTTCTTGGGAATGCATGATTGGGATTTCTAGGAAAATCCTGGATGCTATGCTGCTGGACCACAAATCTTCCCATCTCACACATGAAGTCTTGGTCATTTTCCTTGCCGAGGTGTCATAATCAATGGGAGACCACTTGTTCCTGTGTCCTCAGACCCAGAGTCTCCAGTATACTAACTCCAGCCACTCTTCTAACTCTTGGCTTGGAGTAGCCACTATTCCTCCTCAGGACTTTGATTGCCCAAACATTTACAAACACCAATGGAAACGGGTCCAACATCTTGCTAACGCATTTTGGAACCTTTGGAAAATGGAGTACCTTTGTAATCTTCAAAGTCGACGAAAATGGCAAGTTAGAAAACCTGACCTGCAAGCCGGGGATGTAGTTCTCCTCAAAGAGACAGATGCTCATCGTAACAATTTGCCTATGGGTCTTATTACAAAGACTATTCCAAGTAATGACCGCAAGGTGCGGAAAGTAGAAGTTAAGGTAGTAAAAGAAGGTTCTGTAAAACACTACTTTAGACCCATAAACGAGCTAGTACTTCTTTTGCCTAAACAGGAAGATGAACTTCTCACACTGACTTGATGCCAAGAGAGATGTTCCAGAAAAAGAGACATTATTATATACGGACTTAACTAATGTTAATATTGTTGTTAGAAATCATAGATTTTGACGGGGAGTGTCATGTTTCACATGCATGGTTTGCATTTTATGCTGTTTGTCCCTTTGCTCTCCCCTTCTCCTTGTCTTCTGTATTGCCCCTCCCCTCTCTCCTCACTTGCTTCTTATCCTCATCTCATCCACATGCTAGCTGCTTATCTGTACACAGTTAAATTTTTTTACCTATCCATCTGTTCATCGGTGTATGATCTGCAGTTTGAATAAACTTCATCACAATCTACAAGGTGTCTTTTGGATCGAGTCACTGTCAGCCAATTCACCTAGGACTGAATGTTACAGCCATCTCATCACAATTGTAAGTTACAGAGATCACACTTTCAGTGCTTAGACTGGAGAGGCAGAACAGTCAGACTCCAGAACATTGTAGCGTACAGCAAAAACAAACAAACTGCACTTATTGATCTAGATTCTAAAGCAATCTATATTGTACAAAATGCTATGTAATAGTAGCATGGCTAGTTACAGTCATTTTTGACTGGAGGTCCGCTCACACCCCCACTTATGTGGTACCTCACCATTAAATGTAAAAAGCAAGCCCAAAATTGGGCAAAATATTTACCCCTTCCCAGCTGAAGCAGCACCAGGATCCTACTCCTGTCACACTCCCTGCTCCACCGCTAACCAATGGAGTTGGGGGAGCGCAGTTATTTTCCAGCGGTGCATTACTCATGCTGAGATCATACCTCCTGTAGTCACAGAGCACACAATAGAACAGACCTTTAAAGTGGAAGTCCTGAAAAAAAAATCAACCCCCCTACCCTCTCCTGGCACAGAAAGACACCAAGCAGCATCCCCCAGCCCTGTGTAATGGGGAGAGCGGTCGATGGACTGCGGGTGATGTAAGGGGATTTATTACTTTGTAACCCCAAAAAGAAAGATAGGATGTGCTCATCCAGTCAATATATAGCAGTCAAGAGGTGCTAGAGGGATGTGACCACACACCAAGCAACAAAGAAAGTTAACCCTCTGCACACTCATACTATTGAAAAACCTAGCTAACACTTGTTAAGAACATGGACTGTTAGTTAACATAGATTGTCTGCACAAACTTTTAAACTTAGTAATGTTAGGGACGGGGTACTAATTGGACGGCCTTGACGTGGCTACCTCGCTTCTACATTCATTGCAATCTATGTTAACTAACAGTCCATGTTCTTAACAAGCTAGCTAGGTTTTTCAATAGTCTGAGTGTGCAGAGGGTTTACTTTCCTTGTTACTTTGTAACCCCCCACCCTGCCTCAGCGCCAGGAGAGGTCGGCAGGGCAGGGGGGTTGATTTTGACAGGTCTTCTGATTTGGGCCTTAATTCAGTAATCTTGCTTAAAACTTGATAAACTTGATAAAATATCTCATGAGGGTTTCTTGCTTTATTTTAAAATAGCTAGTGATAACAGGTAAGGCAAGTACATTTTTAAAATAAGAAAAAGCTTGCGGCTTCCTACTTCATCTGTCTCCCTCATGGTATCTCTCTCAAAGTCTCTCACCTTCAGTAGCGTCATTAGTCTCATGAGAGGGATTCCACAAAGACTTCTTTTCTGTGGTAGAAAAATGTACCCACCTTGACAAGTCAGGATTAGCTTGGTGGGACAACAAGAAAGGAGGAGGCCGGGCCTGTGCGCCCCTCTCTCTCACTACAGATGCCATTTAGATGGCTGCAATAGTGTCTCCCTGGCATCAAGAAGATCACAGCCCACCAGACCAGGAGGGGTTCTCTGACCTGATGGACTTGCGAAGAGGGCGGTGCCGGCAGGGTACAGATGAAGGAAGAAGCAGTAGTTCTTTTTTTATCATAAAAATGTGTATTCCTTTTTTTTCTTTTATAGCTGTTTGTGAACTGGTAAAAAGTCCAAGGGACCCCTATATCATTTCACACCATGTGGTGGCTTGAGCCATTGTATTCGGCACTCAGTACTACCAAATGGGGATTCTGGCTAAGGAACTTCTGAAATGGATTTACGTCACTTCGGGTCATCACTTAAAATAACCCACGAGTTAAAATAGGGTGTGATTCAGTAAAAAAGCTGAAGCATGATTTGCAAAAATTTCACTAGAGAAACTGGACAACTTATTGAAACCAGACCAACACCAGTTTCTTCTTTAACGGATGTTGGTCCCGCAGTCAGCTGATTAAAACAAGCTCCAGCATTCTGCCCCCCCCCGCACATAACTCTCCATAACGCCCATAATCCTCACCTTTAGTACGAGCCAGTGTCGGGAACGTAGTCCCGAGATTGGCCATGGACGATCACGGTGGCTTGTGCCAAGGATGCAACCATGGCCACTTGACCTCCCGGCGACCAATCGTGAGACTATGTTCCTGGTGCTGACCCAGGCACTCTGTTACAGTGCCCGATACACGCACACAAATGTCTACTACCGGTCGCTCTAAGCGCCGCTCTACATGCGCTTATCTGCTGATACCTGGCGCTAGTAATGAATCGGCCTCCCTGTCTTATTTTTTGCAGTCAGTGGATCTTTTTTCCTGCCCCAGAGTGAAATTATAGGTGTTTATAATGAACAGATGTGCATTTTAAGCATGTATCGTGGCTCATTTTAATCTCATGCCTTATTCTGAAATGAAGAATGAAAAGGTCCTTACTTTCATGCTATATTTAAAGGAATGTTACTGAATCAATGCCGTGGTGTTGAAAGTGAGAAAACTCTCCCAACGCATTTCTGGTAAGTAAAATGAGCGCGTGAAATCGCCTTACAATGCTGCAATCCATAGACAGCCTTAACAGCAAATCAATAGTGAATCAATACTCTCTCACTTTTTTGTCCTTGTTTGCAGAGGATTTATTGCAGCTTTTGTTTGAAAAATCAATACTGCTGGTGGGGAGGAATTGTTTTATAACCAAATCAATAAATACCATAAAAAGAATAAATCATATCTGCAAATACAGTTACATTGTATTAGAGCTTTGTTTTCTGCATGCAGCGTACAGTATGGCAAATTGCCCTAGGTACATTAAAATCTGCGTGATTATATCTGAAAGCAATAAAGCTTAATACATTGTTCCATAACCAGTTAATTAATTTATTTTAACTGTGATAAGCATCCCTTGAATTCATAAACCGACCTTGATTTTAAAGCCTACGTATAAGCTTGTTTTTAATGATATCTGGAGATCAAGTAAGCTTTGTCCAAGCAGTGCTAGATAGAGGATTTTCCCGCATCACACTATGGTGTTCCTTTAATACCCCGCCCAAAATACATAAGTGCTTACCGATTAATAGGTCTTTAGCTTAAGATCCAATCATCCACTCTTAAATTAAGATGCTTGAATGAAGCCAACTCATTTGGAACTAAGCACTTTAATGTCAACAGAGACATATGGTGTGGCAAACAAGCTTCAATAGATGCCTACCAAGCCTCCAGTTCCTCGGCCACATTAAGACACTTGCATTATTAGTTTACTGAGATGGTTTGTGCTGCTTCTAATTGAAAATAAGATCTGCTTAAGGGGTTATGGGAAGATTGGGAAAAAATAAATTGGACGCAAGTAATTTCTTAGAAAGAGTATAACCCTGGCCTGCTAACACACTGAAGAAAATAATTATTACAGACAGAACCGAGAGCTTCTTATTAAAATCTCTGAGCTTGACAAAGACTGTATGACAGATTTCACACAGCTTATTTGGGACCTTAGATTGGTGGCTGGCTGGCACCAGATCTTTTAAAGACCAAAATGATATATTTTTGCAACAAGTTTACATAAAGAGTAGCTACTTTAAGAGGGAAATTTTGGATGTCATGTGATATCAGTTTTGTTCATATCAAGCATTGTCAGTGTAATATTTTTAAATACGTGCATGATAAAATGGGTCTATTTAGATAAGCAGGTCCTACATATACATAAACAGTTAAATTTAACATTTGAACTTTGTAGGCTGGCTGTCATTTAAATTCTGTTATACCATTTTAAGCATGCATTAAGTTTAAAATAATTTCCTTTGTGAATAGGTAATATTTGTATTTACTGTCTGTCTGAAATCGAACTATTAATCTGATCAGTAAAGAAAAAGTAAAAACATCCATGGGCTCTTGATGGACAAACATGGTATTGATGAACAAAGGAAAAAGGGGGTATCTAACCCCCTACTTTCCTCAATGGTAAATCCGCATAATGCAGACCATACTAAATGTAGGGTCTTATTTATGATGTGCGTCTTTTAGCATCATTTTTGTGGCTATAGCACCAGCTTTGGAGCGCCGGCATTCCTGTCTAATCTGGCGCTATGCTGTGTACTACATTGGCGCAAGCATTTGCTGTGCCTAAGGCTACCAATTAGCTTTGATTGTTGCACTGAGGTATTGGCTGGCCTATGTCAGCGCCTGTTGGACCCGCCGGCCAATTATCCCAGCACCAGTGAGTGCTACTTTTACGGCGTTCCCCAGCATATTTATGAAATTTCTTGAAATCTGGCGCTGAAGGATTTTTCTGGCGCTGGTCAACATTTCCTCATTACAGTTACAAGAAATCACTGCTGGGGACAAAGGGGACACAGTTTACAGTTTTGGCTGTGTTTTAGTTATTGTTCTCCAAATTACACATCGTTAGGCAAAAGAATAACCCATAGCCCAGGTCCTGTGTTTCAATTATTGACAAGTCCCAATACAAGTTCTGTACAAATAAATGTGTGTACGTTTAATTATAAGCATTAAAGCATTAAACACCTCAATCCAGTTCTGCCCATTGTGCTCTATGAGCTACAGAGCCAGGTTTCAACTGGTACTGCCTCTACCAGAGCACCAGTGCTGCATTATTTTCAGTGCTACTGTTAAATAAGAGGCTAGCCAGTGGTCGCATCGGCACTAGTGATTTTTTGGTTGTTAAATCAGATGCTGAGTGCCGCTGAGGCCAAAAAAGCACTGATGCTAATAAAAGTGGACCAACACCCAGGATTTTGACTATCCTGGGTCTTGGTCCACTTCGGTGGGGCACCCCCGATCGGGGTGCCCCGCTGTGTTAAACCCCTCCGATGACCCGGAAAACTCACCTCTCCCCGCTCCCACGTGGCCGCGGACAAGCGATTTGACAGCAACGGACAAGCGGCTCCTCCGCTGCCGCCTAGCGCGTCACTCTTGACGCGCGCGCGCCCGCACCGGCCGTTCACAGACGGCCGGCGCGGGCGCACGCACGTCTAGAGGGGGTTTGGGGCGTTTGGGGGGGTTTCACCTCGCGGGACATCCCGATCTCGGATGTCCCGCGGGGAGGGAGGTGATCGGCCCGGGAATCTTATAGATTCCCGGGCCGATCACGGGAGGGTGATGGTCCACTTTAAAGAAAGCTCTAAGTTAAATTCAAGTAATACCAAATTAAAAAGCACAAATAAGACATACCACAAACAAATTAAAAACAGGGGATGATAACCCACCCGCTGTGAAGGCAACCAGCTAGTTAATAAACCATCCTATAAATAGGATGTTGAAAATAGATGATAAAACAAACTTAACAATTAACAAACATGTATAGTGCATGGCCAATGAGTAGGCAAACAAAGTAAAATATTACCAAATAAGTGAATAATTCAGCATCAAGTAAAGAAGATCGACTAAAGCATAACATTGGGGACTTAACAGCCAGGGGGATCCCTGTATTACCAGGGTCATTGATGGACAAAGTATATTATCCATTACTTTTCACCTAACCCACATGTAATGTAGCATATTGACCCAATTTGCACTATTCATTTTATCTGAGACAGAAATAAAATTCAGAACTATTTTTATATGCATTTCACCCCCTGCTTCCCTTGCTCCCATAAAGTAAGAGTAGATTGGTCTCTTCCTCTGCGAGTACGAGCAAAGGATTATGGGAGGCATGGTTTGTCAGGGAGGCAGGGCTGGGAACACACTGCGACTTTAGAAGGCTGGACCATCTCTTTTGAAAAGTTAGTGTATTATTTACAATCATCATACAATTTAGGCACATATGGTGATTTGTACAAAGTTTCTCTATTTTATTTTTAAATTCTTAATTTTTAGTGGCATAACTTGGAACTATGTGGCCCCTTTTAAAAGTGGTCCTGCAGTCAAAAATGACTTTAGGTCACATTTATCAATTGCAACTTGGGGATCCTGATTTGGGATGCCCCTACACTTAACGATTCTTAGGAATCAGACACAAACCTTGATGGGGATCATGAAATAGCTCCACACTGCAATAAAGCAGATCTCCCCCTTAAGGGGACTCTCATAGATTAGAGTTAGGATTGCACATACACAGAGGCACCTTGGCAATTGGTGGTGCAGATTTAGCATACTTCTGTAGATGTATCCAGATGTGTGCCAACCGTCATCCGTCAGATGGATCCGTCAGGCCATTGTAGGGGCCTATTCTGCTAAGGGGAGAGATCCTCCCTTTCGTGTTACTGCTCATTCTACTCGTGCGGTTGGGACCTCCTGGGCTTTTCAGCACCAGGCCTCTGTTGAGCAAGTTTGCAAGGCCGCTACCTGGTCTTCTGTTCACACTTTTTCAAAGTTTTACAAGGTTGATGTGCGGGCCTCAGCGGATGCTGTTTTTGGCCGCAAAGTTCTGCAGGCTGCAGTAGTTTGAGTTGTGCTTTATACCTTGTTTTTGGATCCCCACCCTTTATGGACACTGCTATTGGATGTCCCACAGGTAATGAATATCTTGAGGCGGGGTGTGTGACATACTTAGAATGGTATCATTTTGTGAGTGCTCGCCTTGTGGAATGGGTATTGTGGGTATGTCACACACCCCGCTTCAACCCGCCCTTTGGATTCTGCATCCTTCATATGGTGAACTTTGCGTTGTTATGACTGATATTTGGCTCTTCCTGGTCCTTTACCTTACTGCTTTCTTTATACTGGGTAATGAGTGGGAGGTCCCAGGTACTTGTGAACTGGGAGGGGCTTTCTTTCCTCCAATCATCTCTGCAGAAGCCCTCTACAGGACCATACTACCATACTAGGTAGTTATGAAGTGGTCTGCCACTCCTGCTTTGTATCTCCTATTGGAGTTATCCAAAAAAGTGTAGGTCCACCTCACACCTTGCTTAGCTAGGTGGGACACACCTTCACCCTGGGTAGGTTACTGGCAGAACTAGAAAATACATTGGGAATATGTCAGCACTGAAGATCATAGAGAATATAAAAAGCTAATGAGTAACTGGCTCCTGAAAGTAAACCTGTACATTGTGTGCACAATTATAATGTAGGTTGGCCAGTATTGAAAAATTCATTTCCTCCACGGTTGCCAAGAAAGCACTGGCTTAGAGGAAGCATTTATCACCGGTTAATCAATACTGGACCTAAAGATTCTCAACAAGTTCGTCAGACTGCGAAGGTTTCGCATGGAAACGTTGCGCTCGGCTATTCATTCTCTTCGTCAGGGGGACTTCATGACGTCCATAGACATTCAGGACGCTTACCTCCATGTTCCCATTTTTCCCGCACACCAGAGGTTTCTGAGGTTCGCGGTGGAGGATCGGCACTTTCAGTTTGTAGCTCTTCCCTTCGGTCTCACCACAGCTCCAAGAGTTTTCACCAAGGTGCTTGCTGGGGTGATGGCTCTCCTCAGAGCGTAGGGGATTCGCATTGTGCCATATCTGGACGATCTCCTCATCATGGCACCGTCATTCAGCCAGGCAGAATTGGACACCAGGACGGTAATATCCACTCTGGAGAGGTTCGGCTGGGTGATCAACTACCCCAAGTCCTCCCTACACCCGTCCAGGACAGTATCCTTTCTGGGAATGTCTCTGGATACAGATCTGGCCAGAGTTTTCCTTCCTCAGTCCAAGGTTCTTCTGATTCAGGAGTTGGTTCGGTCGCTCATGTCCATGCCTCGACCGTCCATCCGTCTAGGGATGAGACTGGTGGGTTTGATGGTGGCCTCATTCGAGGCGGTTCCCTTTGCTCAGTTTCACACAAGGACACTTCAGCTCCATCTGTTATCGGTCTGGAACAGGTCTCCTCAGTCGCTGGATGATCTTTTTCAGATGTCTCCCCGGGTTCGCCGCTCGCTTCGGTGGTGGCTGAACTCAACCAACCTACTGAGGGGCAGATCCTTTCGGACTCCTCAGTGGGAGATAGTCACTACGGATGCCAGCCTCTCAGGATGGGGGGGCTTTTGGAAGGATCTGCAAGTTCAGGGTTTGTGGAGTCCCCTGGAAGCTCACGAGTCTATCAATGTTCTGGAATTGAGGGCCATCAGGTTGGTTCTTTGTCATTTGACTCATCAACTGCGAGACTTGCCGGTCCAGGTCAGGTCGGACAATCGGACGGCGGTGGCCTACATCAATCACCAGGGAGGAACCCGCAGCAGGAATGCCCTCAAGGAAGTGTCTCTGATCCTGGACTGGGCAGAGAGACATGTCCCGTGTATCTCAGCAGTTTACATCCCAGGTGTGGAGAACACGGAGGCGGACTCTCTGAGCAGGATGTCAGCCCGCAAGGGGGAATGGTCTCTCAATCCCAGGGTCTTTCACTCAATTTGTCTCAGGTGGGGGTCACCGGCGGTGGACCTATTTGCCTCCCGTCACAATCACAAACTTCCGGCTTTTGTGTCTCTGGCGAAGGACCCACTGGCTCTCGCGACGGACGCCATGTCCCTGAACTGGAGGGATCTGGGGTTTCTGTACCTGTTCCCTCCGTTTCCCATGGTGGCCAGAGTAGTGCGCAAGCTTGCTCTGGAGAGAGCAACAGCAATTCTGGTAGCTCCAAGGTGGCCAAGACAGGTCTGGTTCGCAGACGTGGTAAGGTTGGCAGAAGATCAGTTCGTTCTGCCCCTGCTGCCAGATCTGCTCACACAGGGTCGTCTTCGTTACCCCAATTTACCAACGCTGGCTTTGACGGCGTGGCTGCTGAAACCTCCATCTTGAAGGAGGAAGGTCTTTCTGACGCTGTTATTCAGACTCTCATTCGTGCTAGAAAGAAGTCTTCTTCATCTGTGTACTATAGGACTTGGAGGTCTTATATTGATTGGTGTGAGGCTAGGGCCTTCCCTTGTAGGGAATTCTCTGGTCTGGACTTAGGGCTCCAACTCAGTACTCTGAAGGGGCAGGTGTCTATTTTTAACTAGATTCAAAGACAGGTTATAGAACTGTTTGCGAGCTTGAGTGCTGTGGTCCCTTTAAGATTTTTGTATTGTAATTGTCCTGCTTACATGCATCTTCCAGGTAGTTATGAAGTGGTCTGCCACTCCTGCTTTGTATCTCCTATTGGAGTTATCCAAAAAAGTGTAGGTCCACCTCACACCTTGCTTAGCTAGGTGGGACACACCTTCACCCTGGGTAGGTTACTGGCAGAACTAGAAAATACATTGGGAATATGTCAGCACTGAAGATCATAGAGAATATAAAAAGCTAATGAGTAACTGGCTCCTGAAAGTAAACCTGTACATTGTGTGCACAATTATAATGTAGGTGAGTATTATCATTTTTTACATATTTTCCAATGCCAAGCTGTATAAACTTGAATACAAATTGGATTGACGCATATCAGGTTATGTGTATTTGTGCAACAAGGGAGGATATTGCCTAAGGAGATCAAGACCCTTGTTTCACACCAGTGCGGAAGCGGGGCACTTGCACTTTCGGGCAAGTGCCCTGCATCCGCCTGTGAAAAGCTGGCCAAAGCCCTGCCTGCAGCGTCCTGAGGACACAGCACTCGCGGTCTCTTTCTATGTGAGTGGAGAGTGCGAGCGCAGAGCGCCCTCCACATACAGACAGCAGCGATTGCAGGGCGCTCGGCTAAAAGCATGAGCGCTCCCAAGCGGACTGGTCTGCACCCATCCTCAAGGTCTGCATCTTTATGCAAAATGGACCAAAAATAGATTTAAATGACTTTGAAAAGTAAAAAATTTGTAAAAGTCTTTCACATATATGCTGCACTCTTGGAATAGCTAATATATTGGAATGTAATCACATAAACCATTAAACACTTTGTTGCAAATAGTCAACAGGGTCGAAACCTGGTGAGAAAAAAAAGACACAAATTAACTGCTAAATATTTGAGAAGAACCAAACATGAAATTTACCATGGACCTATTACCCTTCAGTGATGTCATATTTCCGAGGTGGAACCTCCCTGGAGTGTCTGGAAATACAAGGTGTTCAGCATTCAGAGACATGCCCAATGTAAGGAAGCCTAAAACATGATCACTAATGAACAAGACAGATACTTTGGAAAGACTGGACCAAAAAAATATCTGAAGCCAGGTTTTATGGATCTGATGGATGGGACTGTGGCTGGATCAGTAATGGGCACAGAGCTCCACTTCGAGCTAGTTGGACCTTTTAATGTTGAAGATTGACTCAAAATCGACTCCAAAACCTACTGCCAGTTGTTAAAAGGCAACTGTTGTATAGGAAAAATTCTGCAAGAAAACTAGGAGTCAAGACTCGCTCATCTCTTAAACCGGACCAACAGCCTGGCACAGTTAGAGAAAAAAAACTCCCCCAAACTCGCTTGCCCCATCTGCATGCATGATACTGAAGCATTGTCAGCACTTACATTTGCTTCTGCATCCACTCAAGGCTGAAAAGCAGTCTTACTGATTTTCTAGTGGTAGTGGCCCTTTTGGAGCTTCTTTTCCTAGGATCTCTGCCATGCTGCTGCTTGGATTTAACTGACATAACTGACAATGCAGAGTAACAGGAAATTTAGCAGCACTACCACAGCAAGAGTTAGAAAAAGGTAAATGAATGTTTATGTGCAGCAATCTAAATTGCCCTGGGGGGGGGGGAGCATATGAGCACCGTTTGTTGTCTTGGTCCAGTTTAAGTCATTTTGAATGTTGGTCCACTTTAAGTCCATAAAACCTTTGAAAACTTTATCTTTAGACATTTCTTGTCTGAAATGCATTTAACAATTTGTGACTTTTCAGACTCGGTTAAATCTCTTTTTTGGCACTCTAAACGCTGCCAAATAGTTATGCACACCTTGATAGTGGGCCCCTGATCTGCTTAATAAACAAATGCTGTGCTCAATAGACATCACACATCACCTGATGATAATTCAGTCCAATTAGCATTCAGGTTTATTGGAGTTGGAAAATATGCATAAAGAAGCTGATATACCCACATGTCTAATAACTGAACACAGTGTAGTACAGGGAATATGTAGAATGACATTGCTGGTTTCTAAAGTATGGATTTGCTTTCTTGTGCTACACCTAACATTTCACTGGTAACATAGGCTGCAATAGAAAGTGTCTTACATATGTTTCTTTTGCTGTAGTCCTGCTATGTATTAACTGTGTGGGGTTGGATGGTCTTGGGCCCACCAGGAGAACATACTCTGCCCTACACAACCTTACAGTTACATGCAAATATTCCTGGCATATTTGTAGGGTTTATGCACACAGATATTATGCCTTGTATTGTATGGGAGTGAATGAGCTGTGCTCCTCTGTCTACAACTCATATCATAGTAAAATAAACAGCATCATTAATATCACATAATGTAAATTTCCTGTTGAAGATAGGGGACCCCCAAAGGACCCCTGAGTTTAGGGCCCCACCAGGGGATTACCACCAAAACTTGGTGGGCCAATCCATGCCTGTGTATTAATAAAATTACCCTCGCTAAATGCCACCTACACAGTGCTGTATAAAGCCACAGCCTAAGAAATGACAATCCGGGATTACACGTTACTATTTTCTGCTATACAGAAAACACTTCCCCAGTGATTAAAGCAGAACACTAGGATTTTTTGTTTCACATAGGCAAGAGCTAGTTAATGTGTTTGCATCTGTGACCCCAATAACAAGCTTTTACATCATATCCTGCCCTCCAGTTACAATTTTTAGCTTTTTTAATATTTTCACCCTGGTTTCCTTACCCTTTGCCCTAGTAACACAAATGATTAGGGATAAGCATGTGGATGTTTGGGTTTTCGCAGATCAGGCCTGCCAGGGGCCTATATACAGAGGGCAAGGAACAGTCCTCAATTCCGAATTGCTGGCACACCAGCCTGTTAACTCGGGTGTAGTCCTCTACACTTGCCCTCTGTAATCAGGTCTAAAGGACCTTTAGTCTAATGGATAAAGAGTAGGGGGGAGTGTATAGGAAGAGAGGAGGGGTGGTGGTGAGGCCAAGTGGGATTGCTGGAGGGGAGGGATGCGGGGGGCAGGTGGCAGAGCAGTGGGTCAGGTGAGGTGGGGAACCCCTTTCCTCATCGAGGTGACAAGGTGGGTAGGTCTTCCTAGAGAGAAGGGGATAAAAAGTTAGAAGAGGTACATGAAAGGGAAAACAGCAAGCTTAATCCCTTGGTGCCCTGGTTACTAGTTATATTAGGTTCAGGGAAGAAATGGGGCCACTGAGAGTGTAATGGATGTACCCAGTAGCAGCAAAAGTGGGGCTACACCAAAATGGTGGTGGGTTGGGAACTCCTCGGGGTCCTTATTTGGAATGAAGGGGACACCATAATAAAGGAAGGTCGTGCATAGAAACAAATATAGTTAGGGGATAGATGCATAGAGTAGGACACCTACCTTGGTCTCTGGTAATTTCTTTGCTATCTCCTTGTTTATCTCCTGTTCATTGCCAGACAGAAGGATGAGGCCCCCAATACCAGCCTCTTGGGGGCAGGCCCCAAGGTAGAAGTGGGGGGTTCCCAGGGATTGAGTACCACTGGTGGAGGTGGTCCAAGGTCTTCCTCTGCCTCAGGGGACCACTGTGGGGGTGCTCATGGGTATGTACCCTGGGCTGCCATAGCCTCTGTTGCTGGGGACCCAGTAAAGTCATGCGTCCTGGATGAAATCCTGACGGAGACACGCAGACAGAAAGGTGTGGATCTACTCCTCGAGCCAGGCAGCATGGGAATAAACAGGGGTATAATAAGAGGGGAGGAGATGTGGTTGGGTGGTGCAGTCACCAGGAATGAGGGGAAGAGAGAAAACTGCTGTGAGAATGGAACTCAGGGTAGGTCTGTGTCTGACCCTTCCTGTTCTCCCCTCAGGAAAAGAACAGGCCCACTTTGGTTGGCTTAGACTCCCAGAGGGCCCCCCCTCCGCCCCCCCCCCCCCCCCCCCCCGGACAGGCAAAAAGTTCTGGCATTTTCATCTGTTGCTGTCTGCTTACATTACAAAGCCAATATTCCTGCACATGGACCAACTTTGCTAAATGTTTTGTGCTGTACAAGGACTCTTCCTTATTTACAAATAACGGCATCACTTTTTATATAGGCGCGTCTGGGCAAGTCTTTTTGTTTTTGCAATCCTTCAGCCAAAGCCACCACAGGGCAAGGCGGAGAGTCTAGAGCAGCAAAGCCGCCATCAGCAAGGCTACAGTGATGGGTGCATGCAGAGCTGTCACTGCACATAAGCCACCAAGCACAGCCGCTGGCAGCTCAATGCAGGGAACTGTTTCCTGCTGGATCAGCTGGGCGGCTACACCCACCCAGAATGGGAAAGCAGGAGTTCCCGAGCAGCACGCACCCGCACAAGGGTGGAACAAGGGACTCGATCTGACGTTCCAGTAAGTAGGCGGGTGCCAGACAACCACCAATCATTTAATTGGCTGGGCTATTATTTTAAAGAAAAAATACTGTATCTGGGGCCTCCACCAGAATTTACGCCCAGAGGCCTCCACCACATTTAATCCGGCCATGACTGTATATAATAAATACATGGCAGAATTGTGGCTCTCTAAAAATATAAAAGCCAGATCTGCCATTGCTTATACATACTAGGAGGTTCAGAATAGAAAATAGAACAAAGGTTTTTGCATGGCATTGCCCACTGGATAAGAGTAATTGTTCTGTTATTCTTTGTCAATACCATGTAATTACTTTATCTTTTCTTTCCAAATACTTACTAAATATAGCAATCAACATGTGAAGACATGGTAAACTGGCCATAGGAAGAACAGGGAGAAACCGCACTGCTTTGGGATTGACTGGGCTGGATATAGCCCCCAGTACAAAGCCAAACTCACCCAAAGCCTGTGCTGGAATGGGCACATTCCTACTCTAACACCCCCTTCCACTTCCTGCCTCCAGAATCTCCCATGACCCTTACCCTCATACCCAGCCCCGCTTTGTATGGCCTCGCTCATTCACTTGAATGGTCAGGCAGGGCCACACTCCAAAGATGAGTGTTCACATCTAATATAATCATAGATTGAACCTGTGACCTAGCAAGGTAACTGAAACAATATATAAACAAGCAAAGCAACACCACAGGACTTTGATCTAAGGTTGATTATACTAAGAAACTCAGAATGGGGTAAAAAACTAAAGACCCCATTGTGCAGAACCTGGTAGTTCAGGACAATGATCAGAAATCCCACCAGACTTTAGAAGAAGCAAATGGGCAAGGAAGAGACCAGCAACCTGCAGGAATGACATGAAGCATCCAGTATAAGAAGTAGTACTGCTGCTGAGGGTGTGGGAAGTAATTCACATCCTGATGCCAGGTGCAGCAGATAGTGGGCGCTATGGCCTGGCACCTATGTGGCCGCTGAATGTTCACAGCAGAGAACTGGTAACATAAACACACTACACTGGAATGTTGCCCCGTCTATATAGACATTTACTCATATTTGTAAAGGGGTTGTATGCACAAAAAAACATGCACTTGCAAAAGGACAATAGATGAACATTTCTGAAAAATGGCATATGCACAAACATACAATAATGGCAAGAGCAGAATTTATAAAAAGGAAACAATGCAATATATTATGGCCAAACCATATAAAATATGGGAAAGTTTATTTTAAATAATTACATGAAAGTTTTTATGCCAGGCTCAATTTTGTTAAATTATCACGTTGCTTTTGAAGCCTTTCTAACATTTTAAAAACCTGATCCAAGAATAATTTCCTTTTCTTCATGCAAAACATGAGTGCACCGAATTTGAATTCTAATTCAGTTGGTGCCAAGAAACACATTTATAGCTACATAATAATTGATTCAGGTGATACTTATAATTATACAAATGTGCTAAAAAACACACACAAACTATGTCTCCTCCATATGACTACTAGGGAAGTTGTATTAGTTATAACTTTATTATACCTAAGGTTGGAGAGCCAAGGTATTTTAGTTTAGGGCCTTGTCAAGAAATAAACAGGGAAACCTTCAATTTCCAAGAGGAGGATGTTTATAGAGTATGTAGAAGTGAATGATGACAACAGCTTAGCTGTGTGTGAGATTATGAAATGACTGTATGTTCCTAAATCAGCAATGACTTGCTTCTGCTAATCCAATTTCACCAATGTCATTTTTGGCAGATATATCCTGTCAGCAAGTTTAAGACTTGACACCGTTAAACCTGTCCTGAAGTTCACTTTAGCAACATACCGGTCTCTGTCCAAGCAGCTTCTACGCATTTAATGAGATTAAGCTATTCTAAACCTAGCCAGATGCATTCCGGCACGGGGCATGCACTTGTCCAAGTAAACCCTTACTCAGAGTGCCAAAAGCCTTGGAAGCTGGCTCAAGACACTGAACACAATAAGTTGCTTACAATTGCTTATTAATCAGCTCCTCTAAATAAATACATTAATGCTTGGGATGTAAGCCTTTTAAAGGGGATTATTTTATCACTTTCCAGTACAGAATTTTACTGCTAGAATATACATATGTATATAGAATGCTAATATATATTTACAAAGCAAATTATTTTTTTTTAATTAAATACCAATTGTGAAGCAGGACAAAAATATCAATAAACAATGTTGATACTGACAAATATATACTGGTATTACCAAAGTCTATGTTAGGTTCCATTGTTACTGATGTACCTGTCTTTTTGCAAGCTGTGGCATTTTATTTGCAAATTGGGCATGGTCTCAAACACCGGGGTGTTCTAAAGAAATGGCATGACATACTCCAGTGGGGTATTTTTTTCCAGTGACATGAGGTTCACATTTTTTAAGGAACGGGTATGGTATAACCCCCCCCCCCCACACTTTTTAAAATAGAGACATTTCATTTCAATGCTTTACTAGACAGACACATATGAAACAGAACTGTGCATTGTGCTAGAAAATGCTTGACATAATATTTTGCCCTACATTTTAAGTTTGGTCTAGGAACCCAGCACATCACTTAACATCAATTAAAACTATTTAGCAATTGCTCTCCCCCGCCACAGCCAAATGAATAGCACTGAAGATGGATAGTATCCTCCAACATATGCCAGGAAACACTACCTGCCAGAATGAAAAGAGCCTTATGTAGTGTTTGCTGGTGTGTTGGCTGTGGCATGCTGATCTATTTACATGATTTTCCTAAATCCCCTGAAAGCCTCTAAATATCATGATAATACCATGTCTGCAAAATACTTACAGAAATGACTGTTGAATGTATGTGGAAATGCTATATGGAAATGCTAGGGCCAGGACCTTGTACCTCTGATCTGGGTTTTCAGGCATTTTCAGAGAATGGTTGAGGCTGGGTTTCTAGAGGTTGCGCCAATAAAAATGTATTTGATTCCCAACCCCTTATGCAGTAGGCTACTAGATGACTTTCAGAAGTTATACACTGAAAAAGGCCATTTAACAATTTTTTCAAAAATTTTCAAATATTTACTCCTTGATGGTACCCTCAAAGTGGTTGGTCTCCAGGTTTATTAAAGCGGACCAAAACCCACCAAGCGCGTGAAATAAATTTGGCCAAAGCTTCTGCCAATACTCCCATCATAGGATGTGGAACTAGAATTGTCCTGGAACTTTTTTGCTGCTCCTCTCTGTAATATGGCAGGTGATCAGTCATTGCATTGGTGCGGCAATTACATTTTTCCACGCACTACAGTGGCAATGAATGGAGGAGGCAGGGCTTTACAGCTAAAACAAGCAGCATTAGTGTGGAACAGATTAAGGCAGGAGCAGGGAAAATTGCCAAAAGGTTCTCTTCATGGGGAGAGCAATTCAAGGAATGTGAGTTAAAAAAGTGGGTTTTGGTCTGCTTTAAGAACTGAGAGGAAGAGCTAAGAAGGGGAGTTTCTGAAGAGCAGGGAGATGTCCTTCGTTAAAGAAGAGAGTGGAAACTGCCACACTCTGACCCATATTCCCAGTGGTAAAGCGTGGATGCATTGGTTCACAGAGACGCAGAAAGTCTAAGTATTCATAATGAATCAGCACTCTAAAGATGATCGTTCACATGAAAATGTATTGTAAAAAATAGAGGTATCCAATACAGTTTAAGTTTGCGTAATAGTCAACATTTTGGGGTCCGGTGGACCCCCCTCCTCAGGACCAAGCAATATCAACAAGAGGGACAGTGATGCTAGCAGTTAAATAGGCCACCAGGCCAATCACGGGCTGCAGAACACTCGAGATTTGCGCCTGACGTCACCATTGACATCATCGGTGCTGGCACATAGAAAAGACTTTGCTGAAAATCAGTAAGAACAAAATATAAGCAAGGATTGCAGTATGGGCGCATTGCCCATCCTCGAAGGCCCGATCGAATTTCCAGTTGAGCGGGGAAGAAAGTGAATAGAAGGGAACGGGAAGGTAGAAAGGAGAGAAAGCCTGGGGAAGAAACAAAGTGAAGAGCTTATGAGAAAAAGTCAAGAAGGAATGAAGGAAGAGGACAGAAACTTGAGAAAGAATTAACCATAAAACAATAGAAAATCTAAAGTGGAACCAGAGAAGAGGAGGAAGGAGTGAGTCACTATGCGCCCTGTCCTGGCACGTGGAAAGACTCTTTGACATTATGTCATGTTTGGAGATATATCTGAGAGTCAGGCAAATCTTCAACTGCAAACTGTGGGCCTGTACCCTCCCATGTTGGAGGCTGACCCCGCCACAGTTGCTATGTGGTTGATGAGATAGGGAGAGATTTGCGGAATGACATACATGATAGTCTTGCTAAGTAGAAGGTTTAATGAACAATGGGAAGAACTTACTATTTCAAATCATTATACTTAGCTTCTTAAAGAATACATAGTTAAATAGCCTTTCTTTCTCTAATGTTAGACAGGGCATGCCCGTCTATCAAATGCCCCCTGCTCCCTCTATCCTATTTTTTCTTTTAGTTTCTCAGCCTTTTCTCTAGTTCTTAGCTTCCTGACTTTACACACCAGTTTTTTCCTTTCTCCTAAATAAAATAATAGGCTAGAGAATTCCAGTTGAGTTGCAGAAACATCACACACTATTTGCTGTTGTACTTTACTCAATCAAGTCTATAAACCTATTTTATATGCATTGGTTCTACTTTTGTATTTACACTCTATGTATCTAACAATATAAGTCTGTTTAGTCCTTTCCTGAGCCTTTGATAACAAAAATAATTTAAAAAATCACTGGCTGGCTATTGTGTGGCAGCCACTTCCTCCTCCATATCTGCTTCTTAGCCATTTATTGCCCTTTAAGAGCAGTAGATGTCTGAAACAGGCTTCCAGCAGAGACAGTAGAAAAATTAAATATGCCATAGACCTTTCCTAAGACAAAGAGAAATCATAAAGATGGACTATGTGGTCTGTTTCTGCCCTCAACCGTCTATGTTTCTATTCCACTCTGTCCAAAACATTTTTGGAGATGAGTTTTACATTTCAGTAGACTAAATGTATCCATAGCTTACTCATGTATTTGGTAGATATATAAGGAGGTGAAAGACTGTAGGCTTACAAAGCTTAAAGGAGCACTTTCGCGAAATTGTGTAAAGTTAAAAATCCATATAAAAAATTGGTTAATGGGAGGAGGGGTCACTTATACACACAAACTGAATAAAACCCCTGCCAAGCTTGTGTTTTATTCTCACATGGTAGGAACAAAATCCAGGGATGGCAGGTTTAGTCTATGAGGGGTGACAGAACCTGTCACCCCAGACGTCCTTTTCCTTCCATTAAAATAAAGGAAACAAGTCTGGCTGGATATTTCTTGATCCTGGGTGTATAAGTGACCTGTCCTCCTGCCATCCAGCATATTTATATGGATTTTTATCATTGGGCCATTTTTTCGTGATAGTGCTCCTTTAACTTTACTTATGGCTAGAGGATGTATTTAATATCATATCCTTGCGTGTTTTTTTACGATTTCCATGCCATTTTCTTAGCAATTTATTTCTGAATTAGTTCTTCTGGAAGAACAGGGGTTAAGCATGCTGTAGTCTAAAGAGGAGAGCCACTCATTGTCTACAGCATTTGAAATTAAGAGTGTTTTTCTCTAACCAACTATAGGAAAATGCAGACAGAGCTGTTTCTCTTGCAGAACATAATACACAATGCTCAGCACTGTTTTCTTTTTCCCATAAAGTTGCGCTTTATAAACCTTTATGGACAGAACTTAGGCAGCGGTACAAGATTTTGGAAATGTAATCCTTTTTTTGCTCTCCCCCTCTGTAGACAAACCCTTTTGTGGCTCGGGATAATCCCATTAGGAAATGAGATTTGAATGCGTGTGTATTGTGTCGAGTTATTGATATTCCAAAACAGGCTCATGAGAAAAATGAAAGGGCTTAAATACTACAAAAAGTAGCTGTGTAAAAAAGAAATCTGGAACTTTCATACAGCAGCCAACTCATGCCTTTACTTTATTAGTTAGAAACAAACGTTATTACTTCCTTAGCTCAAACACAGGGGAGATGAAATTCAAAGCTTCTTATATGTTTTCCTATTAAATGCCATTACCTGATTAAGTCACATCTAAAAGAAATTATAGGACGACAGCTTAAACGAAGAAGAATGTTTCATTAAAATATATGGTGACTTACTGTGGATTTAAAGTATGTATTTGAACTTGATTATCTGCTTGTGATGTGTAGGCATATGCAACTTCAGCAAGTCAGTCTAAGAGTTTTAACTGTTTACATTTTAAAATGTTTTTTCTGTATATGGATTTTATAGCCATGCCCTGAAAAACAAGAACCAAAATACTAGCAACAGTGGAATAGGATGACGTTATTTGGAATCTTCTAACAGTGCGCTATAGTAAGAAGAACGGTTATTGTTTGTTATACACACGTTTCTTTTATAACTTTATTAGCATTTGAAAAGTTAACGATATTAGGTCAATGTTTCTTTTTTGTTTCTTTTTTGTTTCTTATGGGTATTCCCCTTCCCTTTCTTTATTTGTGGTGTAAGTAGTGCCATGGTGGTGAGTGTAATGCTTTAAAACTCTACAAATTAACAAGGGATATATTTGTTATAAGTAAATGCTACTTCATCACCAAGAGCCACAATCATTCATAACAATGAACAGTGTTTTTTGATTAGACCAGAAGAACACTGCTAATTAACCTTTTAAGTGCCAAGCCCATAGGTGCTATGGGTTTGTTTCTCCTGTCGTTAAGTGCCAAGCTGACCCCTCACCTGACCCCTCATTCAAACCAGCTGGGTCTTCTCTTCACCCTGGTGGTCTCCAATTACCCCCCGGTGCTCTTCTGGCTTCAGGAGGGGGCAAAAAATAGTCACCCCCCGCTTCAGCAGTCACCGGCATTACATGTAAACAGAAAAAATATATATAAATAACATTTACTCACCTCCATGCCCGATCGCTCCCGCCGGGTCTCTTCCCCTGCTTTTCCGACGGGCGCCTCCATCTCCACGAGTAGCCCCCCTTTGGGCAGTCTTCATCCCGGCTCCCAGCTGTTCAGCTGTCCCATTACCTGCCTCCCAAAAGGCCAGTGGAGGACGGAAGAGCCCGTGGCCATTAGGCTATTCCAGCTTGTAGCCTGCAGGGCCAGGGGCCACCAAAGCTGGCCCCACTGCCCTCTTTTACAAGCCCCAATAGCTGGTGCCCAGGCTGGTTATGCTGGGTAAGGGGGACCTCACGCCTTTTTTGGGGGGATTTTTAAGAGTTAAAGTCCAGACAAAAAAACAATATATAATATTCCTGGGAAATACCTGGAAATCCCTTCAAAAATCACAGTTGAACGTGTGTAGCGCAAAACTGTGAAAATGGTCTGGCAACAAAGGGTGATAAAATCTCCAGGTAGGCTGGCACTTAAAGGGTTAAAGGAACTATGGGGTTGATTCAGAGCCCCTTTCTCGCCATTCTTTTGGAGGTTTTGCTACCAAACGAAAAATCACACAAAAATGAAAACATTTTATACAAAAATTCTCGCAGAAAAAAGGCTCTGATGAATCAGATGAGGGGGAAAAATGGACGAGAACAGAAATTTTCACTCAAAAAAATGTCGAGAAAGGGGCTCTGAATCAACCCTTATAAGCTCAATGGCTATATACATCAGCAAGCAGCTTACCAGATACCTGCCCCATTTGCCTCTCCTTCATTCCCTCCAGTCCTGGGTAGAAGGATAGAAGATGTAGCAGGTCTCCGAAGTTTGCCCCTCCTTTCAGTTTCATGCCTCCAGGACCACACAGAAAAGTCCTTTAACCGGACCTTCAGCGTTATTTAATGATAAGCCCAAACCCTTAAAAAACTATTCCCCAGCATCTAAAATTAATATATTTTATGTTTTTAATCACTTACATATTATTTTTTCCCCCACTGGACTGCAACTGTGTTCAAGACTCTAGGATACGGGCGCTGCCATCTTGCCTTGGGAGCTTATATTTGTGTTATAGTTGTGCTTTGCATAGACAGAGCAGAGCTGGGGTCAGGAAAAGGACATCAATCCCAGAATGCAGAGCGGCACAGTCAGAAGACACTTCCTGTCTGCAGGTAGCTTGAGACTTCATGTGCCGCCATCTTGGATGTTTAAAGGCTCAGAAAATGCAGTAGGTGCAGGTAGGAGGATTTTTAATGTGGGAAATCTGTATATACAGGGTGGAAGAAACATACAAGATATGCTCTTACTCAGGGTAAAGTTCCGGTTTAAGCATGAATGATCATGGCAAGTCAGCTGTCTCTGAACACAGCAGAGACTCATAAAGCTCCACCATGATGAGCCCTCTGCCCAGTTCAGCAACGACACAGAAACTGAAGCAAAGAAATTGGCTTTGTTAGAATACATAGCTATTTCCATATAATCAGAGATTTTTAGATGCTATGAAATTTTAAATTAAGTGGAAGGAAGTTAGTGTGTGTCTGGACAGGGAGATTCATGTAATTCCTATGTACATATTTGAAAGCATCCAATGATTGATAAAATGATTGTTCTTCAAGCTTATGAGACAGGTGCTGGGACTGGAACCATGATATTGGTCTCCTCCATCTCACTCTTCCCTAGTTGTCAGTGCTAGCACAAGAATAAGTGAATCTGTCCTACTTGTACTATTTGTGTGGATGCCGTTTAGCCACCTATCTTTACTGTTTCCACGGCTTCTAGAATTTGCATTTTGCCAGTGAATTTAGATATGTGGAACTCCTTTCTCCGATGTTAGTAACACTTTTTGGAAAAATAATCAAACTATTTGAAATGGTTGCAACCTGTTTTAGGTATATTAAGTTTTGGTAGATAACTGAGCATTGTAGTTGAGGAACATCAACACAGTCAGATAACATTTTCTTCTATGACTTCCTTTAAAGTGTACCAAAACCTAAGTTTTTTTTATTTACCTGGGTTTTGGTCTTCTCTCCCATTAAATAAGCATGGGCTCTCATCCAATCAGAACTTACTGCCGTGAATATTTATGCCCGGCAAAAAGCTCTGGATCGAGCAATTGCTTGCTGCCTCCTGCTGGTCACTCCCCTCTGCTGAATGCAATGGCTGCTGGCATGTCTAAATGGCTGGCGGCATCTGCCCGCATCAGATAGTGTTGGGGGAGTGTTGGGGATGTCGCTGGAGGTCCGCACGTGCATTTTAGGATCAATTCCCAAGGTGAGTATACGGGCACTCCCGGGGGTTTCACACAGCAGATCATCCCAAATCAAGTGTCGCTGTGGGCAAGCTATAACTTGGCATTGGAGTCTTGTAGGCTATGGAGCCAGGTTACAAGGGTTTTGTTATGCATTAACTTTAAGACAGTTCATGTTTACTTTTAGCTATACAAAGGGCCGCCAAGTATTCTCAGATGCTAACATGCGAGGGACAAGAGGTCAGTATACAGCTTTTTAAGCTGGCTGAACGATGTCTTATATTTGTGTTGAGTTGGAAGATGCCTTTTTTGAATACTGGTAAATGGAGGTGGTAAAGGCTTTCAGTAACATGGACATCCTAAGTTAATAGACCTTGTCCCTTCTTGGCCTTGAAGGACTGCTTTTTGAAATGACTACTTCATTGCCAAGTGCTGAGTAATATGTAGAGATGAGCGAACTTTTGAAAAGTTCGATTCGGCCGATTCGCCGAATTTCACAAAGAAATTCGGGTTCGGCCGAATCGAACTTTTACGAAGTTCCCCATCAAAAATGCCGGCATGGTGGGAGCGGAGCCGGCCGGCGGGCCGGTAAAGCCGGCCGGCGGGCCGGTAAAGCCGGCCGGCCCGCTCCCACCATGCCGGCATTTAAAAAAAAAAAAAAAAAAAAAAAGCATTTTTGCCGGCATGGTGGGAGCGGGCCGGCCGGTTCCGCGCTGACAGCGGAACCGGGCGGCGGGCCGGTAAAGCCGGCCGGCCCGCTCCCACCATGCCGGCATTTAAAAAACAAATCAAAAAAAAAAAGCATTTTTGCCGGCATGGTGGGAGCGGGCCGGCCGGTTCCGTGCTGACAGCGGAACCGGCCGGCCCGCTCCGCTATCAGCGGAACCGGCCGGCCCGCTCCCACCATGCCGGCATTTAAAAAAAAAGCAAACACTTACCTGCAGGTCCGGAGCGTGGAGGCCGGCGCCGCTCTCAGCTGTCATCTGAGGGCGCGTCATCAGAGGGCGCCTCTGATGACGCGCCCTCAGATGACAGCTGAGAGCGGCGCCGGCCTCCACGCTCCATACAGTTTAGAGCTGATGCCCTTATACTGAGAATCAGAGAGTAGACCTGTGCCCACACATTGCCTCTACGCATGTCCTAGTCTGCTAGCAATTGACAAACTAATTACATCCTGCAAATGTGTTCAGAGTGACAGAACAAAAACAACAGATGAAGAAGGAACGGAAATTTGGTGATAAAAATGTGTCAACATTTTGGTATGAAGCATATCTACCCATGCTAGAAACGTTCTTTAATAAGGCAAGATGAGCATACATAATGGGCTTACTGAGAGTGATTATGATGTATCAGATGATGTCATTCCACTTTTGCTGGCATTTTTGAAAGTTATATTATAGTCTGCCAAAATGATGTCCTTGAGGTGCTGAACCTGAATCTGTGATTTTTTTTAAATGTTTTTTACCTGTTTGCAACTCTTGTTTGCAACTATTGGAAACTGCATGCTGATAAGTGTAACGCTAGGATATTTTTATATATTTTGTTTCCCACAATAATTGTACAAATCTTATACAATAAAAAAATGCACTGTAAATGGGACCATTGCTAACCAGGATCCAGCTCCTTAATGAGTATTCAGCATGGTTGGATACCTTCCTTTGTTTCTGAAGACTCGCTTGGTAGCTTCTGGCCTGAGTTTAGTTTCATGTGTGTATTGACATGCAAATTAAGTTGGCCAGCAGATCACCTGGGCTAGTTTTGTGTGGGCAAATCAGAGGTTCACCTGGGCAAATTTAATTAAACAAAGAGACAGTCAGGGAAAAATAGATTGCTAGGTAAGATTTGTTTGGGGGTAGATTTGCTTGTGGAAGCTGGAGAAAGGATAGCTGGTGAGACTTGAGGACAGTCTTGTTTTGGAGGGAGATGGACACGCACACATGATGGGTTTTTCTCTGAACTGACCAAGACTAATGTGGCAGCCATGGTGAGACCTGCTCTAGATCATTTAAACCAGATGAGTAAGCTTTTACCTTTTGTTTTGTTTATATATGCTTTTGCTTTTGCCCTGTCTGACGCCTTCTGTGTTGTAACAGTGCTTGTAGCTTTTTTTCCTTTGTATTTGTATATTTTTATATTTGTATATTTTTGCAAGCAAGGTATAAAAATAACGCTTTAAAGTGAATATTAGCATTTCCTTGTTACTGACAAATGAACTTATTAGACAATGTGGGATAATTAGAGATATAAATGTATTTGAGCTTTTTAAATGCCTTATACATTTAAGGGCTGCAAATATACTTGTACAATTTAGCAAAACTACACCCAAGCAAAGGTAAATCACAGGTCTGGAGGCACAATCCTAACATAAAAGAGAAGAACAATAAGGCAGAACAAGCCCCCTTGTGAGTTGGTGGACATTCTGGCAGTGGTGCGCAATCAACTGTAAAACCCAAGCCAGATAACAGAGAGGGGCCAACAGAACACTAGAATCTAAGACCAACTCACTCACTAGAGCCTCCAGCAAGAAAGGGTAAACTGCTGCAGGGAATGTCCAAATCATGAAACCAGGGAAAGCTAGATGGCATTAGCACAGAATCTGAAAAGTCAGATTGGGTGAGTATTGAGGTCTATTAAACAAGCAAAGGTCAGATGAGAAATCCTAGAATGAATTTAAAGAAGTGGTCAAGGTCAAAGTAAAATCACAAGAAATTATATACATTTAATTTTAAACCACACAAGTAGCTCTGGAGCATTCAGGAACCAAGAGAGGTCCAAGAGCAAGCTACCTGCAGGAATAGGATCTGGGCTTCCACAGAGATGTATTTAAGAAGCCTTGAGAGCAGGCTCTCTGCTGGAATAAATGTGGGGATATAGGAATCTAGGAGCGATTCTGACAGTAACCAGCAAGGAGAAAACTGTGTACGACCAGGTAAGCAGAAAAGACTCATTTCTTTTGGGTTAAAAATTAATTGTATGTGATGGGTTAGGTTAAGGTAGGCATGGCGATGGATTAGTGGGATCACGAGTGGTAGGGCTAGAGTCAGGTAAAGAGATGTTTAATTAGCCAGACACATGTCTAGACTCCCAGAGGAGTCTAGAAAGTTCTACTCACATGTCAGGGAAATGTGCCTGTCCATGTGAATGTAGCAACAGTGTTGTAGCTAGGGGGTGATATAAACTAGGGTAATATAAACTAGGAACCAGCCATAACTAGAAAGCTAAGAAACTAGAAAGCGAAGCTAAGATCCAGGTACCTACTTGAGTGATTGAGACTATACTGTGCTGGTTGTAGCCATTGAAGGGGGAAACTAAGATCATTAACTGGAACAACTACTACTATTTGGAGAAATACTGCTGGAACAGAGTTGGTCAATTAAAAAATGGAACGGACAGGGATTGTCAAAAGAGTGCACAACCAGTATTTGAGAGCCAGAGACAGATGTAGTGCAAATCAAGGTTTAATAGAGGTAACTGCAAACAGGATTACACAGCAGCATGCAAAACAGGCTACTACTACAGAGAACCCTTTTTAAGAGACTTGTTTGTATTGAGTTTGTACAGCTCCATGAGAGTGAATATGCAAAAATGGAACCCACGCCCCAAAAGAGCAAGACGGGACAGGAGCCTCTCCCTATTCCCCTAGTGTGACCCTCAGGCTCCATGCATGTAACACGTGTAAAATGTACAGGCAAATCATAGGACCTTTTAGTTAAATGCATTATCCTAAATTAATATGTATGTCTATAGCTATTGTAGAAGCTAAGTTCCTTTATGCCTCAATACAACATGTTAAACATCGACCCGCTGACCTCAATTTATTAATATTTAAAATGGCTGTTATAATAATAACTCATTAATGCTTCTTAAATTTAATCAACCACAAAGGCAATGCTCAGTTGCTTAATTGAGTAGCGTTGTCTCTCATATTTGCCTTACAACTGGACCCTTTGACTACATGGCCTCGTTAGACATGTCTACCTCTTTCATACTGTTTTATTAATATTTCTACTATTCTGTACTACTTTTCAGTAAACACACTTCTCTGTAATTATAGTTTTAGTATCAAATGTGACAGTATGACGTGCTAAACACATATGGTCCTGTCCCACAGAGCAATGCTAAATCAGACACAGCTGAGATGACTGCCCAGGGATCTGCATGCGCACCAAGTAGGCTGTGAGATAATTGGGAATCCATTCTGTTTTTAGCTGCAGATTACATCCTAAAACGCATACAACAATAGTAACTGACTACTACTCCCATTCTACAATTTTATCTTTGGTTTATTTTGTTTGAACATTACTATTGTTTCAAGTGTTTTTCCTTATCCTTTACACCAATACATAATGGAAACATGCAAAAACCAGCAAGCAAGTAGTGACTTAGGACCTGATTTATCAATCAGTATGTGCCAGAATGTGCCACATTATTTAAAAATATAAGTGGAGAAACATTTAATTTAAAATTATCTTTTTACACTGGTGCATGTTGCAGCATTGCAAGAAAAATATTAGCGTTGTAGCAACATGCAGAAAAAAAAATTAATTATATATTATATTATAATGTTTGGCGATTATAATAATTTGCAAGTGCTGACAGATTGGGCTTGATAAATTAGGCCCATAATCAACAATATATATTGAATGGGATGAGTACCACTTATTTCAGCTTGTAGGATGGAATGACGCCGCTATTAGCAAAGATATATATATACACAGGGTCGGCTCCAGGTTTATGTGGGCCCTCGGGTGGCATGGTCTCAGTGGGCCCCTTTGCGGGGGATAGTCGCAGGTCAGGGGTCTATATATTGTGTGGCCAAAACTAAGAAGGGCTGCTTGCCCTCTGACCCCCTATTGGAGCTATTTTTTAGTTTGGCCCCACATGAATGGGAAAGTATTGAGGAAGAGGGAGGCTGAGGGAACATAGATTAATGGGACAGAGCTAAGAGAACAAGGATAGATAGGTCAGGACTCAGGGGATAGAGATGGATGGGGCAAGGTTGAGTGGATAGGGAAAGATGGGTCAGGGCTCAGGGGATAGGGATGAATGAGTCAGGGCTCAGGGGATAGGGAAAGATGGGTCAGGGCTCAGGGGATAGGGATGAATGGGTCAGGGCTCAGGGGATAGGGATGAATGGGTCAGGGCTCAGGGGATAGGGATGAATGGGTCAGGGCTCAGGGGATAGGGATGAATGGGGCAGGGCTCAGGGGATAGGGATGAATGGGTCAGGGCTCAGGGGATAGGGATGAATGGGTCAGGGCTCAGGGGATAGGGATGAATGGGGCAGGGCTCAGGGGATAGGGATGAATGGGGCAGGGCTCAGGGGATAGGGATGAATGGGGCAGGGCTCAGGGGATAGGGAGGAATGGGTCAGGGCTCAGGGGATAGGGATGAATGGGTCAGGGCTCAGGGGATAGGGAGGAATGGGTCAGGGCTCAGGGGATAGGGAGGAATGGGTCAGGGCTCAGGGGATAGGGAGGAATGGGTGAGGCCTCAGGGGATAGGGATGAATGGGTCAGGGCTCAGGGGATAGGGAGGAATGGGTCAGGGCTCAAGGGATAGGGATGAATGGGTCAGGGCTCAGGGGATAGGGAGGAATGGGTCAGGGCTCAGGGGATAGGGATGAATGGGTGAGGCCTCAGGGGATAGGGAGGAATGGGTCAGGGCTCAGAGGATAGGGATGAATGGGTCAGGGCTCAGGGGATAGAGAAAGATGGGTCAGGGCTCAAGGGATAGGGATGAATGGGGAAAAGCTGAGTGGATAGGAAAATATGGATCAGGGCTCAGGGGATAGGGATGGATGAGGCAGAGGTGACATACAACCAATGGGGCAGAGCGGGTGCTGACGCCGGCCATATATATATATAAACACACACTGATGAGCCAAACATGCCCCTGATGGGTTTCAATTCTGATTGGCTTAAATTATTCCCATCATATAGGATTTCGGTACTTTCAAATCTGAATCCCAGTAAAGTAATGGTGTGACCCCCTACTGAGCTAACAGCCCACCACACCAGGTATAGGGGTTGATATTCCCAGGACTCTGATGCCTTCAGCTGTGGCAGCATGCCAGTCCTTATGCCCTCTCACTTTTCATTTTCCTCTCACATCAATCATTTTATAAGATCTATCTCACTGGTAAATCAGAGATAGATTGATTAATTTTAAGTCGTGCACGCAGCTGCTTTCTGCTTTTAGTCCCCCATTGCAATGAAGGACTGCCTTTTTTATTTATTTTTTTTTTCTTCTAACATAATATAGTGGCTAGAAGCTTCCTGTTCAAACAACAGCAACACAGGGTTTAGTGTTTTGTCCAACTATCACACTGTCCTCCAGTGTTAAATAACCACTGCTGCTGACTGTGCCACAGAAACCGCAATAAAAGAGCTGCTATACCACAAACTGTCAGAATATTATGGGACTTCTTAAGCCACCATGAAATAGCTTAACCATGAAGCTTTTTTGCAAGTCACCCAAAATTCACACACACACACAAAAATAAGTTATCTAGATAAAATATAAAATATTGCTAGATACATATTGCCCTAGGCAGCAACAATAAAGCCTAGTGCCTGCTCTCCAACATTTGCTGCTTCCCTCTTACAATGGGATAGGTGATGTATAAATCACAGAAATAATGAAACGTAAACCAGACCAACACAGTTGGAGAAAAAAAACTTTCTCACTTGCCCCATCTGTATGCATGATACTGAATCATTGTATTTACGCAAAGCTGAAACACCGCCTCACTGATTTTCTCCTGGTAGCGGCCATTTTGGAGCTTCCTTACCCAGCATTCCAACCATACTGCTGCCTGGATTCAACTGACATAACCCACAATGCAAACCCCAAGGGCATAGAAGGTGTCTAATGCTTTATGTCTAAATGTGGGTATAGATTATTTACCTTAGTTTTCATACTATAAGATGCACCTGACCAAACGACACACCTAGGGTTTAGTGGAGGAAAAAATCCTCCACATTGTGTGCCAAAATACCCCCTTCCCAGAACCCAATAGCAGGCAGTGTACAGAACCCTCCTAAATAACAGGTAGTACGCAAAACCTTCCCTCAAATCTTCCCATAATACCCTGTTTCCCCGAAAATAAGACACTGTCTTATATTAATTTTTCCCCGGAAATATGGCACTTGGCCTTATTTTCGGGGGATGTCTTGACAGAAGACAGGCAGCGTGCGTCTCCTCCACCTCCCTGGAGCTCCCCCCTTATGTGCCCCGTCATTACGCCCCTTAGTGGTTACAATACAATTTTCGGGGGATGACTTATATAACGATATCCTCCGAAAGCAGGCACTAGGCCTTATTTTCGGAGGATGTCTTATTTTCGGGGAAACAGGGTAGGCAGTGTGCAGAATCCCCCACAATCACCATACAATAGGCAGTGTATAGAACTCCCCCAGAACCCCATAACAGGCAGTGTGCAGTATCTCCCTCCCAGAACCATCAGCATGCAGATTTTGCCCCAGAATCTCATCAGTGTGTAAAATCCCCCACCAATCAACCCATAACAAACAGCATACAGAATCCCCACCCAGAACCCCCTAACAGGCAGTGTGCAGAATTCTCCCCCAGTACTCCATAACAGGCAGTGTGCTGAATCCCCCCAATCACCAACCCAAAAAGGAGGTGTGCTACATCACCCCTTACAAACCCCATAAAAGACATTATGCAGTATCCCCCCACCCCAATCATTCCATAACAGGCAGTGTGCAGAGAAACCCTCCTCCAGGACCCCATAAAAGGCATTGTGCACGATCCCCCTCCAGAAACCCATAACGACCAATAAGCAGAATGTCCCCCCCCCCCCCAACTAACCTATAACAGCCATTGTGCAGAATTAGAAAAAAATGTTTTCCTTCCTGTAAAGTGCAGTCTCCAGAAACTCAAGAAAATAGGGCAGTTACTACTAGCATTACAACAGAAAAAATCCCCATTGCTGGCTCATTAATGCCCCCTAACAAGTGTTCCCCAAGCGACCGAGGGTGCAGACAGTTTGTGTGAATGAAGAGGGGAGAGGGCACAAGGAATTAAATATGGTGTCTCCTCTCCACTGCTCCCTTTTTGTAATGACCAATCTAGTCCAATCCATCTTAATTTAAAGTTCCATTATAGCTATATGCTATAAGGTTATCCTTGAAGCTAAATATATTTATAGTAGCCTGTCTCAGTTTGCACACTAGCAGAACAACCATAATATGCATTTGTCATAGGTACATACGCTGATGTATAGTAATTTGAGTTTCCTACAATGGAATATGTGAAAACATGATGTCATGCTACTTTGTGTTCTGATTGGTTGCCAGTACAGTACTGTCCATTTCTGCATGTTACAAGTCTGATTAAGAAAAGGAGAGCGTTCTGTACAGTGGACACACAGCTCTTAAGCACTGCACAGAATGACATGTCGGTGGGATGTTTGGTCAGAGGGTGTCCCGAATCCAACACCATGATGTAATCAAAGGAGAAATGAGCAATTTCCCCATCAGGGGCACAAACATTAAAAGTGCCTAGGGCAGCATAAACACCAAATACGGCCCCGATGAGAGCTAATCTTTTCCCCACAACTTGAGATTATATCGCAACCTAATTGAATGGTACCAAAAATTGCCCACTTCAGTGAGAAAGGGAGATTATTTAAAAGGAGTTGTAGAGTATTTGATCACAATGGTGACAGACCCATCTATTATACCCAATGAAGCGAGATGTAAGAGTAATGAATAGACGCAAATGCATCTCCCTGTATCTAACTCGAAGAGGGAAGTGTTTGCCATTAGAATGAAATTGTTTTGAGGAGCTGCAAGGTAGAAGTGGATGACAGTCTGGTAAAAAAAATTGCAATAACACTTAATTTAGTCATAATTTAAACGGTCCGTGAAAAAAGCCTAGATGTGCAGTGGTACATCACCAAGCCATCTATCAGAGCTCCAACCAAGGTGTTGTCCCATTCCATACCTAACGATTTCTTTACTGTCATTTGTAAGAGTTCCATTGCAAAATTACAGTTGCGGAGTTGGATACGAATGAGAAATTAACTACAGAATATAGAGGGGACAGAAAGCAAGACTCCATCATCACCGCAACCCCCACCCCAGCATTGCTCATAAGCTAAGATGAATCTAACTTGAGGGAAAACCAGGCATGGAGAAATTACCAATTCTGACAGATTCATAATTTGGTAACCCAGAAGCAAAAGATGGCCCTGTTCCTTGTTAAACATAAAAAGCCCACTTTCTTGGGCCTATAGACTTCAGATCAAGCTCCTCTGCTTAGCTTCACTCTCCTGCAGCTCCAGTTGGGTTCTGACTGGACAAAGGTGTCTAGTGTACGAAGCTCAGGTTAGGTGTCCATAACTGATGCCTTGTACTGACTTTGTACACCACACACGTCCACCTACAGGCTCGAACACGGAAGTGCGGCATACAGGTTTAGATACCGGGGCTATTGGAGAATGACTGCCAGGTAAAGAAAACCTGGTGATCCTTGTGCCTCTCACTCTATACTAACATAAGAGATTGTCCTCTGTTTATATATCACCACTGGAGACTAATCCCCACTCACAGTATACATACAGATCAAGCTCCTCTGCTTAGCTTCACTCTCCTGCAGCTCCAGTTGGGTTCTGACTGGACAAAGGTGTCTAGTGTACGAAGCTCAGGTTATTTATCACTCCACTAAGACTAGGCATCCAAGGAATAGACATAGTAACCTAGCAGACAGGGAGGGTCTGATGTCCTGAAGTAATAATGGAAGAGAAAGCAATTCTACAGGTGAGTACTCACAGAATTATCTTTTGTCTTCCATTTTACTTCAGGACATCAGGAGAATTCAGTAACAATAGGGATCTCCAAAAGCAGTACTTTGAAATTGGGTGGGATCCCCAAAAACCTTATCCCTTTCTATCAGGATAAGACATTCCAAAACCATCTAGTTTACTGCTGTATGTAATTCATTTCTATCAAAAGCGGCATCCGCCAAGGCTCTACTTTTTAGAATTTGGTAAATGTATGAACTGAAGACCAAGTAGCGGCCTTGCATCATTGTCCTACTGAAGCTTGATGCTGCAAAGCCCAAAATAATCCAATAGCTTGTGTCGAATGAGCCGTAATCCTAAAGGGAGGAAGCTTCCCTTAGGAGACATAGGCTCTTACCACTGCTTTTCTAATCCATCGGTTGATGGTGGACTTAGCTGGTGGAAGACATTTCCGTGGCCCCTCAAGTACGACACCTAAGGGGTCTGACCTGCGGAAGGATTGTATAACAGTGAGATAAAATTTCATTGCTCTCAATACATCTAGCAAGTGGAGGACCCTTATCAGACACTGGTTGCAGGGGAAGACAACTGTTTTCGATGTTTAGCCACTACTGCCGCAGCACATCATGCTATCCTCGTCCAGTGCCACCTGCATGCCTACTGGACATGGGGTAAATCTATCTGCTAAGGACAGATCCGATTACCCACAATAGCCGAAAATGTTCCAGAGATGGCGGCCGGCAAAAAGCGCTTCAAGCCAGGGGAGAACCGCTCAGACTAGCCGAAAGTCATCCAAAGGCGGCGGCCGGCAAGAAGTGCTGTGAGCCAGAGGAGAACCACTCAGCCTAGCCAAAAATCATCCAGAGGCAGTGGCCGTCAAGAAGCGCTGTGAGCCAGAGGAGAACCGCTCAGCCTAGCTGAAAATCATCCAAAGTTGGCAGGCAAGAAGCACTGTGAGCCAGAGGAGAACCGCTCAGCCTAGGCAAAAATCATCCAAAGGTGGCCTGCAAGAAGTGCTGTGAGCTAGAGGAGAACCGCTCAGCCTAGGCAAAAATCATCCAAAGGCGGAGGCCAGCAAGAAGCGCTGTGAGCCAGAGGAGAACCGCTCAGCCTAGCCAAAAATCATCCAAAGGTGGCCGGCAAGAAGCACTGTGAGCCAGAGGAGAACCGCTCAGCCTAGCCAAAAATCATCCAAGGGTGGCCGGCAAGAAGCGCTGTGAGCCAGAGGAGAAACGCTCAGCCTAGCCAAAAATCATCCAAAGGCGGCAGCCGGCAAAAAGCGCTGTGAGCCAGAGGAGAACCACTCAGCCTAGCTGAAAATCATCCAAAGGTGGCAGGCGAGAAGCACTGTGAGCCAGAGGAATTTCTAAACTTCTGAATGTTTCAGTGAGCACTGTTGGGGCCATAATCCGGAAGTGGAAAGAACATAATTTCGTCATACACCAACCAGGACCAGGTGCCCCCCTCCTCCACAAGATTTCAGACAGAGTAGTAAAAATACTTATCAGGAGGGGTTGTCCAGGAGCCAAGGATTGCTAGGTGAAAGCAGCAGAAAGACTTGGAAGCAGCAGGTACAATTGTTTTAAAGAAAATAATGCACTCCACATCCATGGCCTGTATGTGCGCACGCTCACCACACAAGACTCCATTGCTGAAGAAAAGGCATGTTGGTGCAGTGAAGTTTGGAGACGGGAACATCATGGTGCGGGGCTGTTTTTCGGAATAAAGCACTGGCATGCTTCATTTAATTGAGGGACCGATGATTAGACAAATGTACTGATACATTTTTGTTAAAAATCTGCCGCCATCAGCCAAGATGATGAAGATGACACCAGAGTGGACATTTCAGCAAAACAATTAACCCAGACACACAGTCAATGAAATTCTCAAATGGTTTCAGAGAAAGAAAAGTAAGCTGCTAGAATGGCCCAGTCAATCACCTGACCTGAATCCAATTGAAAATTTACAGAAGAAACTGAAGCTTAGAATTCATAGAAGAAGCCCAAGGAACATTGAGCATTTGAAGTGTGTGTTGAAGAATGGGCAAAAAAAATCACACCTGAGCAATGCACAGGACTAGTTTCTTGATGCTGTCATCACCAACAAAGACATTAGTATTAAATAAGTTTCAGTAAGTGTTCAATACTTTTTACCTGTGTTTTTTTTATTATTAAAGTGATTGGCAAGTCAAAAGTTAAAGAATAAATATCAGTAGCTTACCTTACATTGAGTCCCTCCAGTGCTCTCCTTCCTGCCATGTCTGTCTACTTAGTGAGTAAATCACTTCCTCATTCAGCTTTCAGTCTCCACCCCACTAACCTGGTTCTTCAATCAACCTTCAGGGCACTGAGAACAGAAATACCCCCACTCCCTTCCCAGACATCCTGATTGGCTGCCTCTCTCTGCAGATATGAAACCCCACCTTATCCCTCCTCTCTGGTCACACTATGTGCTGGCAGGCTGGATATGCTCTTAGCCTGCAGCATATCTCACCCCCTTTTTCTGGTCACACTATGTGCGGGCAGGCTGGAGATGCCTGCTAGAGATACCAGCTGGAGATACGGGCAGTAACAATGCTCTTATTTTTTTACTATGATATATGTAAAGCACACAGTGAGCATGTCCAATGCTCTAATACTTTTATTAATAACCTGGGAATTTCAGGATCTTTTTGAAGACGGGTTGAAGTTTGGGACAGTAGAACGTGTAGCCCGAGACAATGGGACAACAATTGGGTTTAGTTTAACTTTAAACATGACTTATTTTATACACATCTATGGTTTGATTGCGTGGATTGAATAGGTTGTAACCGACATCTTGTCAATGGCACCTCTATAAATATATTTACTTGGTGAACATTGATGATGTAACCACGGCTTATTGTGAGAAGCTCCCTACGTGACCCAGCACAAAATGGACCTCAAACTCAAAGTGCTCAAATGGGGTTTCCGTTCATAAAAGGAGAGATTGGAGTGGAAGTGAAAATGCATCCAAAACAAACCCAATCGATGGACTGTGGGCTAAATAGGGATAATAATTTTATGGGTCATTAAGACGTGAATTGAATAGACTGGACTCATCACAAGGTCTGATATTAAACAGACTGTCTGGACTGATGTGACTGAAGAGCAATACAAAGTCCACACACTCTCCCCCCCTCCTATTATTATCAGCCCACCATTAACTGTCATAATCTCACAGCTTACAATTTTACGACTTTGTTTTTTTTCATGTGTGTCAGTACAAAAACAATTGCGACTCTTGTAGTCTTCAGTATAAATGTCTGTCTAATGCTAGGTTTAATTGCTTGCTTGCTCAGCAACCAACCTGACCATACAAATCTCCTGCGATTGAGCGACTATGTTAAGACGCTGAATAATTGTTGGTCAAATTGCTAAAGAGATCATTTGTTCTCATAGCAAAACACTTTATTGAGGTGCGGCTTTTGTTTATTCATTCCAACCGTCTAGCGAGAAAGTTTTGGTCAACCGAAATGATACGACGACCAGCCGATTCACCAATTGGCTTTCATCACTTGATTGCAGTGCCCATTTCCACACAGCGATTAATGCCAAATAGCATTCCCTTTAGAAATTTCTCGCTCGATAATCGCTCTGTATATATATATATATATATATATACTGTGCATACACACATTATACAGATTTGATTGTTTTACAAATGTAATTAGAGCTTCATAGTTTCAAACAAGACATCTGACCTCCCGGGACAAGCTCGTTATAATTTTCTGCCTGAATTGTTGCTCAGTCTTGTGTACATTAACCTGCTTTAGCATATGTTAATCTCTGCACAGCAGTCACACTCCGAAATCTCATAATTAGGGTTAAAATGTAGGCCACGGTCCCCCAAAACAGCGCTTGATACCACTTAGCAGACATTTTGATTAAAAGATATATGTAACAAGTTAATTGTAAGATCATCTGTGTGACGCAGCTAATGATGCTGACAATTATGTGCCACATGGCGACCAATACTGGAACAATGCCTAGTCCCATCTTCAGGAAAAGCTGTCATTGTATTGATTTTCTGTTGCATTAATGCTTTTTCTATCAAGATATTATGTAGCACGGAAAACCAGCCACCTTTTCACTAGATATATTGCACAAAGATACATGGAAATCAGTTTAAATCAAGAAGGTGCAAATCAATAAACCTCTGCTGTTTTAGTGTCTTAGAAACATACTAGTGGCAGGCCGGCACAATACACTGATCACACAAATGGTTTTCCCTTCGAGGGGGCTTAGGTGTTGGTGCTGTTCGGACTCAGGAGAAGGCTTTATTTTATCAGAATTAGACTGGTTTAGTTTTCTGGTTCAGAAAAAAAGTTTGCTAAAATTCAGACAATAATTATCAAAATCAGTTTGTAAATTAAACCCTTTACGGTAGTAATTAGTCTTGTAAATGTATTTGTTAGTAAATAAAAAGTAAAAGAAGCCCCCTTTAACTTATGTTACATATATACGAATGCATATAATGCCTGAGCTTCCCTTGACAAAGTAATGCAGAGTAAGTAAGGCAGAGAGAGTCCCCACCTCACAGACTTGTGCGGGTGTTGGTCCATGCCGCTATAAGTGTGGGGGGGCATCCAGAATTATAGAGCCCCCCCCGCACATAACTCCCCAGAACACCCATTAACCTTACCTTAGCTTTGATCCTCTGCCGGAACAATAACACCGTAATTAGCCGGTGCTCAGGTGGGTAGGGCTTTCCGACTACCGAAACATCACCCGCATAGGTGTTGATCCACTTTAATGTAACAATTCCAGTCTCTCACTACAGAGAAGCATTTTTGTAATGCAAGAGATAATAAATCAATAACTTCAACCTTCTGAAAAAGCAGGCTACCAAATATCACTGGTGGGTAAGGCAATAGTACCCTGGTCTTACAGTTACAGTCATTGTCTATACACTGCTGTTAACCTAATAACCAAGTAGCTCTACATATTATCATGCTCCCAGGTGTTTTGTTTTCTTAAGAAGTCAGCAATGCAGAGAAGACTTTTTCGTTTCATTACGTTTTATGTTGATTTTTACATTTCCTGGGTGGTGGACGTGTCCTTTTTCTGGGTATACTCTTTGTATTACCATAAGGCTTTCCCTCAGGCTGTCCCCTCTTATACAGGCCAAGCATAGGGAAAGGAATTTAAAAAGAGATGCTGCTCCTGCTCCTTATAAAAAATTGGGATAATAAACAGAGAATGGTGAAAATGTCCACAGCTTATAGTATAGAATTTATAGATTTATTTATAGATTAGGAAGATACTGATAGGGATCTCAGAGGTCCTACATTTAGGATGTAGAGTTGGGAGTTGTAAAGCTCCAACTTTATCACAAAAACTCTCTCCTCATTGTGTGTCATTTCTTATTCCAGGAACAGAATTTCCACCTTGTGCAACTGGGATCACTTACTTGATTAAACAATATATACATTGTAACACTAAATTTGAAGATTATGTCATTACTTGCACATGGTGACAAATCCAATATGTGGGCTCTATCATGAGGCCACTAAAGAAGAGGTTAGAAGAACATCCGACGGGGGTTAGTAATCCCCAATGTAATGTGACCAAACATTTCAGAGAGAGTCACAACTGTATCCTGGAATTTTTTTATTGCACGGTTATTGAGAATGTAGATATAGGAATTAGAGGGGGCGATAGGTAGAAGAAATGGAGAAGTAAGGAGACATTTTGGATCTTTATTCTGAATAACAGATCTCCCACAGGGTTGAAAACAGGATGGATGGATGTGGACCTCTGTCAACCATGATTAGACCTCTATGAAAAGACATTGATGGATTTGCACACTATATTTAGGTCCCCATGAAAAGATGACATCTTTCTTCCTTCTATATTCGGGACACCCCTGTATTGTAATACAAGCATAATATTGATTGAGGAGTTTTTGACAATTGTTATGACGCATTTGTCCATGGTATAGCTATTTCATCTCCGTACTTTGGCTCACTGCTATTTTATTGCTGAACTATTTAGTAGTAATATTTAATTTTAAACGCCAGTCGTTTGTTATTAAACATTGTTAATGCCATAGTATTTATATTATATATATATATTACTTGTATATTTGCTAATGGTCCTGGGTAATCTGTTCTTTAGGGCAGATTTAGCTGAATGCAACTTGTTTGCTGGGACGGATCTCCCTTTCTCTGTAGTGACCGCTATACTATGTTATTATAGCGGCTCCGTTGCTTAGCTACAGATGGTGGGATGCTCAATCCAGAGCTTGTTGATCTGGCGAGCACTCCCACACCTGACGTTGCTCTGTAATGGCAGGGGGGAGCGGGCGCTGGCCACTGCATACGCACCCTGTGGGAGAACGGAGTGCAGTTAGCTCTGTGTACCCATCTCTGGACGTGCGCTCACTCTTTCCTGGTCTCGTCGAATCTGTGCTATTTTCTTCTGGCCAGCAGAAACTGGAGTGTCAGGCCTTCACACACCCCTTTCAATTGCATTGAATGGAGGGGGGCATGCAGCTTACAGTGATAATGGCATGGATCCAGAGATCAGGTAAAAGCTGTAGCCCCGGACTAGGAACGAAGGTCTGCATAGGAAAAGGGGTGAGTATAGTTTTTTTTTATTTTTGACAGTAAAAAGGCAACTTTAGGGGATTTACCTATTTGACCTCAGAATCAGATTTTCCCAGTAGCACAAGTAATCTTAACCTTACCCACTCCTATAGCGTCTTTTGGCTGGCCATAGCAGTGTATGGAGCACAGAAGGTCAGAAGGTCAGTCATATGCCACTGTAACTTTAACAGGTTTTATTGCAGAGGCATCTGAAAACCTTTGAGATGGTTGTCAGTAATACTTAAAGCGGACTTCCAGTCAAAAAAATAAAGTTTAGTAAATTGTTTCTTTCTACTATGATAGTGGCATAAGCAGTTTGAGAGGGCTTAACTCCATTCAGATGTTGTGGCATGAAGATTATTCATTCTAGAATTACATAGGCAGCCATCTTGCCACACACCTGATATTCCTGCTTACACTTAAGAAATAACGGGTGCTGTGCCAGCAAAAATAAGAGAGATATGTGCTTCAGAAACAAGAAGTATGTCTGTCATTTTTTGCACATGTAAGCACTGAATAAACAGCTAATAAAGCAAGTGAAATCTATGTGAGGGGAGCTGATACAATGTACAGTATCTCTATGGCTGCGGTGGCCACAAAAAGGGGATATAATGTACTTAGAAGATGTCAGCAGCGGCGCAGAGCAATGATGAGTCATTACAGCTGAAGGTTTCCAACTTCTGGCTAGAAACCAGAGATAATTGCACAGAGCTATGAGGCTATTTTGACTAAGAGACTCTGAATACTGGACCAACTTACCAAAAGCATATTTCTTTTAGAACGAATATATAGATCAGGAGTTCCCAACCGGTGGTACTAGTACCAATAGTGATGTGCAAGGCTACAGACTGACCTGCACTCCTACCTGATATGCTAGCATCTATACTATACCCATTCCTGAATTGCACCATAAATAAAAAAAACTGCCTATTTTTTGTGATATATTCACTTTAAATGGCCGTTTAAAGGTGGTACTTGATATAATCAGAAAATGGAAAGTGGTACTTGATTAAAAAAGATAGGGAGCCCTTGATCTAGATTACTCAGTCATATGATAGATTACTCAATAATACTTTACTCAGTTGTATTGTAGATCAGGAGTCCCCAACCCCCGGTCCGATCTGCGGGTCCCCCTCCGGTGGGCTGTGGCACAGTAACTAGGTGCTGGACTTAGGGTGGTACAAGGGAGCTGGCACAGCACGGGTTTTGTGATCTCTCGCAGTCACTTCGAGCGGTGGCTGAAGAGGGGCAGGTCCGTGCGATGTGAGAAGCGGCATTCACATGATTCTTATCCACCAATGGGAATGGAGGGGCGTGCTGGAGATGTTCTTACTGGGCGCTGAATCTAGGGCCGCCTAGTCTGTGAGTGCGCCTGCATGTCGGCAGATCTCGAAAGTAAACAACATTTACTGCTGTCAGTGTTTTGAATCAGTGCAGGTTGGAAGGAATAGCGGGCTATCGGACGGTAAGTAGGTGGAATAAGAGGGATAAAAGTCAGTGCACAGCATGGTGCCATGGTGGTACCAAGCAAAATGATCAATCATGACCTATGGCTATACATAGACACAGGCAACCACACTAGAAATAAGCCTATGCTATTGTTATGTAACAACATGTTAAAGTAATGTCATACACCTATAATTTTTATAGAGAGGTGCACAATGATGCAGGCAAGATAGGATGATGGGGGCAATGGTAGGATATTCAATATTGGACAACTGAGGTATCTTGCAGCTGTCCCTGTCTGCACCATTTTCCATACTACTACTCCCCCATCAACCAATCCTGCTAACACCACTTTTAGTAGTTGTCCATAAGCAAAAGCAGCCATGAAAAATGATTTTAGCAGGAAAAAATAAAAATGACATTGGGTGACATCTAGGTCCTGTGTTTCCATTATTGACAAGTGACAATGCAAGTTATGTACAAATAAATGTGTTCAACATGATGTATAAGCATAAACCACTTCAATATAGATCTGCCCATTGTACTCTATGAGATCTTCACCTACGGCACCTACTGATGCACATAAATAAAAATTAGACACAGTCTGGTGGCCACATTGGCTCTGCTTGATTTTGTTTGTTAAATCGGGCACCGAGTGCTGCTGAGGCACAAAAAACTGGCATTTGGCATTGAGTAGTATTATTAACAGAGATTTTCAACTCTTAGTGAATCAAGGCCAATGCATGGGGTGAAGAGAGGTTAAGGGCATTACAGGCCACCGTCGTCCAAAGTACATTTCACCCCACCTCTGGAACTTCATCAGGGTTTCACCTAGGGGGTGATTTAGCACCAACATGTGTACTTTTATCCCACAGAGCCTATGGCTGCTAGCCGGGAACTAAGACACCAGATCACCGATCCGAGTCCCGTGCTGGGCGCCACTGCCTGCTCCTCCTCTTTATCGTCACATTCATAATGCTGTGCAGAGAGGACTATGGCACACCCAGTCCCCTCATCACAAGAACTATGGCACATCCCCCCATTCACTTCAATCCTTCCTTCCTGTGATGAGGGGGCGGGGCACGCTGTAAGGTGTGTATACTGTTTTTTTATGTTTGACTGAAGGGACTGACTTTAAGTGCAATTTTTACTCCGAAGTGAACTTTATACACCCGTTGTTGATTCGGCTCCAATGACATAATAGAATAAAACTGTGTAGAAGCAGCCCAGAATAAGGAATTAAAGCCTTAGTTTTCTTGTTCACCAACTTCCTAGTCCCAGATATCAAGAGAAAATTATTATTATTACTATTTATTTATAAAGCACCATCTTCTTCCATGACACTGTGCAATGTGAAATTACAAATAGGGTAAAACAACTAACTCACAATATATGAGCATTATGAGTCAGATGGGACAGAAATGCACAAATACATCATCATACTAAAATACACCAGGAGAGATGGCCCTGCCCTTGTGGGCTTACAATCTAAAAGATAAGAGGTAGAGACAAAAGATCACAAGTAGTATGTAATATATGTACAAGTTTTATATATAAGTAGTACCGGTATGTATGTAATATGATGGCAAGTGATCTGAAGTAGTTTGTGCTGTCAGTTATTTAGGACAAATTATAGGACCATCTAAATAGGTGAGTTTTGAGGGCACTCTTAAAGGCTTGGGGAGTGGGGGGGGGGGCAAGACACTTCTTAGTACCTGCCAAGGATGATAGCGGGAGACCTGCTGGTGTTCATCTAGGAGGCCTGGGTGCCACTGCGCAGCATGATTAAGGCTTTTTGTTCAAAGGATGTGTTGCCATATGTCCTTATGTTATAATTGATTGGGTATCACCTATTTATTAAATGTCTATTGGTATCTATGATTGGTGCTTGGCCTGCATCCATTGTCAATATATAGGGGTTGATTCACATCATACACCTATATACAACAGTATACACATAAGGGCAGACTAGATGGACCGTATGGTCTCTTTCTGCCGTCAACCTTCTATGATTCAGCACCAGGTGAAAAAAGTGCACTACTTTTTAGGCAAGATTCCCTCTAATTGCCTTTGCCTTGTGAGTGATTCAGCAAATGGGGCCTGATTTATCAAGCACTTCTGCCTGACCATGCCATATCAGTGCAATTTAGAGTAGTGCAAAATATAATGTATTATTTTTAACATGTTGCTGCACAGTTAATGTTTTATTAAACATGTTTCTTGCACTGGAGCAACATGTGCCAAAGTAAGAAAAAATATAATATGTATTTTGCATTACTCTAATATGCAGCAGTGTGGCATTTTATGGCAGAAGTGCTCGATAAAGCACTTCTGGGCCTAAGGGCCTGATTATTATTAATAATTATTATTATTTATTAAGCACTTCTGCTGGACAATGCCATTTCAGTACTAATTTGAGTAGTGCAAAATATGATTTATACAATTTTCAGCATGTTGCTGCATCACTAATATTTTAGTAAATGTGTTTTTTGCAGCGCAGCAACATGCGCAAGTGTGAAAATGTATTTCTCACTACTCTAATTTGCCCTAATGTGGCATTGTCTGGCAGAAGTGCTTGATAAATCAGGCCCTTAATTTCACCTAGTTCCGAATCGCCCCCCTTAGTAGACAATAAAAAATCAATGGCAGTTATCTCTTACAAATCAAAGAACTCTTTTTTTAACCTGGTGCTGAATTCTACAATAACAAATATTTTATTAAAAATAGGAGAAATAATTAAAAAATGATATCTATCCTTGGAATCTTCACTACATGATCGTATAGCATTGTAACTTGGCTTGTCACTGTGTGGTACTAAAGCTTACAGACTGCCCACACATTTTTTTCATACTGCATCTGTTTAAATACATCAGTAGCTTTAAAGCTAGAAAAAGCTATGCAATACAATGCCTGAAATGCTGCACTGCCCAAAAGCTTGTCACTAAATGCAATATATTCATTTCTGTTTTTATCCATTTACTTTCTTATTAAACAATGCTAATACTTTTATATCCTTTATTTCCGAACCTTATGAATCATGCTGTTAAATGAATGTTATTTCATTTTTAGATTATAGGTGCACACCCAATACAATATGCATTGATTTGTTATTTTCAAGTTATTTTCAAAATGTACTTAATTAGGCAGTTAACATAAAAGTTAAACTTATTTCACCGTTATGAAAATGTTAATAAGGAAAAAAAACTTACACTACCTTAAATAATGTGCCTAGAAAAAGGATCTTCAAAACAGGAGCTGGTACAGGGGGTGTGACTGCATTGAGGCCCCGAAGGTCAGAGGGGGCCCATCATTGCTGCTCCTCCACCTTATTTATCATATCTGGGCTCTCTTGGCATTATTTAGATAAATGAAGCACATATGCCTCTTCTGTTTCAGTTTTAGTTGTCTAGCTACATCCAGTTGAGTTAAAAGACAGAAACAAGTTTACTGTATGAGCCGTGAAATGATCGTACCAGGGCCTGTCACATTTAGGCCCTTATTTAAGAAGGGATAGCATCAGGTAGTGGCTGGTTAATGAGAGGTAGCGACTGGTGAACGCCGGACAAGGCACGCAATTACACATTTATCAAGCAGAATCTGTTTAGCAACTGGGATAGCGCCATGTAGCGTCTGATTCATCATTTTCCCAGCCTCAGCGAACAGCGCCAGCGTTCAGCCTTGCACAGCGCCAGGTATGACCTCTCGCTACCTGACGCTCTCCCATACATTTCAATGGACGATACTTTTCTTCTCTTTAAACTGTTTTTTTTTTTTTTCAAAAAAATCACAAATAATCATGCGACCTCTTCTGGCATTGAAATAGCAGTTTTTTCATAATTTTTTCATTTTTTATATATTTCCTCAGAAATGACATTACAGGTCTGGCATTAAAGTGTTCATGTTACAATGTTGTTACAATGTAATTCCATATGTTTTCGCTTTGCTACTAGTTGATAGATGCTGAAAAACACACTTTAAACACACCGCCTCCTGCGCTCTGGGCTTCAAACAAGTATTTTTCAGCGCCAGAGATTTGTGAAGCTGTTTTTTTGCTGAATATGTTGTGAGTCGGTCGCTATGAGCAGTCGCTAACATGCGCTCCCATACAGCGCTGTACTGGTCAAATAGCGACTCCTCACAATGTATTCAACATTACTGAACAGCGACTGAGTCGCTATAAAGTAGCGACCCACGGCTGAGCACTGCGACTACTAGCGGGCGCTCTGAAAATGCCGCTACAGACGCTCATCTGTCGCTACCTGCCGCTAATGATGACTCAGCCTCTAAGTTACGCCACTGCTCCAAATAATATCTATTTCCCAGATTGGCCCCAGCAAGGCTGATGACTGTTAGTGTCACAACTTGACACTGTTTTTCTTATAAAACATTATACTCAGGATCTTCATCAATCATGATCGTTATTCATGTACTTTAATGTTATTATAACGTGGCAAATCCTAAAGGGCCACATAGCACTTTATTGTAACATTATAGTGCATGAATTGTATATAAGTTATGTATTTGTTTCTTATTCACATTAGCACATTAAACTCTACAGTAAGTCTGTAAGTGCGGCATACCCATTTGTTTTAAGATATATGTATGGAGTTTAAATAATAATAAACGTATTATCTTGATATAGATCATGACTATAATGTAATTTTATATAACAGTGCCTAATTGTTACACTTATCGGCTAACAGTTATTCTAGGACTAGTTTGTGAAATAGAAGGTATAATACATGCCTACAGTAAACTGTGCTATTATGTTGTCATATTACATTTAATGACATCAAACATAAAATGAAACCAAAAAACTTTTTAAAATGATTAGTAAGCAAATAAACAGAAAGAAAAGCTTAAAAGTGCATAATAAGCAAATAGACACAAACCTATACAGGACAGACAGGTCTAGCCATATTTATTTCAGACAATGGGCATGACAACCAGTAACAGTGAGCACATGACTTATCTCTGAGGACCGTGTTACCATTTAACACATGTAACACATGTAAATGTGAACTTTAATGGATCAGAACAAGTTGCACATGCTAAACCAATATACAAGCATCATTAGAAACACACCCTCAACAGCGTCTTGGCATAAATGATTACAAAACATTTTTTTCAAACCAACCAAAGCAGGTTAATTTGTCACAAGCTACCCAGACATGGACCCGAACCACATGTGAAGTTGGTCTTCATTACTAACTTAAGTTCAGTAAAGCTGGAAAGTTAGAAGAAATCTGTTTTTAAGGCAATTGTTACAGTTTCAATCGACAGAGCATGCTACAGATACAAGATTATTAAAGACAAAAATCATACAAGGCAGCAAGTGAAACCAAACTCTGGGAGACAGGAGGCTCAATAGGGATTCTATCACAACCACCCACCTTATCTTAAAAAAAAAAATCCAAACTTAATTTGGTGAAATATCCTTTTGCAGAGTGGAGAGAGGATATCAGCCGTAATGAGAGGGCTGCTGCCTTTGCCCAGACAGTAAAACTCAGTGTCCACAGTTTGCTATACCAGAAAGCCAAGATGAAAGTGCCTATTGTCTGAGCACTGTACTAATTGTAAAAAGATACTCCGAGCAGTAAGCATAACAATTATCCAAGCAAATGCAATCAAGTGTAGAATGCAAAGAATAAAAACACTGGCGGAGAAAGCAACCCAAGAATGAAATTAATATTCATAACAAAATGTCAATCAGGAAGTCCTCATTCAGAGCTTTGTTGTGGCATACAAGAGGTCATTGTCCTACTAAGAAGAAAAATCACAATTTGGAGAGGAGGAAAACCTCCAGTAGCAGTAGTGGCAGGAGAAAAAAAGACACTTGTTACCCGGCCCAATGTTCCCAAGCTCGAAAAGTTTGTGGCTTGCTCTGCCTAAACGGCAACATTAAAACTGGTTTTGAAGATCCACCCTCTCTATCACAGATGTTCGAATATGAGTGAAAAAAGCCACACTCTAGCAAACAATAGGTGGAATATGCATGGCCTCATTAAGTAATTTGAATTACGCAAAGCAGAATATTAATCGGTGGTTGCTCCAATTAGTGTATTCACTGTAAGGACAGAGGACGTCCATTTAAAGTGATGGGCAGGGGGCAAGTACATAATGATTAGGAGTCTGAATACAGCATGACACAATGAGTCTTTAAAATATTAGGAGAAAAACAGAATAAAGAGACAGATTGCTCTGTTGTGGGATCATCTCAGGAACAATTAGTCAGTAGTGTGATGACATAGCTGCCTGTGACTGCTAACAGAGATCAACTCACACACTAAACAGCTTTGCTCAACCTACAGAAACTGGTTCTGGAAAACATTTTTCAATAATGACAAACGGCCGGAAGAGAAGGAAATGAAGTCATCTGAATCATAGGCTGCATTGGAGCTGAATATGAGCCTGGAACTTTACAACACGGGCATTGCAAAATAGAAAAGGAGGGGTTCAAGGGGAAAAAATCTTACAGAATAAGTAAAAAAAAATGAAGCCAACTTACCATCCACCACGTCCTGGCCGACATATCATAGCATAGTTGCCATTTTATGGAGCTATCCGATGCCTTCCCAGCCATTATGCTGTCAGCAGCCTTCATCAGATGCAGCTCAATGGGGAGATAAGACACCTAATCAAGAACCCATCAGCAGTGGCTTGCTGGGCTACATGTAGGCCAATCCTTATCATACTGCATCATGGGAAAAGCTTTTTATTAGCAAGAACTCTAACCCCTCTGGTGTAAAGACAAGGATCAGTTTATCATTCCTTCTCTTGTCCGCATGTCTGAAGGGATTGGCAGAACTGTCATGTGCTCTTTGTGTATCATATGCACCAAGAATTAAGTAACTTGCAAGTGGGCGTTTAACTCATTTGCCTGTCTGCCGGACTAAAGTTTATTTGCATTCCCATCTGTTGAATATTGTTTGACAGGGTCCGCACTCTGTGAAGGGTAGATAAAGGGGGGGGGGGCACAAAGGAGAGTTGGAAAGGATTTCATTCTATGAAATATAATTGCTCAGTATTAGTGTCTCCCCCCCCCCCCTTCCAGACATAACAGACTCATTATCACAGCCAGGGGCTCGGTTCAGATGTCACTTATGCAGCCACACACACGAACACGCACACAAATGCTGGAACACACAGGTAGCAACTGATACCGGGCACACATTTGCTGCAAGCCTCATCAAAGCTCAAAGCGTGCATCAGTTTAACTGTTTCTTAAGAAGCCACCTCACTGTTATAAACCTCATCAAGTGCAACAGAAGAATTGTGACTATTTCAAATTACAAAAAAAAAACATTTTGCAGATATTTTTTCAGGCATTGCATAAATGCTACAAAAGCAAATTATATAATATTGATTTATTAGTACATAGTAGTTGTGCGACCTTTATTCTGGGATGACCTACCATCCTTTTGGTTATTGCAGTCTTTTGCACAACTGTGCTATGGTCCTCCTATGGCCAGAACCAATGTTTAGTTTTTAAATGTATTAAGGTATAGCGGTGCAAGGCAATTTTTTGTGTGTTTATCAAATTATATAATATTTAGAACCAGCTAATCACCTGTATTGTTTAATGCTAATGTCCAGTAACCCAAGGCTGCCTAAGAAAAGCTTTAACATGGGCCCACCAATAAAACCATCCATCATGACTGGTCATTTGTTATAATATACAGTACAAATGTACAAAGGTTAATAAAAATATATAAAATTGCAAAGACCACTTTAATTCAGTTTGAATCAAAATAAAAATTAAAAAGCAATATTCCAAATGCTTTAAAGGACCGCCACCAGATATCATATGAACTCACCAGACATCAAGATTATACTGGCATATGGAGCCTTAAATGGTCCCCCAAAACACACCTTCTTCCACTTTACAATCTAGGTTTAACCCTTTAAGTGCCAGCCTACCGGGAGTTTTTGTCACCCTTTGTGCCAGACCATTTTGCACTATTTTGCACTCCCCATGTTCAAATGTGATTTTTGAAGGGATTTCCAGGGATTTCCCAGGAAAATGATATATTGTTTTTTTCAGCAGAGTCTGAGCTTTAACATGAAATGTCTTGTTTGTAATTTTTAGGTGTATTCTCAATATTTTTTGGCGAAATATGTGCAAAAAATAAAAAAAAATCAATTTTTTACAATTTGTAGTGTTTTTTTGTAATAAAAAATGTAACTTTGTCAATAAAATCTTATTGTGTGTGAAATCCCAATTTCTCCCGGTTACAGCGATACCACATATGTATGTACAATTTGTAGTGTTTTTTTGTAATAAAAAATGTAAGTTTGTCAATAAAATCTTATTGCGTGTGAAATCCCAATTTCTCCCGGTTACAGCAATACCACATATGTATAGGTAGACACCCTTTCCTGCCCAGGAGACTCCCCCAAACTGAAATAGCGCTTTAGGGGATTTTCAGAAAAAATATAACTGTGATATGCACTATGCACACCTTGCAGTTTTACCAGAAAAACAACCCTTTACATTTGAAATACCCCCAACAAACTATATATTCTCTGGAAGTACACACCTCAGGCTTTCTATTTGTACCAGGCTTGTTGATGTGGCCACAGTTTTCTAGAAGTAATCCCTCAATGTATTCTTGGGTTGCAAAGAGTTTCCCTAAAAAAAGGATAAAAAAGCAGAATCAAAGCCACATTTTCCTAAAAAAAAAGCTATATACAAACAAGAAAAAACAAGTATAATCTGAAAAAGAAACATCCCCCGAACAGAACAACACCCAACATGCATAGGTCCTGTCAAGGGAAGAGTTGCCAAACACCCCAAAGTAAAGCATGAGCATAACGGTAATTTTTCTTGAAAATTTCAGCTCTGCAGACAAAGTGCGCACCTTGCGAATTTTCGACCAAAACAACCCTTTACATTTGGAATATCCCCAATAAACCATATATTCCATGAAAGTACACATGTTTAGCTTTCTAAGCATACCCAGCTTGTTGTAGTGGGCTCATCTTTCTGGAATTGATCCCTCAAAGAATTCTTTGGTTGCGCAGGGTTTCCCTAAAAAATGTATAAAAAAGCTGAATAAAAAACACCTTTTCCTAAAATATAAATATGCAAACAAGAAAAAACAAGCTAAGTCTGAAAGCGCAAGGTCCCCCGAACAGAACAATACCCAACATGCAGAGGTACTATTAACCCTTTTAATTGCCAGCCTACTTGAGATTTTGTCACCCTCTGTTGACAGGTAACTTTTCCCCATTTTGCACCATGTTTTGCGTCATTTTTGCTGGAATTTTCAGGAAAATGATATATATATATTTTGCAGCAGAGTTTAGGCTTTAACATGAAATGTCTTGTTTGTAAATTTTATTTAATAATTATTTTATTTATTATTAAGTAAAAAAAAATAATAATAATTTTTTTAGAAAATTGCCTCCTTTATTTTAAATAAAAAATTTATTTTATTAGGGAAAACCATTTTTGCATGTGAAAGCCCCATTTCTACCGATTAGAGCGGTACCACATATTTATCGGTAGCCCCCTGTTCCTGCCCAGGAGACCCCCCTAATTGAAACAAGTAATTTTTAACATTTACAAATAAAATACAACTACCATCCACACTACAAAGGGTTAAATTGAGAAAAAAAATGACATAGGGTCCCCCCTCCCGGGGGGGGGGGGGGCATTTTTTGGGGCCCCCCTTACCCAAAGTAACCAGCCCGGGACCAGCTATTCAGGGCTTGTAGGAACAGGGCGCAGGGGCCAGCTTTTGTGGCCCCTGGCCCTGCAGGCTACAAGCCCGCATAGCCCGTGGCCACGGGCTCTTCTGCCCCCCCCCGGCCTTTGGGGAGGCAGGTAATGGGGGTACCGGGGGTTAATGGCAAGTCACCGGCTAGCGCAGGTGACTTGCCATCCCCCCAGCCTTGAGAACTGGTATAGGGGTCTCATGGACCCCTTACCAGTTCACAAGGGGTTAACCGTGAAAAAAAAAAACACCACACAAGTAACTTTTGTACTGTACTTACCTCCGATTGTAAGCTCTTGTCCCTCGCAGCTCTGATGACAGATGACGGTGATCGGCATCCAGAGAAGGGGGAGGCAGGAGATCAGAGGATCTCCTGCCACCTCCTTCCCCGGCACAGATCACCGGCATCTGACAGCTGAGAAGGCTGAAGCCGGAGATCGGGGCCTGGATGACGTCATTAATCCCGCCCCCAAGGGTGCGGGGCTTAGGGGCAAGATGGCGGCCGCCATCGAGGAGGAAAGAGGAGAGAGCCTCCCGGGCTCTCTCCTGAAGATCCGTAAGTCCTGGGGGGGATCAGAGGCCCCCAGGTGAAGAGGAGGGACAGCGGGAGTCAGCGCACACGGAGGTAAGTGAATGTCATTTTTATTATTTTTTTATTTTACAGTTAGCAGCTGCTGCTGCAGAAGCGGGGGGGCGGCCTATTCCGGGGGCTCTCCTGGAGCACGGGGGATCGGATGGCACCAAATTAAAGAGGAGACCAGGCCGGATCCAACGAGGGGTCAGGTGAGTATTTTTTTTTTTTTTTTTGCCCGCTAGTAGGGGTAAATGCCAGGCACGTAAATTTTATGTGGCTGGCACTTAAGTGACGGAGAGGCAACCACGTACATTTTACGTGGCTGCCATTTAAAGGGTTAATAGTTTGTTCCTAAATTGTTAGTGCCTGTTTTAACTATTGTTGAAAGATACTTGCTTTGATTTAAGTTGGGAAATGCTTTTCTAACACATGTTCCTATATTTATTCATACATGTATATGTGTTTAGATCCACTTTTTGGTGAACAAGACTAAGTAATATATATATCGAAACGCGTACTTAAAGTGGAAGAAAATTTTATCACAAGCAATGTATTGAATCAATGGAATCATGTTGAATTAAAAGGAATCATGTCATTTGTAAAGTAAAGTAAATTTGTAACCATATTATAATAATAAACATGAAATGTTTTCAATATCTTAAATTGTTAGTAATGAAAAAATAGATAAATTATTGTGAGGGGGATAGACGGAGTCATCTATTGGGAAGAAAATAGATACAAAAGAACATATGAGGGCAGACAATTAATGTCTTTAAAATTTGTTCCAAAAATCCCATTCAACTGGTTGCTATCTTGAATTATATCCTTTATCCTGACACTTTTTTGTAATATAAATATCTCCCAAATAGAGGCCAGTCAAGAGATATAAAAGAAACCATAGTGGAAAACGGTAACATATAAAGAATTTTTAATGGTATATACACACACATCCTCATGTGTTTTTGCGTTTTTACATAAATAAAATATTCCCAATCGCCAATACCCTCTGCTAAGGCCGTCAGGCAGAGGGAGACAGTGCTGAACCAAATCCAGAAAGTAACACACAGTAGTGGCCCTTAGCAGTGCAGACACGTTTCGTAGTAAAACTTTCTCTAGACTAGAGTGGAGAGGTGCATTGGTGCATTCTCAAGATACAGATGTAGAGGGGCTAGCCACTTAAGAGTGTGGGAAAAATGCAAGGTTCTCTAGCAGCCCAGACCCGACGTTAGCTCTTCTTGTGATTGCTACCCTTACTCACACATGCTTTAGAGGGGGAGGGGGTTTGATAATTAGGGAATTAGGGCTGTTTAAGGGAAACCCAAAGCTTAAACTTTGTATGCCTACCCCCGTCAGTTATACTGGATAAAGTAGCAGCTGCATGATTTAATTTAAAGTCTATACCCTGAAATATGGCCCCCATTATTAAGCCAATATACCTATTTAAGAGCACATATAGGCATATTTGAGTAAATCCACTTATACTACATTGTAGTGCCTTTAAAGTCCCCCTCCAGACATTAAAGAAAAACTGTCTATACTCACCTTTTGCCCCCCAAAACCCCTCCTTGCAGCTCTGGTGTCTTCAAACTTGCCAAAGCCATAGAACAAGCTATTTCACCCCCCAGTGCTAAGCAGACATGGCAGCATCCATCAAGATAGTTTTATGTCCCCTAACAAATCCAGTCCATTCATTGCAATGACAGGGCATGCCAAACCCACATCGGTACGCCTCTCCATTGCAATAAATGGAGAGGGGGTTTTAGGTGTGTAAACAAGTCTCTTTTGGGGGCCGAACGTGCTGGAGGATGGCTCGCAATCAAGTATGAAAACACCAGATCTGCATGGGGACAAAAGTTGAATATAGACTTTTTTTATTTTGTTGCCTGATGGTCCCTTCAAATTTGCTTTATTTTGAAGGATGCTGATTTAGATTTATCAATGAATATATATTAACTCTGCCGTGTTGGTTGGTGTCCAAATTCAGTAATAAAGCAAGTAACAGACATGCACACACTGAATGGGGTGTACTATAAAGTCACAAGGAGAAGCCTCTGGCACATAGTCTGACAGCACTTTATTTATACAAGCGAGCAGGACCATACACATCAATCCTAAGGAAACTCCCCATATAAGGTACTAATGCTTAGGCAAGGCTGGCTAATTGGTTCTTCCTTGCTGCATTGGAACGTTTCTGTGAAGGCCCGTGATGGCTAACTTAAAGTGGACCAACACCCAGGATTTTGACTATCCTGGGTCTTGGTCCACTTCGGTGGGGCACCCCCGATCGGGGTGCCCCGCTGTGCGAAACCCCCCCGAAAAACTCACCTCTCCCCGCTCCCAGCGCCGACGGACAAGCCATTTGACAGGAGCGGACAAGCGGCTCCTCCGCCGCCGCCTCCCGCGCGTCACTCTTGGCGCGCGCGCGCCGGCCATTCTCAGACGGCCGCGCGGGCGCGCGAACGTCTAGAGGGGCGCGAAGATATGGTAAGGGGATTTGGGGTGTTTGGGGGATCTCGGATGTCCCGTGGGGAGGGAGGTGATCGGCCTGGGAATCTTATAGATTCCCGGGCCGATCACGGGAGGGTGACGGTCCACTTTAAGACAAACAAGGGCGTAGGCTGCTAAGCCAGTACCATCTTGAACACATAGACACACGTTGCATTCTAAAACATAGACTTTGAGCATGTTTCACTGCTTCAATACAAAACATATTATATGGCTGTACCAGTCATGTTCCACCTTTATTGAACCATAATCTTAACAATATATAATTCAAAAGGAAAAGAAAGGAGGACATTTGTAGTTGTAGTTCTTATCCATTGACTATTGTGATGCTGATCTCCATCCATTCGTAGGTCATTGCATAACCCCTTTTAAAATTGAAAATCCTACCAAAGATTGTACAGGAAAAATGGGGAATAATGAAGGGGTAATTATTGATTGCCAGTACTGGTGTAGGTTGGGCATCCCATATCAATTTGCTTGACTAATTTATATTTTGGCAATACTGACACTACTAGCGACGCAAAAAGGCAAACTAGGCTTTAAAAAGAGCCCCCCACAAGAACCAGATAACAAAATAAAGCTGTAAGTAAAATAATGTACCTAACAAAATGCTATGCTAAGTCAGGTCTGCTTGAGCCAGGGTACAGAACACATGAATTGATTATAATAAACAGCAACCTTTTAAGAATACAATAGACAATGCCTAACATGACTGTCCACATTGTGACATAAATCCGACAGCCCCTCCACAGCAAATGGGCATAATGGCAGAAAGCACTCATTGTTTCAGGGGCTGAGAAAATCCTATGGAGAAAAAAAAACTCCCACTTTCATTTCTAAAATACTGGCTGACGTATAGCATTATAACGAGGGCAATTGTCTGCTATTTTCCATATTTTCCGAAAATTAAAGAGGTCCAAGACAAATGTTGGCATTCATGGCAATGTGGAATGCAAACGGATTAAGGGAATCATGAAACCTTCTAACAAAGGAGGCAAGATCGAAAATAATGAACAAAATGTTATGTTCATTAATTGTATTCTAGAATCCTTTATTTTTATCTTGGTTAGATAAATGTAGCCTAACCAAGTACTGACAATGCTAATTGAATGTAGGTATGTGAATCCTATTTAGGAATAGCAACCAGATCCTTTATGGAACTACGCTGTCATCATTGATCTACTTGGGGGATTTTCCATAACTTTCTGTTGTGTTTGTGCTGCTAATGCAGTTTACCAACTGACATGGCCATAGGTTCAGCATTTGAGGGACAGATGAAGCAGGTATAGGTTTACATTACATATCCTTTCAGATGAAGAAAAAAATGTATTGACAAAGTAACATCTATGAAAAATAGCAAGCTACTATAGAAATGTGTATATGGTTTGAGTGGTCTAACTCAGGACATAGAAGATAATCTGTTTAAATATATTGAACAGGTGGCACATGTTGGTACAGTGGTGATAATGGTAGATTTTATCTACCCAGGTATTGACTGGAGCCATGCTTCTTCTTCAACTGCAAGGGAAAGAACATTTTAGCAGCTTTCTACAAGATAACTATATGGGCTATATATTAGATCTGATAATATCAAATGATAATGAACTTGTTGGGACTGTAACAGTCCATAAAAACCTTGGTAGCAGTTGTCACGGTGAGGGTAACTACAATTATTTAGTGAAGCAGGTTTAGCTATAACCAAAATGTATACGTCTAAGTATATATATCTCCGCGGGACTTGTAATGTTAACATTTTCACCACGTGGGTCTGTTATAGACTATCAGTGTGTTATCCACCACCTGTTGCTCATAAAACGTACCAGATGCCGGTTTTAGTTAGGCTTTTTGAAACTCCAATCACAATTCCTTATTAATCGATTTCCATAGATCCCGTTAGGATCACACTTCCTTATTATTCCATAGATCCCACTGGGGTTACAGTTCCTGATATAAGACTTCCTCTGATTAATAACTGGCCAGTATATAGTTTAAAAGAGGTTCTCCTCATTTATTCGTTAAACATGTAAAAAAGAATCAAATTGCCACACATAGCGTAATTCAGAATGACTGATCTGTGCGCAAGATTAAAAAGGTTCTTACCAGATAAAAGACTCAATCAAACGTAATATTAAAACTCTTTGACTGTGGGGTGGAAGCTTCCCTCCCCTCCGAATCCCTTAGACGCGTCTCACGTCTCCTTCAGCTGACTGCGTATACCGCCGAGCCCCAGGCCTCTGAGCTCGGCAACCGTCGGCTTTTTTCGAGGTCACGTGATCGGCAATAGGCTCCGCCCAACGCATTTCGTCACTAGGACTTAATCATAGGCGCCCATTAAGTCCTAGTGACGAAACGCGTTGGGCGGAGCCTATTGCCAGTCGGCGGGTACCTGCCAGTCAAGGGTACCTGCCAGTACCCTTTTGTGAGGTCCAAAACAGAAAAATACCTGGCTTGGCCTAGCTTCTCAATAAGCTCGTCTACTCTGGGCCCGTACCATCGGGCTTGGGAATCAAGACTATTGGGCTGGCCCACTCGCTCTTTGATTCTTCAATCACGTCTAACCGAAGCATTTGCTGCACTTCTTCCGCGATGGCTTGTCGCCGGGACTCAGGTACCCGGTAAGGCTTCAACCGGATCTTAACCTGAGTCTCCATGACAATGTCATGTTGGATGACAGAAGTGCGCCCAGGGAGATCTGAAAACACATCCGTGTTTCTGCTGACAAACTCCCTGGCTTCCTGGGTCTGTTTAGAGGAGAGGTTGTCGCCAGCTTTCACCTCAACTACCGCTTCTCTAACAGCAGACCGAGGGACGGGAAGCTCCACCCCTAACATACCTGGTTGGGGACTGTCACCCACATGGGTCTCCCTGTCTTTCCACAGCTTCAGCAGGCTTACATGGTACACCTGCTCTGGCTTTCTCCGCCCGGGCTGATGTACCTTGTAAGTCACTTCCCCAACTTTCCCAGTCACCTCGTAGGGACCCTGCCACCTAGCCAGAAATGTACTGTCCACTGTGGATACCAGAACCACAACCCTGTCACCTGGGTTAAAGTTCCGTACCCTGGCTTGCCGGTTATAAATCCTGCTTTGGGCCCGCTGCGCTGCCTCCATATGTTCCCTCACCAGCGGCAACACAGTCTCTATCCGTTCCTGTAGGTGAGTAACGTACTCTACCACACATTTGTGGGGTGTGGGTTGCTGTTCCCAAGCCTCCTTGGCTATATCCAACAGGCCCCGTGGATGCCGACCGTATAAGAGTTTGAAGGGCGAGAACCCCGTAGAGGACTGGGTCACCTCTCGCACTGCGAACATCAGGTAGGGCAGCAGCAAGTCCCAATTCTTCCCATCCTTGGCGACCACCCGTTTTAACATGGTTTTTAAAGTTTGGTTAAACCTTTCTACCAGGCCGTCTGTTTGCGGGTGGTAAACGGATGTCCGCAATTGTTTCACCTGTAACAATTTACAGAGCTCTTTCATTACTTTAGACATAAACGGGGTACCTTGATCGGTCAGGACCTCTTTAGGCAGGCCTACCCGGGAAAACATTTCCATAAGCTCCTTAGCAATGAGCTTGGCTGAGGTGTGTCGCAGGGGTATGGCCTCGGGGTACCGCGTGGCATAGTCCAAGACCACCAGAATATGTTGGTGCCCTCTAGCGGATTTTGGCACTGGACCCACCAGATCCATGGCAATCCGCTCAAAGGCTACCTCAATAACTGGGAGAGGAACTAGGGGACCACGGAAATGAGGCTGGGGGCTGGTCATCTGACATGTTGGGCAGGACTCACAATATCTCTCCACCTCCTTGTACACACTGGGCCAGTAGAAACGTTGTAAAATTCGGTCCAGAGTTTTCTGCTGGCCTAGGTGTCCCCCTAGAACATGTTGGTGGGCCAAATCCAACACCAGCTTGCGATAGGGATTGGGTACCACCAATTGTTCCACAACCTCTTCACGTACCTTGTTTACTCGGTACAGCATATCCTGGTGAACCACAAAGCGAGGAAACTGTAACTCCGCCCCCGGCTGTTGTGGTTCACCTTCCACCTCAAGAACATTCTCCCAGGCCCGAGATAGAGTCGGGTCCTGGTGTTGTGCTGTACCAAAATTAACTGTGGAGACATGGAGATCTGCCAACTCTGGACCCGTTGCCAACTCTTCCACATCTCCAACCATAACACTCAGTGGGGTTGACTCCCCCTCTTCCACCGTAGTGGCGGTCACCCCTACCGTTGTCCCTCCTGACTCCGGTTCCCAGGGTTCGGGGGTCACCCCTGAGTAGGGCCAGTCTATTGGGGACACGCCCGCCTCGCGGGTTTCCGGAACTCCCAACTTGGTCCATAGTGACATGAACCCCGGAAAGTCTCTCCCAATAATAAGTTCGTGCGGGAGTTTAGCGGCGACGGTGACTTCGTGGTTCCAGCTACTGGAGACGGTGGTTAGAGTCACTTGTGCTGTGGCATAGTCTCTCAAGTCCCCGTGAATGCACAAGACCCCAGTTTTCCGCCCCGTGTACTCATCGGGCAGTACCATGGCGGGTCTTACCAGGGTAACCATACTCCCCGAGTCCAAAAGGGCCACAGCCAGGGTATCTCCCACTTTCACCTGACAGAGGTGACTTTGCCCCACAAGCTCAGGGACACCGGCAACACACAGCCTCCTGGCATACATTGAAGGGCGGTAACCAAAGTTCACGTCCATGGGCTCCCCCTGGTGGGGACAATTGGCTCTGATATGTCCCGGCTCCTTACACCCCCAACACAACACCGGGGAAGGGACTTTGGGGGGTAGGTCCTGAGGGGGTTTAGGGGACGCCACTCGTCGGGGCTGGGGCGGACACTAGAGATGAGCGAACTTTTGAAAAATTCGATTCGACTGATTCGCCGAATTTTCCGACAAAAATCGTTTCAACCCGAATTTATTTGCGACGAATCGCTATTAAAAACGGCTATTTCTGAGCCTCCTAGAGCCTCAATAGGGTTGTAAACCATTCTGCCTTGCTGTAACACGCATAGGATGCGTGCTGGGTTAGTTAAATAATACTTTAAATAAATATCACATGCAGATCAGAGGCATCGCTAATAGAATCGCAGAGCGGCACAATTGCAGAGAGTTGAAGTGGCATCACTATGAGGGGCAGAAGCCCAAACATTGCTTTAAAGAGACACTGGAGTTGGCAGCAGCAGGAGCCCAAAAATTGGATGAATCACACCCTGGAGTTGCAAGCAGCAGCAGGAGCCCAAACATTGGCTGAAAGAGACACTGGAGTTGGCAGCAGCAGGGGCCCAAAAATTGACTGACACACCCTGGAGTTTCAAGCAGCAGCAGCAGCAGCAGCAGGAGCCCAAACATAGCTTGAAAGAGACACTGGAGTTGGCTGCAGGAGCCCAAAGATTGGATGAATCACATCCTGGAGTTGCAAGCAGCAGCAGCAGGAGCCCAAACATAGCTTGAAAGAGACACTGGATTTAGCATCAGGAGCTCAAAATTGGATGAATCACACCCTGGAGTTGGCAGCAGCAGCAGCAGGAGCCCAAACATTACTTTAAAGAGACACTGGAGTTGGCAGCAGGAGCCCAAAAATTGACTGACACACCCTGGAGTTGGCGGCAGCAGCAGCAGCAGGAGCCCAAACATTACTTTAAAGAGACACTGGAGTTTGCAGCAGGTGCCCAAAAATTGGATGAATCACACCCTGGAGTTGCAAGCAGCAGCAGCAGGAGCCCAAATGTTACTTTAAAGAGACACTGGAGTTGGCAGCAGGAGCCCAAAAATTGGATGAATCACACCCTGGAGTTGCAAGCAGCAGGAGCCCAAACATAGCTTGAAAGAGACACTGGAGTTGACAGCAGGAGCCCAAAAATAGGATGAATCACACCCTGGAGTTGCAAGCAGCAGCAGGAGCCCAAACATTACTTTAAAGAGACACTGGGGTTGGCAGCAGGAGCCCAAAAATTGGATGAATCACACCCTGGAGTTGCAAGCAGCAGCAGCAGGAGCCCAAACATTACTTTAAAGAGACACTGGAGTTGGCAGCAGGAGCCCAAAAATTGACTGACACACCCTGGAGTTGGCAGCAGCAGCAGCAGGAGCCCAAACATTACTTTAAAGAGACACTGGAGTTGGCAGCAGGAGCCCAAAAATTGGATGAATCACACCCTGGAGTTGCAAGCAGCAGGAGCCCAAACATAGCTTGAAAGAGACACTGGGGTTGGCTTCAGGAGCCCAAAAATTGGATGAATCACACCCTGGAGTTGGCAGCAGCAGGAGCCCAAACATTACTTTAAAGAGACACTGGGGTTGGCTTTTGGAGCCCAAAAATTGGATGAATCACACCCTGGAGTTGCAAGCAGCAGGAGCCCAAACATAGCTTGAAAGACACACTGGGGTTGGCTTCAGGAGCCCAAAAATTGGATGAATCACACCCTGGAGTTGCAAGCAGCAACAGGAGCCCAAACATTACTTTAAAGAGACACTGGAGTTGGCAGCAGGAGACCAAAAATTGGATGAATCACACCCTGGAGTTGGCAGCAGCAGCAGCAGCAGGAGCCCAAACATTACTTTAAAGAGACACTGGGGTTGGCTTCAGGAGCCCAAAAATTGGATGAATCACACCCTGGAGTTGGCAGCAGCAGCAGGAGCCCAAACATTACTTTAAAGAGACACTGGAGTTGGCAGCAGGAGCCCAAAAATTGAATGAATCACACCCTGGAGTTGGCAGCAGCAGCAGGAGCCCAAATATTACTTTAAAGAGACACTGGAGTTGGCAGCAGGAGCCCAAAAATTGGATGAATCACACCCTGGAGTTGGCAGCAGCAGCAGCAGGAGCCCAAACATTACTTTAAAGAGACACTGGAGTTGGCAGCAGGAGCCCAAAAATTGAATGAATCACACCCTGGAGTTGGCAGCAGCAGCAGCAGGAGCCCAAACATTACTTTAAAGAGACACTGGGGTTGGCTTCAGGAGCCCAAAAATAGGATGAATCACACCCTGGAGTTGGCAGCAGCAGCAGCAGGAGCCCAAACATTACTTTAAAGAGACACTGGAGTTGGCAGCAGGAGCCCAAAAATTGACTGACACACACTGGAGTTGGCAGCAGCAGGAGCCCAAACATTACTTTAAAGAGACACTGGAGTTGGCAGCAGGAGCCCAAAAATTGGATGAATCACACCCTGGAGTTGCAAGCAGCAGCAGGAGCCCAAACATTACTTTAAAGAGACACTGGGGTTGGCAGCAGGAGCCCAAAAATTGGATGAATCACACCCTGGAGTTGGCAGCAGCAGCAGCAGGAGCCCAAACATTACTTTAAAGAGACACTGGGGTTGGCAGCAGGAGCCCAAAAATTGGATGAATCACACCCTGGAGTTGGCAGCAGCAGCAGCAGGAGCCCAAACATTACATTAAAGAGACACTGGAGTTGGCAGCAGGAGCCCAAAAATTGAATGAATCACACCTTGGAGTTGCAAGCAGCAGCAGCAGGAGCCCAAATATTACTTTAAAGAGACACTGGAGTTGGCAGCAGGAGCCCAAAAATTGGATGAATCACACCCTGGAGTTGGCAGCAGCAGCAGCAGGAGCCCGAACATTACTTTAAAGAGACACTGTGGTTGGCTTCAGGAGCCCAAAAATTGGCTGAATCACACCCTGGAGTTGGCAGCAGCAGCAGCAGCTCAAACATTACTTTAAAGAGACACTGGGGTTGGCTTCAGGAGCCCAAAAATTGGATGAATCACACCCTGGAGTTGCAAGCAGCAGCAGGAGCCCAAACATTACTTTAAAGAGACACTGGGGTTGGCAGCAGGAGCCCAAAAATTGGATGAATCACACCCTGGAGTTGGCAGCAGCAGCAGCAGGAGCCCAAACATTACTTTAAAGAGACACTGGGGTTGGCAGCAGGAGCCCAAACATTGGATGAATCACACCCTGGAGTTGGCAGCAGCAGCAGCAGGAGCCCAAAAATTACTTTAAAGAGACACTGGAGTTGGCAGCAGGAGCCCAAAATTGAATGAATCACACCCTGGAGTTGCAAGCAGCAGCAGCAGGAGCCCAAATATTACTTTAAAGAGACACTGGAGTTGGCAGCAGGAGCCCAAAAATTGGATGAATCACACCCTGGAGTTGGCAGCAGCAGCAGCAGGAGCCCGAACATTACTTTAAAGAGACACTGGGGTTGGCAGCAGGAGCCCAACATTGGATGAATCACACCCTGGAGTTGGCAGCAGCAGCAGCAGGAGCCCAAACATTACTTTAAAGAGACACTGGAGTTGGCAGCAGGAGCCCAAAATTGAATGAATCACACCCTGGAGTTGCAAGCAGCAGCAGCAGGAGCCCAAACATTACTTTAAAGAGACACTGGAGTTGGCAGCAGGAGCCCAAAAATTGGATGAATCACACCCTGGAGTTGGCAGCAGCAGCAGCAGGAGCCCGAACATTACTTTAAAGAGACACTAGGGTTGGCTTCAGGAGCCCAAAAATTGGATGAATCACACCCTGGAGTTGCAAGCAGCAGCAGCAGGAGGCCAAACATTGGCTGAAAGGCACACCCTGAAGTTGGCATCAGCAGGAGGCCAAAAATTGGTTGGAAGGCACACCCTGAAGTTGGCATCAGCAGGAGCCCAAAAATTGGCCTAAAGACATAAATATGTTTTGCACCATTTGGAAACTGTAAAACGTGGCACCATGCTGAATCTAGTCGCATGCATCAGGCATTGGTGGGTGGAAATCCTGGCTGATCCATCCCTGATTCATTTTGACAAAGGTGAGTCTCTCCACATTTTTAGTTGACAGACGAGTTCTCCTCGCCGTAACTATGGCCCCCGCCGCACTAAACACCCGCTCAGATGGCACGCTACTTGCCGGGCAGGACAGCTTTTCCAGGGCAAACTCTGCTAGTTGCAGCCACAAATCAAGTTTGGCTGCCCAGAAGTCCAGCGGATCCTCAAGGTGTGTTGGCATGGTCATGTCAAAGTATGACATGACCTGCTGGTTCAGGTCCTGCTCCAGGTCTTCCTGCTGCTCATGAGTAGCCTCACTATGCGGGTGTAGAAAGCTACTCATTAGCGACTGAAGACTGAGGCTGCTGCTGATGGAGCTGCTGCTGCTGCTCCTGCCAACCCCCCCAGCAGCCATGGCAGTGGAAGGTGAGCACAGAGGTCCCCTCGAGTCAGACCTGCGAGAGTATGGACCATGGCGCAGATAGACATCGGCCAACTGCCTACGTAGAATGTCTTTGTAGTAGTTCAGTTTGTCCTCCCTCTCGGTGGGTTTAAAAAAAGCCCCCATTTTGTGCCGGAAGCGAGGGTCCAATAAGGTGGACAGCCAGAAGTCATCCCGCCAACAGATGGAAACAATTCTGGGGTCACTACGCAAGCACGTGAGCATGCTTCCTGCCATTTGCGCAAGTGACTCGGAGGGACTACCTGTCTCCATCTCCACTGCATACTGCCACGGTGTGTCCGGGTCCTCTGTCTCACCTTCCTCAAAAACCTCTAGCTCCTCTGGCTGCTCCTGCTCCTCCTCTCCTGTCCGCTGACTAGATAAACCAGCCATTTCGCCAAGCCTAAACTGTGTTTCGCTGGGCAACTCCTCCTCCTCTTCCTCCTCCTCCTCCAGTTCAGCTCCAGTGGAATCACGTTGTTCATCCCGTAATCCTGCCGACTGACAAATAAAATGGCTTCCTCAAAGGGCCTGAGCAAACGGCAGGTGTCACGTATGAGCTGCCACTGGTTGACATTGAAGTTACACAGGGGAGTCCCCCTTTCCGCTTGGATCATCAGGAAATCCGTGATGGCTTTTCTCTGTTCATATAATCGGTCCAACATGTGAAGGGTGGAATTCCCACGGGTGGAAACATCGCAAATCAGACTATGTTGGGGCATACCGTTCTGACGCTGTAGCTCAAGAAGGGTGTGTTTGGCGGTGTATGAGTGGCTGAAGTGCATGCAAAGTTTCCTTGAAGTTGTTAGGATGTCTTGCATATGGGGGGAACACTTCAAAAACAACCAGATTGAAGACGTGAGCCATGCAGGGGGCATGGGTCAGGCTTCCTTGGCGCAGCGCAGACAAAATGTTCTTCCCATTGTCGGTAACCATGATTCCCATTTTAAGTTTTCTTGGAGTAAGCCATGTTTGGATTTCCTGATGAATAAATTTAAGCAGTTCCTCCCCTGTGTGACTCCTTTCGCCAAGACAAACCATGTGAAGCACTGCGTGACACCTTCGTGCCCTGCACACATGGTAGACTGGAGGGGCACTGAGACTTGCACTTTGCTACACACCGACAGGCTCAAGGACTGGCCCACCTTCTGTTCAACAAAAGTGTGCAGCGCTGGTACTGCCTTCTTGGCAAAGAAATGACGGCTTGGGACTCTCCACCTCGGCTCGGCACAAGCCATCAGTTCTCTGAAAGGTGCAGAGTCCACCACCTGAAAAGGGAGCGACTGCAGCACCAGCAACTTGGACAGGAGCACATTCAGCTTCTGCGCCGTAGGATGAGTGGGCGCATACTGCTGTCTCTTGGACATGGCTTCGCTGATGGATTGCTGGTGGGATGCATGACTTGGAGGAGGAGGAGCAGGAGCGACAGAGGATGGGTATGACGCACAGCTGCCTTCGGCTGAGGTGCTGGAATCTTGGCTGGCAGAAATTGGGAGCGGCGTGCCACTTGGTGAGGAAGCAGACTGGACCACCCCTTGGGAGCCTCGGTTCTCCCAGGTCGCTTTATGGTGACGCATCATATGTTGACGCAGGGCCGTGGTGCCAACATTTGGGCCCTGGCCACGCTTCACCTTCTGCCTACATATCTTGCATGTGGCCATGTTACCCTCCTGCGGATGCTTCAGGAAAAACTGCCACACTGCCGAGTAGCTACTTTTCCCACCAACAGGCCTCACTGATTCGCTGCTATTGTCGCCAACTCCAGGAACCCCTGCCCCACTACCTCCCGATAAGGTAGCCTGCCGCGCAGCAGGTGCTCTACCCCGGCCCCGGCCCCGTTTGGCTCCAGGCTTTACAATTGTGCCCCCATGCTGACTGCCAACCATGCTGCTAACACCTTGCTGCCTGAGCTGCTGACTCCGGGGCAACCTGCGCCCCTCTTCTCCTGATGATGACGATGAAGCCCCTTCATCACCCGGCTCCCAAGTGCGATCGGCTTCATCGTCATCATCATTATCACCGAGTTGTGGTTGAATGTCACTGATGTTCGTGGATTCGTCAACAGTGTCTGGCGCAGGAGCTGGAACGCTCGCAGCACCCACGACACTGTCCACATCACTATTTGTCTGCCTAGCTAAAGAAGCCACCTCCATTTCTTGGCTGGGCAGTAGCTGCTGACTGTCCTCTATCTGATCGTCCTCTTCACTAAAGAGTTGAGCTGAACCCAAAGCATAGGATACGTCGCTGGGGGAGGGAACGGCGTAGGACAGAGGCAATGGGAGGACAGGGACTGCTCTCGGGGCATGCCAACTCAGGGTTGTGTCAGAGGAACCTACCGACCCTAGACTGGGGGTCTCAGACGTAACTTGTGATGATGTTGTTGATGAGCGCGTTAACCAATCTACCACGGCAGATGCGTTACTGGTGGAGACACGACCGCTAGCAGATACTGGCAGACCAGGTCTCTCACCGTGACTCCTGCTGCCACTCGCCCCTAGTCTGCTGCGACCTCTGCCTGCTGAATCTTGGCCTCTGCCACTCCTCTTTGAACATTCTGGCACTTGTCTGCCTGACATTTTTATGTATTTGCTTATTTAGTATAAACAGATAGGGTTCAAGGTGCAGCTTTGGGGTGCCCTGCTGCCTGGTTTATTAAAAGCAGACAAAAACAAATGGGATGGCCCCACAGCAGACTTGAGATCAGTATATATGCACACAGCAACAGTGTCTAAGCAGGCTCATACAGGCCAAATTACTTTAAATAAGTTTGCAACTTAGAGTAAATACAGAGGCTAATGGTATGTTACAGAATGGGATGCCTCACAGCAGACTTGAGATCAGTATATATGCACACAGCAACAGTGTCTAAGCAGGCTCATACAGGCCAAATTACTTTAAATAAGTTTGCAGCTTAGAGTAAATACAGAGGCTAATGGTATGTTACAGAATGGGATGCCTCACAGCAGACTTGAGATCAGTATATATGCACACAGCAACAGTGTCTAAGCAGGTTCATACAGGCCAAATTACTTTAAATAAGTTTGCAGCTTAGAATAAATACAGAGGCTAATGGTATGTTACAGAATGGGATGCCCCCACAGCAGACTTGAGATCAGTATATATGCACACAGCAACAGTGTCTAAGCAGGCTCATACAGGCCAAATTACTTTAAATAAGTTTGCAACTTAGAGTAAATACAGAGGCTAATGGTATGTTACAGAATGGGATGCCTCACAGCAGACTTGAGATCAGTATATATGCACACAGCAACAGTGTCTAAGCAGGCTCATACAGGCCAAATTACTTTAAATAAGTTTGCAGCTTAGAGTAAATACAGAGGCTAATGGTATGTTACAGAATGGGATGCCTCACAGCAGACTTGAGATCAGTATATATGCACACAGCAACAGTGTCTAAGCAGGTTCATACAGGCCAAATTACTTTAAATAAGTTTGCAGCTTAGAATAAATACAGAGGCTAATGGTATGTTACAGAATGGGATGCCCCCACAGCAGACTTGAGATCAGTATATATGCACACAGCAACAGTGTCTAAGCAGGCTCATACAGGCCAAATTACTTTAAATAAGTTTGCAGCTTAGAGTAAATACAGAGGCTAATGGTATGTTACAGAATGGGATGCCTCACAGCAGACTTGGTATCAGTATATATGCACACAGCAACAGTGTCTAAGCAGGCTCATACAGGCCAAATTACTTTAAATAAGTTTGCAGCTTAGAGTAAATACAGAGGCTAATGGTATGTTACAGAATGGGATGCCCCCACAGCAGACTTGAGATCAGTATATATGCACACAGCAACAGTGTCCAAGCAGGCTCATACAGGCCAAATTACTTTAAATAAGTTTGCAGCTTAGAGTAAATACAGAGGCTAATGGTATGTTACAGAATGGGATGGCCCCACAGCAGACTTGAGATCAGAATATATGCACACAGCAACAGTGTCTAAGCAGGCTCATACAAGCCAAATTACTTTAAATAAGTTTGCAGCTTAGAGTAAATACAGAGGCTAATGGTATGTTACAGAATGGGATGGCCCCACAGCAGACTTGAGATCAGTATATATGCACACAGCAACAGTGTCTAAGCAGGCTCATACAGGCCAAATTACTTTAAATAAGTTTGCAGCTTAGAGTAAATACAGAGGCTAATGGTATGTTACAGAATGGGATGCCTCACAGCAGACTTGAGATCAGTATATATGCACACAGCAACAGTGTCTAAGCAGGCTCATACAGGCCAAATTACTTTAAATAAGTTTGCAGCTTAGAGTAAATACAGAGGCTAATGGTATGTTACAGAACGGGATGGCCCCACAGCAGACTTGAGATCAGTATATATGCACACAGCAACAGTGTCTAAGCAGGCTCATACAGGCCAAATTACTTTAAATAAGTTTGCAGTATAGAGTAAATATAGAGGCTAATGGTATGTTACAGAATGGGATGCCTCACAGCAGACTTGAGATCAGTATATATGCACACAGCAACAGTGTCTAAGCAGGCTCATACAGGCCAAATTACTTTAAATAAGTTTGCAGCTTAGAGTAAATACAGAGGCTAATGGTATGTTACAGAATGGGATGCCTCACAGCAGACTTGAGATCAGTATATATGCACACAGCAACAGTGTCTAAGCAGGCTCATACAGGCCAAATTACTTTAAATAAGTTTGCAGCTTAGAGTAAATACAGAGGCTAATGGTATGTTACAGAATGGGATGCCTCACAGCAGACTTGAGATCAGTATATATGCACAGCAACAGTGTCTAAGCAGGCTCATACAGGCCAAATTACTTTAAATAAGTTTGCAGCTTAGAGTAAATACAGAGGCTAATGGTATGTTACAGAATGGGATGGCCCCACAGCAGACTTGAGATCAGTATATATGCACACAGCAACAGTGTCTAAGCAGGCTCATACAGGCCAAATTACTTTAAATAAGTTTGCAGCTTAGAGTAAATACAGAGGCTAATGGTATGTTACAGAATGGGATGGCCCCACAGCAGACTTGAGATCAGTATATATGCACACAGCAACAGTGTCTAAGCAGGCTCATACAGGCCAAATTACTTTAAATAAGTTTGCAGCTTAGAGTAAATACAGAGGCTAATGAGATTTTACAAAATGGTAATGTTCCCACAGCAGACTTGAGATCAGTTCAGTATATTTGCACAGTAAAAGTGTATAAGCAGCCTGAAAACGCTAACAAAGCCAGTCAGCCAGCCAGTAACACTCAGGCTGGATGAAAAAAAAAAAATCTCCCTGTGACTGCCTCCGATTTTTCCTAACTTTCCCTGCTTCTCGCTGACTTCCTGCCTGTCTCCTGCCTGTCTCCTGCCTGTCCCTGTCTGTCCCTGGCTCTCTAACTGTCTCACCCTGACTACAGCAGTGTCCTGTCTCTCACGAATGCAATAGAGAAATGAGGAAAAGCAAGATGTCCGCCGCCTTAAATAGCGCTGTGATGTCACCAGGCTTGCTGGCTGCTGATAGGCTGCATGTGACTGCCCCAGCATGCCCTGGAGCAGGGTAGATGTCTGGCCATGTCCCGTCCGCCATCTGAGAATGCCTGTAATGTAAATGAATGGATGTTAAAGAAAAACTTCGAACGATCGAAGCACGGGGAAATTCGGATTCGATCCGAATCGAATTTTTCAAGAAATTCGGATCGAATCCGGGTTCGTCTGGATCGATTCGCTCATCCCTAGCGGGGACCTCCGGGGTTTCCCCGAATCCCTCCCCGTGGAGCCCCCTTGCAAGTTCCTGGTGGCCTCTTATCGCTCCACTAGGTCCACCATCTCTAGAGCGTTGCCGGGGGATACCTGGCCAACCCAGTGCTGGAGAGGGTGCGGTAAAGCCCTCCAGAACATGTCCGCCAGCAAGCGGTCCAACATGGCAGTGGGGCTTAATAAGTCTGGCTGCAGCCATTTTTTCAGTAGGTGCAGCAGTTTATAGTACTGGGGTCTGGCGGGCTCTGCCGACTGATAGCTCCACTGATGCACCCGCTGAGCCCGAACCCACACATTCACCCCCAGTCTGGCCAGTATCTCACCCTTCAGAGTCGGGAAGTCAGCGGCTTGGTCGTCTGGAAGATCAAACAACACCTGCTGGGGTCCAGATGCCAAAAATGGAGCGATGACGTCAGCCCACTGGTCATGTGGCAACTTCTCCCTTGCAGCCACCTTTTCAAACACTGCCAGGTAGGTCTCAACGTCATCCGAAGGGGTAATTTTTGTAAGTCCCAAGCGGACAGCTTTCCGGGCATCAGGGACACTTTTGGACGCTCCTGCAGCTTGCAGCGCCATCACATGTTGCAATAGCAGCTGATTGGTCTCCTGCTGCTGCTTGTTGGTCTCCCGCTGCTGCTTGTTGGCCTCGTGCTGCTGCAGATTCGCCTCCATGAGCGCTTTCATGACAGCCTCCATTTTGTCTGCGGTCACAGGTAGCAGCCTGGCAGCCTTAATGTAGGACATGCACAAAAAAACATTTCCGTCGGTTGCTCCTAGCAACTGCCTCACTGCTCTGCCCGCATCCGACACCAAATGTGATGATTAGCTCTGGTAGACAGCAGGATGTTTGCAGTATAGAGGCTCAGAGGCGAAAAGTTAAACTTAAAGTCCGTGTTTATTCACACCAAAATTCATAAAAGCATATGCCCTTTCGGGTTACATCACCTTTTCAGGAAAATGCAGCATAAGTCAATCAGATAGGCAAACAGCGATTTTAGTCCTTGGGCAAAATTGCTGCTTTGCAACCGAATCCACCTTGGGTCCGCATGAAACCGCCTGCATAGGAGTTTTCAGCCAGGCTCACAGAGTCTCACTCCACAAGTGAGCTCTAGACACAGCCAGTGCACAGCTGACTCCCCAGGCTATTTATGCGGTCTGTAAAACCCAGACCTGGGTAGGGGATGGAGTCCCACCCTGCTCTACTCCATCCCAGTAAAACCGTCCCGGGTTAGCCTTTCAGCTATACTAAATTCAGCACCAGACTGCCATTAGCAGCTGATGCTGGGAAACAAAACACAAGGTTTTACTGCACCAAGGCCAGGTACCTTGGTGCCACATACCTTCCGTTAATGATGGCCCCTTGCACCTTACCACAATATATATGGAAAGAGTGAGCGCGGATTTGCAAGATTTTAATCTCAGGTTTAACTATAGGTGAACATTTGGGTGTAAATTGCAACCCGCATCTTGGTGAGCTTAATAACTTTAACACACAAAAAAGTGCAAAAGAATGTTTGCTTTAATTTCCCCCCCAAAAATAATTTTCACAATGGGGATGGAGCATTTTTACAGGTTAGGTACGGAATTTTTCCAATGAGGTTAGGATCATTTATTGAGTCTGGAAACCACAGCACAAATGGGTTTATGGGCTATGCTGCAGAACTGCTTTTGTTTCCAAACTTCCAAATATACTTTGTTAATTGGAAAAACAAAGTATGTCATCTCTAAAAAGGGCTACTTCACAAGTGTGGGTGACTTTTTGGGAAAAAATGTTATTACACTTTTTTGTTTTAAAGTCAAAATTCTCACTAATATGTAGGTTGCAAACGTGCACCCGGAGTTTACCTTGCATCATGCAATAATTACCATGATCCCCAATTCGACATAAACTGTAAAACACTTCTCTGGCTGGGAGGGCAAAAAAATGCATTTTAAAAAGGTTAACTATACCAGGTTTAATACTGCACTCCAGGACATTGATCTGGGGAATCTGTTGATGAGTAACGCTTAAAATATGAGAAAAACATTTTGCAAAATGTATTTTTATAGGTAACAAATATAAGTGTCTAAAATTAAATCCCTTTTGGCTGACACCTGCGGTAAACTGACAATAAAGGACAGGAAAGATTATTTAAAAATGAGAAAACTGAGCTCTCAGCAGTAACCTTGGACAATTATAAAGCATTTATGAAAGTCTGTAGCCAAAAAGTAAAGCTACTAAAACACAAAATGAGAGACATGTGGCCAAAGAAAGCAAAACCAATCCCTAACATTTCTTTAAATATAGAAATTTAAAGAAAACAAAATCAGGTAGGTGCCCTTACTAATGGTAATAGGGAAGTGGTCATGGGGATCTGTTAAATGGGTTCTTTAGCTCTGTGTACACAAAAGAGGAACCAATATAGGCATGGCTGCTGAAAATACCTCAAGCAAAATTCTTAAATAGCTTAACGTAGATCATCCAAGAAGGGCTAAATAATTTGAACAAGACTCAAGGACAGGAGGGACTTCATCCAAAAAGTTTTAAAGAACTTAGCTCAGTTATTTCTTCACACCTTGTTTTGATCTTTAAAGACTCACTATCAACTGGTATAGTGCCAGGGACTTGGCGCATGTACAGATAGCTGTGATTAATGGTACCTACTCTGAATGGTCCCCAATTGTAATTGGGATATCCCAGGGCTCAGTGCTGAGCCCACTATTATTCAAACTGCTTATAAATTATATAGAAGATGGAATTAATGACACCAAGATATGTAGCATAATGCAGCCCACTAAAGATGCTCAAAAGCTTCAGTCTGACTTGAAGTTGGCAAATGAAGTGCAATGAAATTCTATGTGGATGTATGCAAAGTAACGCACTTGGGGTCTAGTAATCTGCAGGGCACATATGTCCTTAGGGAAGTAAAGAGTGAAGCGAGCTTCACTTTGAGAAGGATCTTGGTGTTCTGGTAGACCATTGACTAAATTACAGTATGCAGTGTCAAGCAGCTGCTTCCAAGGCCACCAAGATACCACCACCCATGAAAATAGGCATGGAACAACTGGATAGAGATGTAATATTGACTCTTTACAATGCAATGGTGTAGCCTCATCTGGAAAATACTATTCAGTTCTGGGCTCCACTTCATAGAAAAGCTGTCCTGATTTTGGAACGGGTAAATAGGAGAGCCACCAAACTGATTAAGGGAATAAAGGATCTTAGTTATGAAAATAGATTACAGAAATTACATTTATGAGAGGGCATAATTAACTCGACCTGAACTATAAATATATAAATGACTGTGAGAGAACAGTCATATCATTTCACAGCAATGCTCTCTGATTTCCATGGGTGTGAGTAAATAGTCACATACGTTTACAGATGGCCTGCTCAATGCAGATTGGTAAACACAGGTCTGAGGGGCCTCTGCCTCAAGGACTCTTCCTGGAACCTTACACACCTCTGAGATCTTTGCCAGTCACAAGCTTGGCCAGCAGGAAAACCTCGGCCAGGAGGTTTTTGCAGAAATTCTGCAGGCATACTGGTGCCAGTACTGTACACGAAATTATGAAAATCTCCTGCATTTTACACATTAAATAATCGCATTATTAGAATCTGGAAATCATAATGCACACATATGTGGGTCTTCTGTCATCAAATTTTCAGGTGCTGAGATTAGGAGAACATAGTTTTGGAACCAAATTAAACAGCAGTGTTTTGCCTCAAACTATGTCCAGAACCAATTTGGACCCAATGATGCCAGCACTGAGTTTACAACGAAAAGTAGGACACATTTAAGAATTAGCTAGCCCCTGCTAAAAGGCAGAGACCAAGGCTCATCCCAGGGGGGGTGTCCCACCTGTGTATAAAGGTCTGAAGATCCCAGACCCCTTTACCATTCTTCTTTGGATCATGTGTGACATATGGAGGGGGGGATCCAGCAGGCCATATATGCCCCCTGTGGTCCCAGCATTTTGGTGATAAACTACACCAAAGAAACCCCGAAGGATTAAACTTTTGGATAATATAAAAAGTGGAACAACATTGGAGAGGAGGGAGCTTCATCAGACACCTCTCACAGAGGGAAACATACTGGATATATGAACTTATATGAACAAGGGGCTTGAACAAAAAAGTGGGCCAGAACTGCTTCTTAGAGAACTGAGGAACACCAGCCCTGCAGGTCCCATAACCCCACTACACCTATCCCACCACATGTACATTAAGCAATTTTGAATATAACCAGGACAGTCCTCCCCCTTCTTCCCCCTCTGCCTCACATCTTCCCCCTCCTTATCGTCATTCCCCCTTCCTTCCCCTCCTTCACCTGCCCCCCATTACACCTTGTTCTACATTTGAGTGATAGTAAAAAATTGAGTAACAATGAAACAATGTCACACTTTAAACCGGACCAACACCCATTTTTTTCTTTAACGGTTGCTTGTCCCACAGACAGCGAATATAAACAATAACATAAGCCCCCGAACACCTGATATCCTTATCTTCACCTAGAGCCAGCGCCGGGAAAGGACTCCCTCGATTTGGCCACTGGGCAGTCACGTGGCCATGGTCACATTCTCGGCTCCAGCCACGGAACACCCCATCCAAGTGCGCAACAGCGGCCATTCGCGGGACTCCTTTCCCAAAGTGAGGGTAAGGATATTGAGCATTCTAGGGGGGGGGGGTTATGTTCATTTTGTCTGCTAACCACATCTATTTGCCCTCCTGAGCTGTATATATGTCTATTCATTGTAAGTATGTAGTTTGTCTAGCATGCTATTGAATATATATTTTCATCTTGGGCTGATCTGTTATCTTGTTCCCAAAGCCACTCGTCCATGCGGCTTTGTTATATTTTACACTACCTGGCTGGCTTCTGGCTGATATATAATTCTGTTAATGAACCAGGCTATATAAGCTGGTGGCATCCATACAGGGCTGGCAGGACTCTGTTCACTGGTGATAGTGTAAGGACCCCACAGCCTTTCAGGGCCTTAATGCCCATTATCAATGGACTATACTAGTGATGCCTTTGGCCACAAAAGCTGATCAGTCCAGCTTGCCTTGCCAATCCTTAAAGTGGACCAAACCTAATATTTCACCGTGTGAAACCCTGCCAGTAGCCCGCTTTTCCTACCTATCCAGTGACCCCACGGCGAATGTGCAGCCAGCGGAGGCATCTCTCTTTCTCAGATTCTGTATAGCCACGCCCCCCATAACTGGGTGGCTGGCATGGCCGCACACAGCCGAGGGATGCAGGAGGTGCTGTGCACCGATCATGTGTGTTTCTAGGATTTCGTTCAGCTTCGCCAGCTGCACATTAATATGCAAGGCTGAAGAAGGTGATTGGAGGAGAGCCGTATATGTGCCATTGGCTCGGTGGAAAGGTAAGAAAAGTGGGTGGAGTTTCAAGCAACAGGGCATGCCAAATCAGGATTTTCCAGGGGTACAGACCAGGTTTCGCTCCAATTTAAGGTCCACAGGTAGCTATTGCTACTACTGATGTCAGTGACTACCATTAGAAAGAAACTGAGGGGGGTTATTTAAGAAGGGATAGCGCCAGGTAGTGCCTCGTAGTGGCAGGCAGCGTCTGATGAACGCCGGGTGCTGTACACAAAAGCACATTTATGAAAGCGAATCTGGTGAGCGCTTCTAACAGCGCCATGAAGCGTCCGATGTATTATTACAGGTGGCTCAGCGTATAGCGCCGGTGCTCTAGCTTCCAGAGTGCCAGGTATTACCTTTCACTCACTGTCGCTCTCCCATACATTTCAATGGACGTTCATTTGCTTGTGTTTAAACAGGGTATTTGAAATTGTTGTTTTTTGCTCAAATCATTGTGTCACCTCTCCTATCTGCAAACAAACACTTTTAGAAACTTTTTTGACTTTTAATATTTTTATGCAGAATGGTCATTATAGGTCTGGCACAAGTGTTAATGTCACAGTGTTAAAACAAGACAAAAAATGTAATTCCATGTGTTTTCCTTTTGTTACAGGTGGATATGTGTTCAAAACCAGACTTTAATCACACAGCGTCTGGCGCTCTATGCTATAGCGACCAGATTTAGAGCGCCGGCGCTGTATGTGTGTTCTTTTTTTTATAAGTATGGTGTGGAGCACCCAGAGTCTGTGGCACTAAGCTGGTGCTACCTTTCGCTCCCTGCAGCGCTGTACTGGTGTTAGAGCGCCCAACATACATCACATTCATCAATGCTGGCCAGATTACTACAGCGACTGAGGCGCTATGTTACAGCGCCCGATACTCGCTTACAGCGTCTACTAGTGGTCGCTATACAGACGCTCATCTGCCGATCCCTGGCGTTAGTAATGAATCAGCCTCGCAATCTACATTTAAGATGTGCCAAGAGGAAACTGTTAGTGTTAAGAATGAACGTCACAGTAAGAATAACATTTGCAATAATGCTTCAGACAATCACAGATATAGTTATTTGACCACAATAACAGAAGTATTGACCAAAAATAAGAAGTGACTATAAACTATAAAGCGTGGTGCCAAGTTGAAACATTGTGGGTGCTTTACTGCACCAAATGATGCTGAAAGATGATGTGAGACCATGTTGTAAGAACTGCCGTTTTACCAAAATAGACTTTGCAACAATGCCCCTAAAGATTGCATTAAATCCACCAAGAAATGGAAAAAAAGAAGCAAAGAGTTCTAAAAAAGGCTAAGTCAAAGCCCAGATTTAAATCCTATCAAGTTGCTGTAGAGGGATTTGAAAACCGTGTACATTCATGAAATCCTTTATACAGAATAAATGTGCATTAAGTAGACAGCAATTTCTGCTAGTAAGGAACTGGAAGACCAGCCCTGCAGGTCCCCATAACCCCACTACACCTATCCCACCACATGTACATTAAGCAATTTTGAATATAACTAGGACAATCCTCCCCCTTGTGCCTCATATCTTCCCCCTCATTATCATCATTCCCCCTTCCTTCCCCCCCTTCACTTGCCCCCCATTACACCTTGTTCTACATTTGAGTGATAGTAAAAAATTGATTATTAACTAAACTATGTCGCACTTTAAACCGGACCAACACACATTTTTTCTGTCTGCAGACAGCGAATATAAACAATAACATAAGCCCCCCGAACGCCTAATATCCTTATCTTCACCTCAAGCCAGTGTCGGGAAAGGACTCCCGCGATTGGCCACTGGCCGGTCACGTGGCCATGGTCGCATTCTCAGCTCCGGCCACTGGAACGCCCCATCCGTTTTACCAAAAATAGACTTTGCAACGATGCCCCTAAAGATTGCAGTCAATCCACCAAGAAATGTCTGGAAAAAAGAAGCAAAGCGTTCTAAAAAAGGCCAGATTTAAATCCTATCAAGTTGCTGCAGAGGGATTTGAAAAATCGTGTACATTCATTAAATCCTTTATACAGAAAAAAATGTGCATTAAGTAGACAGCAATTTCTTCTAGTAAGGGACTGGAAGAAAGGTATACGGAGCACCTAGCTGAGCTTAATTTTAGTCAATGAAGCAAAATGAGGTGCTGTATTAGAGTGCATTTCTCAAGTCCACAAAATTTAAACGCATATCATTAAATTTTTTAATAAATTAATTATTACATGAATTGTTCAACTGTATCACCTTAATCAATCAATTTAATTAATAAGGTGGTACCTGGTACAAGTGTTTAGAACGCAGGACAGGACTCAAAAGTCAAAAAAGAGAAAACACTCTGACCATTTACCAGCAGAAGTCACAAGAACAACTAAGTATTAAAAATATATCCTTTTAATAAATATTATTAAAAAGTACCTCATGGTAAAAATGCTATCCCAAAGGAATACACAGATCGCAATTGCAGGTTAATGCTGCTGAATGTATATCCCAGGTGTATCCCAGAGCAGCAGTAAACAGATCAGTGAGTGCATAGGTTACCGCTAGAGAGGATCAAACTTTTCAAAAGTTTGGTTCAGCAATTCGCCGAACTTTACAGAAAAAGTTTGGTTCTGTCCGAACTAGTTTGGGACGAACTTTCGTCTAAAACGCATGGAAAACAATGGCTGCCGGTCCTAAAAGTCCTTTATAACACTCTGAAGTCACCCAAGGCTGTATAAAACATGTTTTGGCTGTGACTAATTAATATATGAGTCACCAGCAACCTAATGAGCATTTCAATAGCCAGTTTTGATAGTTTAACCCTTCTAGTGCCAGCTACGTAAAATTCATGTAGCTGCCTCTCCTGTCGTTAAATGCCAGCTACGTAAATTTACGTACCTGGCTTTCCCCTTTCTAACTGGCAGGCAAAAAAAAAAGCCACTCACCTGACCTCTCTATCGAACCTGCTGGGTCTCCTCTTCATCCGGGGGGGTCTTCGATCCCCCACCCAGGCCCCCCCCCCCGGCTGCAGGGGATGGCCCGGAATAGGTGCCCCCCCCCCGCTTCCACAGCCGCCGGAATGACATGTAAAAAAAAAAAAAAATGTACTCACCTCGGTGCCTGATCGATCATGCCGACTCTCCTCTTCTCCGGGGGGGGGGGGGCCTCCGATCACCCTTGGGGGTGGGGCTTATGTCACCATGTGGGTGTCATCCCGGCTCTCAGCGGCTCTGCTAACAGATGCCCGGAGATCGCTGGGCAGAGCAGTTGAGGGGTAGGGGATGCTCTGATCCCCTGCCCCCCTCTCTGTTTGGCGATCACCGGCATCTGTCATCGGATCGCCGAGGGACACAGGAGCTGACAATTGGAGGTGAGTAAAGAATTTTTTTTTTTTTTAAGTAATTTTTACTGTGTTGTGTTTTTTTACTGTTAAAGTGGACCAACACCCACTGCTGATCAAAGATCCTACCTTTTCCTCGTTCCGCCCCCTCTCGCGCTTCCCTCTAGCAGGGTGCGCACTCGCGCCGGCCGTTTGTGAATGGCCGGCACGGGTGCGCTCCCTGTTAGAGGGAAGCGCGAGAAGCGGCGGCGGGCGCGCTCTTCTTGTCCGTTCCATATTCCAGCTTGTCCGTCCGCGCTGATTGGTGGAGCGCTCGCACATGCGCCGTAGGAGTGCGGTGAGGTGAGTTTTTTTGGGCTTTCTGGGGGGTTTCACACAGCACAGCAGGGCCCCTGATCGGGGTGCCCCGAGGAAGTGGACCAACACCCAGGATAGTGAAAATCCTGGGTGTTGGTCCTCTTTAACCCTTTGTAAACTGGTAAGGGGTCCATGAGACCGCGCTGATTGGTGGAGCGCTCGCGCATGCGCCGTAGGAGTGCGGTGAGGTGAGTTTTTTTGGGCTTTCTGGGGGGTTTCACACAGCACAGCAGGGCCCCCGATCGGGGTGCCCCAAGGAAGTGGACCAACACCCAGGATAGTGAAAATCCTGGGTGTTGGTCCTCTTTAACCCTTTGTAAACTGGTAAGGGGTCCATGAGACCTCTATACCAGTTCACAAGGCTCTGGGCCTGGCAAGTCACCTGCAGCTAGCGGGTGACTTGCCATTAACCCCGAGCCCCCCTATTACCTGCCTCCCCAAAGCTCAGGAGGGGGGGCAGAAGAGCCCGTGGCCATAGGCTATGCCGGCTCATAGCCGGCAAGTTCTACAAGTCCCCATAGCTGGTCCCGGGCTGGTTAAGCTGGGTGGGGGGACCTCACGCCATTTTTGGGGGGATTTTTAAGGGTTTTAACCCTTAAAATTCCCCCCCAAAATGAGAGGGGGGCCCTATGTAATTTTTTTAAGGGATCTATGAGACCCCTAAACCAGTTCACAAAGCTCTGGGTCTGGCAAGTCACCTGCTGCTAGAGGGTGACTTGGCATTAACCCCAAGCCCCCCAATTACCTGCCTCCCCAATGCCCGGGAGGGGGGAGGAAAGAAGAGCCTGTGGCCATAGGCTATGCCGGACCTCACACCAATTTATTTTTTTAATTTAACCCTTTATAGCGTGGATATTAGTATTTTATTTGTAGGAGTTATAAAGTGCTCTTTTCAGTTTGGGGGGGGTCTTCTGGACAGGAACGGGGGGGCTACCTATATATATGTGGTACCGTTGTAATCAGGGGAAATGGGGCTATTACATGCAATATGGTTTTCTTTAATAAAATAAATGGTTTATTTAAAATAAATTAGACAATTTTAAAAAATTATTATTTTTTATTTGTTTTTAATTATTTTTTCAAAAATATTTAACAGTAGAAACATGACAAACAAGACATTTCATGGTAAAGCCTAAACTCTGCCCCCCAAAAAATACATATCATTTTCCTGGAAATTCCTGCAAAAATCTAAGTTAAAGATGGAACAAAATAGTGAAAAATTACCTGTCAACAGAGGGTGATATAATCTCAAGTAGGGTGGCAATTAACAGGGTTAAAATTAGCTATGCATGTTTGGTACTGTTCTGCTCAGGGGACCTTGTGCTTTCAGATTTAGGTAGTTTTTTCTTGTTTTCATATTGATATTTTAGGAAAAGAGGTTTTCTATTCTGCTTTTTTATACATTTTTTAGAGAAACCCTGTGCAACCTAAGAATTCTTCAAGGGATTACTTCCAGAAAGATGAGCCCACTACAATAAGCCAAGTATGCCTAGAAAGCTTAACATGCGTACTTTCAGAGAATATATGGTTTGTTGGGGGTATATAAAATGTAAAGGGTTGTTTTGGTAGAAAAAGTGCAAGGTGTGCTGGTGTCTGCAGAGCTGACATTGTCTAGTAAAGTTACCGTTACGCACATGCTTTACTTTGGGGTGTTTGGCAACTCTTCCCTTGACAGTAGCTATGCATGCTGGGTATTGATCTGTGTGGGGGATGTTGCCTTTTCAGATTTAACTTGCTTTTTTCTTGTTTGCATATAGTTTGTTTCTATTCTTTTTTAGGGAAACCCTGTGCAACCAAAGAATTCATTAAGGGATTACTTCCAGAAAACTGCACCCATGTCAACAAGCCTGTTACGCCTAGAAAGGTGTGTACTACGCCTAGAAAGGTGTGTACTTCCAGATAATAAAGGTGTGTACTTCCAGAGAATATATAGTTTGTGGGGGGTATTTCAAACTGTAAGGTGAGCATATCGCCTAGCATAATTGTATTTTATCTGAAAATCTCCTAAAGCGCTCTTTAAGTTTGGGGGAGTCTCCTGGGCAGGAAAGGGTGTCTACCAATACATATGTGGTACCACTGAAATCGGGAGAAATTGGGATTTCATATGCAATAAGATTTTATTGACAAACTCACAATTACTACTATTTTTTGCACATATTTCACACAAAAATATTGAGAATACACTTAAAAAATGACAATCAAGACATGTTCATGTTAAAGACCAGACTCTGCTGAAAAAAACAATATATAATTTTCCTTGGAAAATCCCTGGAAACCCCTTCAAAAATCACAGTTGAACATGTGGAGCGCAAAATAGTGCAAAATGGTCTGGCAACAGAGGGTGACAAAATCTCCAGATAGGCTGGCGGTTAAAGGGTTAAAGCACATAAAATTGGGGAGAAGCAAGAGCGTTTGCATTGCAGTGAAGTGAAAATAAGTAATGGCTTTTAACAAGCTTTGAAAAATGTACCCATTTTGGGCATCACAGGATGTAAACCTGCGGTTGTGTAGAACAGCGGTAGCAGTGGGATTGGCATCTTGACAATTGAGTTAAAGAAGACTATATAGCTAGTCAAATATTTAGGACCTTCTGCTGCTCAGAAGTTGAGTGTTAGGGATCTGTGATATTTGGCACAGCCCCTTCAATCCACTATAGACCTGGCAGTGGGTCTGCGTGGTCAGTAGACACCCTGAGATGGATCACCTGATAAAATGTATTTTCTGCTGCTACTGTTCCCATTCTAAATCTTTAATGTTACCTATGGGGGAAGCCCCATGGGACAGGCCTCTCGTGGGAAGTGAAAGTCCAGTCTCCAGGTGACAAATGTTTTTAATAGGCATACCTTTAATTCACGATTTGATTAACGTGCTGACAGGCTCATTCGATCAATGCGCCCGGCGAACCGACTAGTGCACATTCAGTAGTGCATCTTTTACTGCGGGGTCGGGCACGCAATGCGCTGGAGTAAAACATGACCAAACTAAACTAAAGGCAAGTCTGTTGTCTCATTGTCTCAGCCTACATGTTGCACTGTCCTAAACTTCAATCTGTTTTCAAAAGACCCTGTAGTTCCTAAGTTATTTGTAAAAGTATTAGAGCATTGGAGATTCATAGAAAAATTGAAGAGAAACAGTGGATGTTGCAACAGTGATGTTATGTAAGCACACTGTGATGAGTGTGAGGGGAGAGAGGAGGGTGGGGTTTCAAAGCTGCAGAGAGAGGCAGCCAATCAGGACGTCTGAGCAGGGAGTGGGGGGTGTTTCAGTTCTTGGTCCAGTGGAGGTTGATTGAAGGATCAGGTCAATGGGGTGGGAACTGAAAGCTAAAGGAGGAAGTGATTTTCCTAACTAAGGAGACAGACAGAAGAGGAAGCACAATGCTCAAGCCACACAATGAAAGGTAAGTTACTGATATCTATTTTATAACTTTTGACTTGCCAAACACTTTAAACAAACTTTGTCTGGGAGGGGGGCAGCCGAGTTGCTTGGAGTCAGGCTGCCAGTAAAAGGTGGGATTTTGGCCTGAGCCGAGCAGGGGCAGATGGGAAGGGGAGGACATGGCTGCGCCCAGCTGAATCACATTATGGGAGCCATTTGGAAGGGGACAGAGGGACCGGACAGAGAAAAAGGTAGGCAAATTTTATTTGTGAGGGGCTCTGGGCTTGCCTGATTTGCCAAATCAGAGCCCACCCCCACTGACTTGAATTTCATTTTAAAAGCAACCCGCACCCCCTTAAAGTGGACCAACACCCAGGATTTTGACTATCCTGGGTTTTGGTCCACTTCGGCGGGGCACCCCGATCGGGGGTGCCCCGCTGTGTGAAACCCCCCAGAAACCCCAAAAAACTCACCTCTCAACGCTCCCACGTGAGCGCCGCAGCCAATCCCCGCCAACGTCCAGGCGGGGATCAGGAACGTCCAGGCCGCTTTCGCCGCCGCCGCCTCCCGTGCGTCACTCTCGGCGCGCGCGCGCCCCCGCCGGCCATTCACAGAGGGCCGGCGCGGGCGCGCGCACGTCTGGAGGGGTGCGCGGGAGGCGGCGGCGGCGGAAGCGGCGGCGGATCAGGTAGGGTGTTTTTGGGGTTTCTGGGGGGTTTCACCCCGCGGGACATCCCGATCTCGGATGTCCCGCGGGGTGGGAGGTGATCGGCCCGGGAATCTTATAGATTTCCGGGCCGATCACCCCTGGGTGTTGGTCCTCTTTAAGCTTACTGACCATCTCCACATCCCCATCCATGATGCCTTTTGTTGTAGCATCATTTGTAACACATCTAAGGTTCAACCTAAAACTTCCAGCTTTTTGAGAAATGTCCTTTAATTTTCTAGTCATAGGCATCTTCCTGCGTCCTCATTCAGTGCATGCTTTGAGTGTCTGCCAAAGTAGTAAGATGCATAAGGTTTTTTTTTGTTTATGTGGATAACACAGTACAATATGCTTGCTTCAGATAATGCTTTTCTGCCCCATTCATCAAAGGCATATTTATCATCTCTAAATCCTATTCTCTCCTTTATTTCTCCTTTTGTTCTTTTTTCCTTATTCGTTTTCCATGTATATTTATTGTTGCTATTTAGGCATGATGATGAGTAAATCATTACAAAGAATTCCAGAAGGAAAACAAAGGCGTTGCTGAAGAAAGCCGCCAATAATTCAGTAAAGTAGCAATATATTTTAGAGTTTGGGAATTTCTGAACTGAAATCCTGCTTTTATATCTTAAAGGGAACATTTGCAGGTTTTCACACAGACAGACACACACACACATTTATATTGATGGCACTTGCAAATGTTCCCACCTAACTTTACGGTATGTAATTACCACAGTTTCTCTGGTCCAGCTCCCCTGTCACCCTTATATGTAGTAAGCAGTTGGATCTCATCCCAGCCATGCAAAGGTAGAATGTACAGTGATATGCAAATGTTTTGGTGCCCTTAACACCCAGATGTTTGTTTTGCCCCTGTGACCCAATGGGCCCTTTTAAACCTCTGCAGTGCGTTAGAAAAAGTCCTGCATGCAGTGTTTCCAATGTAAGGCACCACAATACATTGCATTTGCCTTTTTAATAGAAAATGTAAAAACCCTTTATTGTCAACTTTATTCTCTTCAAAAAAGTTAGCAAAGAAACAAACACAACAAAAACTACAGTGCAGTAAGTAAACCAGATGGAAAAGCTCACCTTCTGAAACACAGGCACATAAATGTAACTCCAGATGCATAGTTACATTCAGGGGCATAGCTAGGGGGGCAGGGGGGCACTTGCCCTAGGTGCAGCAGGTCAGAGGGGCGCCAAAGGGGGGCCTGAGAACAGTTTGGGGGTGTCATTTTGAATCTTTGCCCCGGATGTCAGAAAGCCTAGCTACTCCTCTGGTTACTATGGGGGTTATTCAAGAAGGGATAGCGCCAGGTAGTGCCTAGTAGCGGCAGGCAGCGTCTGGTGAACTCCGGGAGCCGTATGTGAAAACCACATTTATGAAAGCGAATCTGGTGAGTGACTCTAACAGCGCCATGTAGCGTCCGATGTATTATTTCAGGCGGCTCAGCGTATAGCAGGTATTACCTTTTGCTCACTGTCGCTCTCCCATACATTTCAATAGCCGTGTTTGACATTTTTTAATTTTTTATTTTGCTCAAATCATTGTGTGACCTCTTCTGGCTGCAAACAAACACTTTTAGAAACTTTTTTGACTTTTTATATTTATATGCAGAATTGTCATTACAGGTCTGGCACTAAAGTGTTAATGTCACAGTGTTAAAACAATATCATTCCATGTGTTTTTGCTTTGCTACTGGTGGATATGTGTTCAAAACAGACTTTAATCACACAGCGTCTGGAGCTCTATGCTATAGCAACCAGATCCAGAGCGCCAACGCTGTGTGTGTGTCCTTTTTTGACAAGTATGGTGTGGAGCACACCACTGCCGGACCTCTCGCTCCCTGCAGCGCTGTACTGATGTTAGAGAACCCAACATGCATAACACTCATCAATGCCGGCCAGGGTACTACAGTGTCTTAGGCACTAGGTTACAGCGCCCGATACCCACTTACAGCGTCTACTAGTGGTTGCTCTAAGCGCTGCTATACAGACGCTCATCTGCCGATACCCGGCGTTAGTAGTGAATCAGCCTCTATGTCTGCTTTCCTTGTTTTTAGTTGAAGCTGGTTCTTATAGTATATTTGTATTTTTAGAGTTAGACAAGCCAAATATACGTAATGCAGAGTGCTTGAAGAGTGTTAGCTGCAGTACAGTACAGTACAGTACAAGTGGTGTGTTTGTATAAAGAGCAGAAATTTCCTGACTCTGGCTTGCTAAACATCTGATTGGCTGAGGCAAAGACAATGTTTCTCATTCCTGAGCTCACAGGTTTAACCTCTCCTGCTGTAATTCAGAATCTTCAGATGACCACAGTCTTGTAAAAATAAATAAGGTCGTACAGACACCCTGTGCTTTAAGAATTCCTGCAATTGTTCACAAATACAGAAGTTATGTCTATACTACTGAGTATAAGGCTTTACATTTTTTTTTTACTTTCAATAGTTTTTATTGAGTATAGCATTTATCCAACTTACATGTCTGATGTTTAACGCAAACGAGTACTTGTGATGATCTATACATGTATTTGCTATGCGCAGTCAATTCTCACCTTTTCAATATAATGTAGCTTAGGGATACTGTAGTATCGTTCTACAGTTCCATGTGCTTGTTCTCATTTGTGGAATTACATTTTACTGAATTTTTGCCATTAGCTTAACCGGTGGCCGAGGGTCAAGCCCACCACCTCCTTACATATGGAGCTAAATGTATCCTGTGGCCATTACATTTATAGGACACGTTCACATTTAGTGTCAACAGCTGAATTGTTCCCCCCATTAAGAGTACATTTTTCACTGCTCCTGCTTCACTCTAATCCTTGATAATGGCACCTGTTTTAGGTAAAGCTCCCCCCCCCCCATTCATTGCCACTGTTGTGTGTAGCAATAATGTCATTGCCACATTTCCAGTTCCAGGACGTGTACCGTATATACTCGAGTATAAGCCGAGTTTTTCAGCCCACTTTTTGGGCTGAAAAAAGCCACCTCGGCTTATACTCGAGTCAATACGGTAATTGAGCTGCACTTCCAGGCTGCTGCGTGCAGGTCGTCGGTGGGCGTGCCCCATATGGCCGGCGTCCAATGAAAACATTGGACGCCGGCCATATGGGGCACGCCCACCGACGACCAGCGCGCAACAGCTAGGAAGTGCTGGCGGCGGCGGGAGCGGCTGACGGCGGCGACGGCGGAGGGAGCGGCTGACGGCGACGGCGGCGGATGACGGCGGATGACGGCGGCTGGCGGCGGCGGGAACGGCTGACGGCGGCGGAGGGAGCGGCTGAAGGCGGAGGCGACGGCGACGGCGGCGGATGACGGCGGCTGGCGGCGGCGGGAGCGGCTGACGGCGGCGGAGGGAGCGGCTGAAGGCGGAAGCGGATGGCGGCGGCGCTGAATGGAGAGAGCGACCGGCTGGAGGAGGAGGTTGGTGGCGGCAGCAGCAGCAGGTACCGTTTGTGTATGTGTGAGTGTGTGTGTGTGCGTGCGCGCTGGTTCATGCTGACCTCCCTCTCATCTCTATGCCCAGTCCTTTAGAGCAGGGGCAGGGCCAAAAAATGTGCCTTTCCTGTCCACAGCAGCATTAACCCTGCCTGTCCCTGCTTTCCCCCCAAGAATGTTTAAAGTGGACCAACACCCAGGGGGGATCGGCCCGGAAATCTATAAGATTCCCGGACCGATCAGATCCCTCCCCGCGGGGCATCCGAAATCGGGATGTCCCGCGGGGAGGAACCCCCCAGGAGGCCCACAATCCTCACCTTACCTGCGATCCAACGGCGCATGCGCGAGACGCGGCCGCGTCTCTCGCTTCCCTCTAGCAGGGCGCGCTCCCGCGCCGGCCGTTTTGTGAATGGCCGGCGCAGGAGCGCTCCCTGTTAGAGGGAAGCGAGAGACGCAGCCAATGACAGCGCTCTGGTATGCGCGTCCAAGCACAAAGTTAAAGGACCCAGTCTACTAGACAGGGGTAAATGTTTCAGAACTGCATCCCAAATCTGGAGCAATGGATCAACCAAGAAGGGTAGACTCTTCAATTTGGGATGACCATGGGCTTGGTGAGGAGTTCCACCCCTATCCTTGCCTTTCTCCCTCCCCAGATGAAATTAGAACCTTTTTATTCAAGATGTTTAAAGAAATCAGACAGTGGGTATAAGAGAACCATCTGGAACACTTAAAGGAATCTTAGAAGTATATACATCTCTAATTGAAGCAAAACCCACGGCTATTGGCCCTTGAATCAGGTTCCCACGCTGAGTGAAACTCCCCAGGTCGACCCAGTATACTCACCTTCTCCTCCAGTTCAATGACACATGTGCAAACAGAGCTGCATCCTTGCTATCCCTTTAGCAGGATGCGTGCCCGCACCAGGTATTTATGAATGGCCGAAACGTGCACAAATTATAGGCACTGGGGCCTAGGAGGCCCCATCATGGTTCCCATTAGGGCATATATATAGGGGGTTCATCAGGGCCAAGGAGGTCAGGGGGGCCCCATTATTGTTCCCATTAGGGGCATGACTATAGAGGGTGCCCCGGGGTCCAGAAGGTGAGGGGGCCCCATCATTGTTACAATCAGAGCTGTAACTATAGGGGGTACACCGGGGCCTAGGAGGTCAGGGGCCCATCATTGTTCCTCCTTCACCTTATTTATCATCATTTAGCGAAAGCACCATTTGCTTTTGCTATTTCAGTCTTAAAGTGGAAAAAAACCTGGGAATTTCACTTTCCCAGGTTTCGTTCCTTTTCCACGGGGCATCCTGAATTGGGATGACCCGCTGTGTGAAACCACTGAGAAAGACTGTTATCCAATGGCACATGCGTGGGCTCTTATTTAATTGCCATGACTATGACACTCGGGAAACAGCTGCTATTGGCCTTGATTCACTAAGAGTTGAAAACATTTTCATGGTAGTAAAAAAATTCAATTCATGAGAATAAAGCCTGAGAATGGGAAGAGAATCAAAGTCAATGGCACTTTTTTTACTCTTGAGGAAAGTATTGAACTTTTTACCTGTAAGAAAAAGCGCCATTGACTTTCATTGTCTTCCTATCTGGTGATTCACAAAAGGTGAAATTCTCAGGCTTTTTTCTCATGGATTGAATTGTTTTCTACCATGAGAATCTTTTTCAACTCTTAGTGAATCGAGGCCCATAGTAATCAATGGAAAGCACATCCCCAGTGGTGTGTGCGTTCCTGCCCCAGCCTATCTGAATGGCGGGATAGGAGCTTGCGCACAGTCAGAGGATGCAGAGGACGTGGTAGCACGGTCTCCCCATTGAAAAGAATGAGAGCCATTTGCCGAATGACATTGTCATGGCAATCAGCTTTCATTGGACCAGAGCCCACACATGCACCTTTGGACCAGGTAAAGGTAAGTGATTGCTGGCACCCTGGGGGTTTCACACAGTGGAGCATCCCAATTCGGGTTCCTGCGGCAGCAAGAAGTCTTCTATTCTGAGGGCATCCAATCACTGGACGCGACAATGGATAAGTGTGTTAAAGTCAATGGAGAAAATGTTGTTTTCATGTTCAGGTAGACACCTTATTGAACACCCCTTAATTCTATACTTATAATGCTTCTTACTTGTACTTACAGGATTTATAAGAGAGGGGAATTACATTTATTTTAATGTCATTTAATTTCAAGCTGAGTTACGGCATAAATCATTGAGATTAGTTAAGGAGATTAATGACATAAATATGTTGATAAACAGTTATGCCTAATCAAACCTCGTTTGCATGTGTAGACACTATATATTACAGTAAGGCATGCCACAGATATTTGTAGTTGTAATTGTTGTGTCTGTCTAATAGTCATGTACGAGCCTCATTTAGAAGCTGAGCATGCGGGCGGCGAGAAGAGTGATAGAGTGCTGATGAGAGAACGATGCTGCAGTTTATTATCGGAGAGCCACAGGCAATACAACGCATTCAGATCTCCTTTCTCTAATGAAGCGTGCATTATTTTCACTGAGCTGGATAATGTCACTCCTCTTAGGAGGGCAGGGGAGTCAATGAACACAAAAACATATGCTTTCCTTTAATGATTCTGGTTCTAGCCATTACAGTTTTGATTTCTTTTAAATGACATCATCATTTAATGTTACACTAACATTTAGTTTATTTTTTTTTGTACACACATATATAACACGCCTTTGGTACTTTATGGTAGTAGTAGTTTTTTGTTCTAAACAGGAAAGCAGCCATATAGGATATATGATATTTGGGCCTAATAAGGGTCAAGCACAGCTTTCCATCATTTGCATATTCTCTTGCCAAGCCTTTAATTTACATGCAAAATGTATGGGCTCTTATACTACCAATGCTTAAACAAGATTGTTGGGAGAGTTGTAAGGTCATGAGTAGATATTAGAGTAATGGGGGCAGCTGTAGTTTCCATGTGTAACAGGCAACATATTCAGAAAGGCTATTAAAGCGGAACACGTTTGGGCCTTTTTCCTATTAGCAAAACCAGCCCAAAGCCCATAATAAGAAGACAAACATACCTGCACCCTGTAGAATATGTCCCACGCCCCACCCCCACCAGCATTCAGGTCCCGCTCGAATTCTGCGCTGCTCGCCACCATCTTTACTATCCTAGGCAGATAATGAAATACAATGGAGCAGAAGATTGAGGGATAGGCCGTGGGGAGGGGCCATCTAAATAACCATGAGTGATCTTTGGTTTCTTGGGCAAAATGGTACAGTTCCTGGGGGTTGTTAATGTTTTTTGACTGAAGTTCCGCTTTAAGCAACAGCAGATTATTTTCAGGAATGTCCAATTTCTTACCTTATGAGAAACACGTTAAGGTGGACTAACCACCCGCCCCGCTGGCCCTGGAATGATGTCTGTTCAAGCAACCTTGGGGCATCACAATCCCGTATACCCTACTGTGTGAGCCCCCCAGGTCATTCCGCATTCACTCACCTTTTTTGGGGCTCTCATGCCACCGCACAGGCCATGGTCGCATTCCCAGCACCCCTTTAGCTGAGGCCTACTCCCATGCCTATCCATTTAGATTAGGGTTGCCACCTGGCCGGTATATTTTTTAAAAGTTTTACTGCCCACTGGCCTGGTGCCGGTATTTGTTTTTTTTACTGGTAATCAAGGATGGGAAAAGTATACCTGAAATTACAATTACCAGTAAAAAAACTAATACCAGGCCAGTGGGCAGTAAAGTAAAAAAAATATCGTCCAGGTGGCAACCCTCATTCAGATAGACTGGGTAAAGGAGCGTGCCACACACCACGGGGAAACCAAGGATGCAGACACACCTACTATTATGCACAACAACTGGGGAGGGGGATCACAAATCGGGATGCCCCCAAGGCAAGGACCAAAAGCCAGGATATTGATAATCCCGGGTTTTAGTCCACTTTAAAAGAAATCACTTTCTTTAAGGGACTGTTAACTGAGAACATTTAATTTAATAATTAATTTAATAATTAATTTTTCTTTTGCTAAATGATCACAGCAGCTTGGAGCCACAGCTGGCAACCTTTCTTATAGCATACAGAGCCTGAGTAGCTTGCTTACCTCTTACTCTCTTCTATCCACAGCAGGGTTATTGTCATTGCTATACACAGAGACAGGCCTGGCAAATGTTTCCGCATAGAAATTGCAAAAGCCTGAGAGGTTCTCTCACACAATGGGGAGGCCGATTCATTAATAGCGCCAGGTAGCGACAGTTGAGCGACTGTAGCGGCATTTTCAGAGCACCCGCTAGTAGTCGCTGTGCTTGGCCGTTGTTCGGTAGTTGATAGCGACTCAGTCGGTTTTCCGTAATGTTGAATATTGGGTGATGTTGAATATTGGGTGAGGAGTCGCTATTTGACAGGTTCCACGCTGTATGGGAGCGCATGATAGCGACTGGCCCTAGCGACCGGCTCCCACCATATTCATTAAAAAATCACGCTCAAAAAATTCTCGCGCTGTAAAATGCATGTTTAAACCCCAGAGCACTGGAGGCGATGGGTTAAAAGTAGTTTTTTAACCCCCAAACAACCATATTTTTGGAAACAAAAAAAAACACGTTTTTAAAATAATTTTGTAATATGAATACATTAATATCAGACCTGTAATATCAATTCTGTACAATCTAAAATGGCAGAATTGGTCACAGAATTTTTCACATTTAAAAAAAACAAAAAAAACAATTAATAACAATTAATTATGAATATTTAAAGATTGTTCCATTGAAATGCATTGGAGAGCGCCAGGTAGCAAGAGGTCATACCTGTCGCTGTTCAAGGTCGGACGCTGGCGCTGTGGGCTGAGGCTGGAATAATGATGAATGAGTCGCTATATGGCGCTATCTCAGTCGCTAAGCAGGATTGGCTTGATAAATGTGTGATTGTGGTGGGGAGCCGGCGTGTTTTCAAGCATCTATCAACTAGTAACAAAGCGAAAACATATGGAATTACATTGTAACAACATTGTAACATGAACACTTTAATGCCAGACCTGTAACGTCATTTCTGAGGAAATATATAAAAAATGAAAAAATTATGAAAAAAACTGCTATTTCAATGCCAGAATAGGTCACAGAATTATTTGTGATTTTTTTGAAAAAAAAAAAAAAAAACCCGTTTAAATAGAAGAAACTGATCGTCCATTGAAATGTATGGGAGAGCGACAGGTGGCGAGAGGTCATACCTGGCGCTGTGCAAGGCTGAACACTAGCGCTGTTCGCTGAGGCTGTGAAAATGATGAATCAGACGCTGCATGGCGCTATCCCAGTCGCTAAACAGATTCTGCTTGATAAATGTGTAATTGCGTGCCGTGTCCGGCGTTCACCAGTCGCTACCTCTCATTAACCAGCCACTACCTGACGCTATCCCTTCTTAAATAAGGGTCTTAATTTTCTATTAAAATTTAAAGCGGACCAATAGTCACAAATGACTTAAACCATACCAACACAACAAAGGTGAAAAGCCGGAATAGGTGCTGTATGGACTAGGACATAGACATAGGGGTAGACACACTGTGGCCTTGTGGTGCGAAATATGACCTGCATCTCGGTAAGCATTTTCATTTTACCACACAAGAAAGTGCAAGAAAACATTTTTGTGACATTTTTCCCCAAAAAACTGTACCTGTGGTTGGGCATTTTTGCAGGTGGGGTACATCATATTCTCCAATTAGGTAAGAATATTTTTTATTACATTTGGAAATAACAGCAGCCAATGGGCTATACAGAATAGTTTTCCATTTTTTTCGGCATACCTCATTCTAAATACCTAACAAAATATATCTACCTCACTGGAAAAATGCTGAATCTTATCTATAAAAAATTGTGGGGGCAGGAGAAACTAAAGTCAAGTCAACCAGTGCTTACCCTCTTATTCATTCATTGCCAATGACCAATGTGGTTTGCCAGGGGCGCTCGCACATCAAACCTGAATGGTTGCCAGCAGTCACATGACTGGCTACCATTTTCTGCAATATGAGTGAAAGAGATAGTGGTAAGCATTGGCTGACCGAACAAGAAGAATATTTAAAGGGTAAGTCCACATTCAATTGAATTTTTGAGTTATATTTTGTGTGGCTTAAAGTTGCTGAGCTGATCTAGCAATGTTGCTATTGGCAATGTACACCAAGTGCAGGTTTGGTGGATGTTGCCAATAGCAACAAATTGCAGGTAGGGAAAACTGCTTCCATAACACACAAACAACAACACACATTTTCCAACATAGAATTTAAGAACTTAAAAATTAAACAATACTAGATCAGCTTAGCACCCTGAGCACATCCTTTTGGCACAAAAAATATACACTTTTAAAAATTCCATTAAAAGTGGATTCACCCTTTAAGTGCCAGCCTACCTAGAGATTTTGTCACCCTCTGTTGCCAGACCATTTTTCACTATTTTGCACTATACATGTTTAACTGATTTTTGAAGGGATTTCCCAGGAAAATATATATATTTTTTCAGAAGAGTCTGGGCTTCAACATGAAATGTCTTGTTTGTCATTTTTAGTGTATTCTCATTCATTTTGGGTGAAACGTGCAAACAAATTTCAAAAAATTGTGTTTTTTTCGTAATAAAAAATGTAAGCTTTTCAATAAAATATTGTGTGTAAAAGCCCCATTTCTCAGCGCTATCATATATTTATTGGTTGACACCCTTTCCTGCTAAGGAGACTCCCCCAAACTGAAATAGCGCTTTAGAAAAATTTTCACACAACTATGCTATGCGCACCTTGCAGATTTTCAAGAAAAACAAAACTTTACATTTAAATTCCTCCCCACAAACTATATATTCTCAGGAAGTACACACCTCAAGCTTTCTAGGCGTACCAGGCTTGTTGATGTGGGCACAGTTTTTGGAAGTAGTCCCTCAATTAATTTTTGGGTTGCAGGAATTTCCAGGAAAATAATATGTGGAGGCTGATTCACTAGTAACGCCACGTATTGCGGCGCTTAAAGTGACCACTAGCAGACACTGTAAGTGGGTATCAGGCGCTGTAACAGAGCGTCATCTGTAGTAACCTGGCCGGCATTGATGAATGTGATGTGTGTTGGGCGCTCTAACAACAGTACAGCGCTGCAGCAAGCGAGAGGTAGCACCAGCTTAGTGCGTCCGGCACTCGGCGCCCAACACCATATTCAAGAAAATGCTACACACAGCGTTGGCTCTCTAAAGCTGGTCGCTATAGCATAGAGCACCAGATGCTGTTTGATTAAAGTCTGTTTTTAAACACATATCCACCAGTAACAAAGCAAAAACACATGGAATGACACTGTTTTAACACTGTGACAATGACACTTTAGTGCCAGACCTGTAATGACAATTCTGCATAAAAATATAGAATTAAAAAAAAAATTCTTAAAATTGTTTGTTTGCAGCCAGGAGAGGTCACACAGCGATTTCAGCAAAAAAAAAAAAGGCAAACACGCTATTTATACACAACTAATGAAATGTATGGGATAGCGCTATAGAGTGACAGGTACTACATGGCGCCTCTGAGCCTAGAGCGCCGGCGCTATACACTGAGCCGCCTGGATTAATACATGTGACGCTACATGGTGCTGTTAGATTCGCTCACCAGATTCGCTTTCTTAAATGTGGTTTTGCGTACAGCACCCGGCATTCACCAGACGCTACGAGGCACTACCTAGCGCTATTCGTTCTTAAATAAGTGTTTTCTTTCGGCAGAGTTTGGGTTTTAACATGAAATGTCTTGTTTGTAATTTTTGTGTGATTTCATAATAATTTTATGTAATACTTAAAAAAACAAATAAATAAATACAGAGAAGTATATTTTTTTTAATACTTTCCTCTGATCTATCTCCGAGAATGGTGTCCCACAGCGATCAATCTGTCTCCTGCTGGAAAGCTTTTATACCAGCTGAGTGACTGGACATAAATGGTTAAAAAAATGACATGTGGGTGGGAGGGCAGGCTTTGTTTAAACATTTTTAAGGGTTAAAAACCCTTAAAAACGGTTTAAAAAAGGGCGTGGGGTCTTTGCGGGCAGCGGGCTCTTCTGCCCCCTGGGCAGGTAATGGGGGCTGGGGGTGTAGCGATAACCCTTATCGCCGGAGGGCTTCCCCGTCCGAGACGTCCTTTTCCCAATCGTAAGAGGTGCTGCTGGAATTCCAGAGTCGTCCGTGAGGAAACAGGAACAGCCCTTACAAGGGCTAGTGAACTGTAATATAACGTTTCCCCCCAATAAGAGACAGAACTTCAGTATTGAGGGTGAAGGTGAAGTGTTTTTATTAGTGCCACTCTAGGCCTTATATACACAAGTCTCCATGCAATGACAACCACACTGACCAATAGCAGCAGGGCACACAATCCCTCAACTCTGCCGGTGACGCAATCAGTAGAACAATAGCAGGCTGTAATACCATCAATCAGGACAATGCCATTGACTGTGACGTAATCAACAATACACAATGGCAGTCAAAATACAATGACGTTGCCTGTAACAGTATCAAAATATAATTACATTGTCTGGAACCTAATTACGAAAAGGCCAGTGAATGACCCGGTGGGCAACTGAATAGTGATGACATCCAAAAGACAGAGCCTCTGTCACAATGCCCCCTTTTTGTGGAACACCCGGCAGACCCGGATTGACCCTGTTCGGGTTAACGTGGGGCTGTCCGGACTCTTGTTATGGGCAGAGTTCTGTGTAAGGACAAGTCTGCACATAGTGAGTAACCGGACTAAACATTGACGTGGGCTGTACATAGGAATCGGTCATGGGTGGGGTCCAAACACTGGGATATTGTGGCGTTGGTGAGTTCAGCACCAAAGTCCTTGGTTGGATGTGTGCACAGGTGCTCTGCTTTCTTATAGCTGGCCCAAGCTTCAATCTCTTTCCATGGAAGCTGATCGGAGAATCCACAATTTTCTGCACATCTACATCATCGTAAAAGTAGACAAAACCATAACCCTTAGAAACGCCAGAGGCATCCCTAATAATTTTGACATTCTTTACAGCGCCATACTTTGAAAAAACATCCTTAATTTCAGGCTGATTAATCCGACGGCCAATGCCCCCAACAAAAATAGTGTTTGGCATACGTTTCCCTTCTGGAAGGACGTAACCTGATGGCTGATCCTCTTCTTGGCTTCTTGTAACAGACATGACGTGATGCAGACGAAACCCCTGGGTCTCCCCGACCAGTGGGCTGGAGTCGGCAGCTCGGGCTGGAGACCGGGTTGTAACAGGGTTGATGCTGGCTGGTCCAGAGGTAGCGTAGGCAGAAGTCATTGGTCCTAGATCATTTCCCAATAGTACTTCTGCTGGTAAGTTGTCCATAAGTCCCACCTGTACCCTGCCGGATCCAGCGCCCCAGTCAAGATGTACTCGGGCGGTGGGGAGTCGAAACACAGCTCCTCCCGCCACCCTTACTGCAACGGTGTGTCCAGTGCGGTCTTTGTTCTTGACCAAATGAGGTTGGAGCAAGGTAAGTGTGGCTCCGGTGTCGCGTAATCCTTGCGCGGTGCGCCCATTGACTCGTGCCTCCTGGCGATGGTGCTGTCGGTTGTCTGGGATGGCCGCTTGTACGGGATCAGCTTCATACAGTACCCCCAGATACTCTTCCGAACTGCTCTCAGCTTCCAAACAGTGTGCTACAGGAGTACGGGAGGTGGAAGGTTGTGTTTGCCTCCACGTGTTTCGGGGAGGCTCTAGGGCGCAATCACTGCGATAATGTCCCCATTGTTTGCAACAATGGCACTGAACTGTGGAGAGGTTCGGTTGCTGCGCTGGCCTATGTGGCCCAGAGTAACGAGTTGGCGCTGAAGCCACAGGTGCTTGAAATTTGATGGGAGGTTGTGGTTTTGGAACGGACTGCTCTGTCCGGCGCGCATCGGTGTACTCGTCGGCTAGACGAGCAGCCTCAGGTAGCGTTAGAGGCCTCCGGTCACGTACCCACTCTCTTAGCTCTGGTTGCAGGGCATTGAGAAAGTGTTCTAGTAAAAACAACTGTAGTACATCCTCAGCGGTCGTGGCTTTGCATCCAGTGACCCAGTGTGATGCTGTACGATGGAGGCGACATGCCCACTCCGTGTAAGAATCCCCTCCCTTCTTTTGGGATTCCCGAAATCGTCGCCTGTAGGCTTCCGGGGTGACAGCGTACCGGGCTAACAAAGCCTCCTTTACCAGATGGTAGTGTGGTAAGTCCACATCAGGGATGGCCCGGAAAGCATCGGAAGCTTTCCCAGATAGTTTCCCTGATAATATGGTGACCCATTCCTCCGTGGGTACCCGGTGTAAAGCGCACTGCCATTCAAAATCGGCCAAAAATCCGTCAATCTCGTCATCACTTTCCTGGAAGGACTTAAATGCTGCAAATGGAATCTTTCTCCCCCCAGTGTAACTGAGGCTGAGAGGCTGCTGGGTTGAAAGTCGCCGATCTTCCCTTCGCTTACTGGCCTCTGCCTCCGCTGCGGCGAAGACTCGGTCGATCAGTTCCTGTGATGGATTCGGGCCATAGACCGACAATCTGTTCCGAAACCGCTTGAACGAGAGCAGCGTCTTCATCGATCTCTATATTGGTTTCGGTCCTCACTGCTGCATGATCCATTTTGATCAGCTCGGCTATCAGTTCCTGACGTGGGCGGTTGCTAGCTGACCTTCCCCGGCTCACGAGTAGATCCTCCAGGTCAGCCTTTTCAACTTGTCATGCTGACTCTCCATCAGGGTAGCACTCTCTCTGGGTAGAAAAGGACCATCCGACCGCTTGCCACCAATTGTAGCGATAACCCGTATCGCCGGAGGGCTTCACCACCCGAGACGTCCTTTTCCCAATCGTAAGAGGTGCTGCTGGAATTCCAGAGTTGTCCGTGAGGAAACAGGAACAGCCCTTACAAGGGCTAGTGAACTGTAATATAGCGTTTCCCCCCAATAAGAGACAGAACTTCAGTATTGAGGGTGAAGGTGAAGTGTTTTTATTAGTGCCACTCTAGGCCTTATATACACAAGTCTCCATGCAATGACAACCACACTGACCAATAGCAGCAGGGCACACAATCCCTCAACTCTGCCGGTGATGCAATCAGTAGAACAATAGCAGGCTGTAATACCATCAATCAGGACAATGCCATTGACTGTGACGTAATCAACAATACACAATGGCAGTCAAAATACAATGACGTTGCCTGTAACAGTATCAAAATACAATTACATTGTCTGGAACCTAATTAAGAAAAGGCCAGTGAATGACCCAATGGGCAACTGAATAGTGATGACATCCAAAAGACAGAGCCTCTGTCACAGGGGGTTAATGGCAAGTCACCTGCTTGCTGCAGATGACTTGGAACCCCCTCAAGCCTTGTGAACTGGTACTGCTGGCAGTGATCGTTGGAGGGGGTGGGGGCAGACAGGGGCAGACTGGCCATAGGGCATACCGGGACAATGCCCGGTAGACATCCACCTACCCTGCACTGGCCGGCTGCCAATTCCTTAATGCCAGCGCCGGCTCTGGCTTCTGGCAGTGGGTCAGGTGAAAGGCAGCTCCCATTCACCCAGCCGGCATCTAGATGCAAGAGCCGGCATTAAACTGAAAGGGCCGGCAGGTAGCCAGTGCAGGGGAGGTGGCGGCCTTCCTATGATGACCGGCCGGGCACAGCATCATCATGACAGTCCCGGCTCTTATGGGGGGGCTCTGCCACTCAGCATGTTATGGGGGGGCTCTGCCACTATGCATGTTATGGGGGTCTATACCACTCGGCATGTTATGGGGGGCCCTGCCACCCTGGCATGTTATGGGGGGCCCTGACACCCTGGCATGTTATGGGGAGGGGGTTTCTGACACGCAGCCTTCTATGGGGTGATGGGGGGGTTCTGGACACTGCCTGTTGGGGGGGGCACGGATAACGGGCAGGACACACTGTAGGGCCTGTGTGACCAGAAAAGTCCTGGACTGTTTTTTATTTCCAGTCCGCTCCTGGGGGCAGGGGATTGGAGTCTCATGGCAGTCCACCTGCTCTCTCCAAAAATAATTTGCCCACTATCCCACTGAAGGGCAAAGATACAGGCGAGCCTTGTTGCTTCCACCAATCGCCTATTCAGGGAGGAAACTGGTGAGGGGCTAGGGCCGTTCTGATTCCTGAAGTGACCCTGGGTTCTACGAATCCCGCACACAGCTGGGTCAGAGGTCAAAGTTTCAACAACAGCACGTAGTTCTGGTTACAAAGATCGGGGGTGCCTGGGACGCAGATAAACTAGAACCCATATGTTTGCTACCAGCTTGTAGTTCAAAAAATCAAATGGAAATGGAGAAACTGTCAATGCCCTATTACTAATAATTTGTATGTTATGAGATGATTAATTATGATCACATTGAACTCTAAATCAAAGAGGCTGGGGACAAGATTCTAACACCCTGCTGCCTTTGTAACTGCAATGTGGCATGGGGTGGTCTTCCTTATCTCCTGTCTCCTTCTTAAACAATGATCTCCTTTTGGTTAGCAGGTAGGTGTGACATATTTTAAAGTGCCAGTTACCACAGTACATTTAATTTGAACTATTTGGGACTATAACACAGACATGGCTATTGCTAAGCTAGTCTAATAAGCTACATTTCATATTATTACTTTAATCAAATGCCAAAGTATCCTTTTATATTCTTACACCCCTTTCTTAATATTACATTATCCTTACATCAGGATGTGAGATTTGGGATGTAGATAACAGAAGGCACAGCAATGCAGCAGAGACTGGGCACATAAATGAACACAGCAAGGAGCACTGGCAAGTTATTGCTTATGCCACATATGTCAAACTCAAGCCTGTTTATGTGGCCCTCGGACAAATGGCAGATGGTGGCGGTGTCTCTTCTGGCCCGTCCCCGTCTTCCTGACACTGGAAGAAAATCTCTGTGTGTGGCACTGCCAAGTGATGTGCCAATACACTGCACTCTACTGTGGAGCACAGTACTAATACTAATCCGGCCCCCACACCAAGTGCCTATAGAAGCAGCAGGTGCATGTGTTTTTAATGTTCTGTGGGAGAAGTAGTAACTGTAGTAACTGTTCTGCGTCTCAACCAGCAATTCGCTCTCTCGACACAATGGGGGTCCACATAACCTACTCAATTTACTGCCACAGAGGAGGGTGCTACAGCTGCTTCAGGGGTTATTGCTAGCAATTGCCAGTTGGGGTGGGAAAAAAAGGATTAATTTTTTTCATTTCATGTTTTGAAAATAATTCTGCGTCTGCATCTGTCCTGGGCAAAATAATTCCGTGCATGCATCTGTTCTGGGCAAAATAATTCCGTGCATGCATCTGTTCTGGGCAAAATAATTCCGTGCATGCATCTGTTCTGGGCAAAATAATTCCGTGCATGCATCTGTCCTGGGCAAAACAATTCCGTGCATGCATCTGTTCTGGGCAAAATAATTCCGTGCATGCATCTGTTCTGGGCAAAATAATTCCGTGCATGCATCTGTTCTGGGCAAAATAATTCCCACCCCAGCCATTCAGATAGGTTGGGGCAGGAGCGCTAGCAATACTTGATTCAACTCAATAGCAGCCACCTGCCAAGTGATGTAATCACAGCGGGCTGCTCTCATTAGATGAGAGCCCGCACATGCACCGCTGGAGAGAGAGGTGAGTTTTCCTGGGCAAACTGGGAGGTTCCACACAGTGGGGCATATCGCTTAGGGATGCCACAGGGGTATGCAACAAAACCCAGGAGAGTGTTCCACTTTAAATGACCTTTTTTGTCCTCAAAGACATGAATTTTCAAGGTATGCTTTAAGATGTGTTACAAACAAAGAAATTAATCTCAGTCATTTCTGTACCGTATCACCACTGAAGATATATCATGTCCTCCCTTTCAGTACTGTGTTAATCATAGCCGTTTGTAAATATATTTGGAATTTCTATTCTTAGTGTAGCAAATGTCATTAACTGATATGTAAAATCTATGATTGCTATGAATGCTGACAAATTCTGTCTGCTGGCAATGCATTTGCTATTCTTCACTATGAGCTGTGAGCACCTCCTAGTGGGCATTCACCTCCACTGCACTGCTACCAGTATTCTAGTAAATCTTCTATGTGGTTTCTATTAATTATTATTATTATTATTATTACATAGAACCATTTTATTGGCACTTTCCAACGTAATAAAACACAAGTATTACAGGCATTGGCTATAGGTTTCTTCATCTTCTTTTAATTTGATTGTTTTATTTCCTTTCTATTTACTTGTAAATATTGACATTTTTTCTATTGCCAATCACTTTTAGTGACACATGCAATGTCTTTTTAATAATTTTATCTATAATTGAATATTCGGTCAACTAAATGATGAAAATTCATATAGAACTGAAGAGGAGAGATGCCTGTGAGGTCAAAAGTGAAAAATTAAGGCCCAACTAACTGATTGAATCGAATGAGGAATTATCAACTGAATGTATGGCAAGCAGGTGACTTGACATTAATCCTCAGCTTATTACCTGCATCCCCTAAGCCCAGGGAGGTGCAGCCCCCATAGCTGGTGCCCAGGCTGGTTTTCCTAGGGAAGGGGGAAACCCTTGATAGTATTTGTATTTCATTTGAAAATGTCACAAAGTGCTCTTTTCAGTTTAGGGTGTCTCCTGGGATAATACAAATGTGGTACCATTTTAATTGGGTGAAATGGGGCTTTTACACGCTTTAGAAACGCAATATGGTTAACTTGAAAATGAACATTTTTTATTTTTAAAATACAAGACAAATTTTTAAAATATTTTAATTTTTTTTTCAATTATTATTCCCAAAAATATTGCAAAAGCACTGAAAAGATGACAAACTAGATGTTTCATGTTAAAACTGAAACTCTGGCGAAAAAAAGAAAACAATATGTAATTTTCCTAGAAGTCCTTGCAAAACTCACAGTATATCACAGTATAGCGCAAGATGGTAAAAAAATGGTCTGGCAACGAAGGGTGCACCGCTTCTCCCTGCTTCACCGCACCAGCTTTCTGTACCTTGATCTAACGCTCTGAAGAAAGGATCATTCCTGAAACATGTGTTAGCGGAGCTAGCTATTTGGACTACTTCTGCCTCATCACTGTGCTTGATTAACCCTGTGCGGACCATCCAGCCCTTGCAACAGCCATTTCACCCAGCAGGAGTGCCTCAGCATTATTTTGCCAGGTATTGCAATCTTTTGACAAAGACTATATTGAAAAGAAAATATTCTTCTCTGCATGGCAACAAGCTTCACTACTTTTTGAAATCCACCTCAGCTGATTCAATACATCTGACAAATATTCTCTTCTCCCGAATACTGTTCACTCTTAAAGAAATATTAACAGCAGAATTAACTGCCCGTATAGTATTCGGTGTGCTTTTTGGTTTTTGTAAATAGTGTATATAGTGTACTTATTGGCTTAAGATAAATTGTGTGTCTTTATACTCAGTGTCCATATTGCCTTCATGTGGACCTAAATTTCTGCCCAATTCTTGTATATATTATATTTTTGTGTAAAATAAATCACTTTGTTACTTTTTGCATCATATAAGAGTTGTAGGTGTGCTTCTATTTATAGTTCTTTATGGTATACCAGGGGGATATCACCCCTTTATATATGAATGCACCCACTAAGCTATAACATACCCAGGTATTTCTCTTGAGTGTGCTTACCAATGTATATTAAAACTGGCAACGAAGGGTGACCAAATCTCTAGGTAGGCTGCCACTGAAAGGGTTAAATGGCTATGGGGATTATATAACCTGAATAAGTGAGCATATCTTGCACAAGTTCTTTATTGTTGTCCAAGCAGTTCTTCACAACAGACACAAAACTCTTCCAGGTCGAAGCCTCAGTGCCATTCATGCATTTGGTAAAATTAGAATCATTCATGAGTTTATGAACCACCAAAGATTCCAGATTTAATTTTTCCATGCTCAGATCCCCCACTCCTCTCACCTTTCTGCCATTCCCACTGTGCCTGTACAGGCTCTCGTTCAATCAGTGCTTTATGCCAAGAAGGGCGCCGGCCCTTCAAGGTCGGCAGCCCCATGACTGGCCTGCGCTTCCTGCTGGAAGCTGACCAGCCTATGGGATTGGGGGAAGAGATCGGGGGAAGTGACCTCAGTGGAGGGGCTGGTTCCCCCCTCCTCTTCCTCTTTGGCCCCCGATCTCTTCGCTGTAACGTGCTTTCCCTCCCGCCCGCCCTTTATTGGGGGTGATGGAATGGTCGATTGGTCGCAGCGGAAGGCTGGTTGGTGTTTTGGGGCAGTTTTGTTTGAAATAGGTGTTGTATTATGATATATATATATATATATATATATATATGTAAAGAAAAAAAAATCCGAATAAAAAAAAAAATATAATAAATATAATTCAACAAACGATAAGAATAGAGAAAGAAGATTAATATATATTTATTGACATTTGTTAAGTTAACAGGGTACTTGAAGTTGCTTTTGGTTATGTATAATTTGTGGGATATATATTGGGTATGTGTGTCAATGCGTATGTATTGGGGGATTGTTGTACATACATTGTTTACTGTATTATTTTACTTGTCACAGCTTTGGTGGTCTCCTCTGCTTGGTTCGGGTCTGAGATGGCACGGAAAGTGGGGGTGGGTTACAAGAAAGCGGCTGTTTCAGCTGAAACGGGCCAGGAGGATAGGTGACTGATTTCAAGGGGAGGGGAGGGACAAATGTGAGGGGGTAAGGTGGATCTTGGCAGTTAGCCCCGTTGAGCTACCAGGCCTAGGAGGGTAGTTGAGCCTTCGGGCCGCCTCTCCTCCCCTCCTGTTGGTAAATATAGGTATGGTGGAATCTCAGACCTGGATCGGGGAGAACGGGAGTGCCATGTTATTTGTTACTGTTTTTTATGTTGAGGCTGTGGCCAATTAAAATTCCATCAATTCCGAAGAAGTGGTTGTTGGCTCCATTATTTGGGAGTGTGGGTGGGTTGGGTGTCAGCTGAAGGCGTATGGAACGCTAGCACAGTCATGTTATGTCATGGACTGACTGTCAGCATAGGGAGTGGGGGCTAGGTTCCCTGTGGAGTGCGCACTCCCCAGCACCCGGCCTGGCCATCGGAATGACTGGGCACAGAAGTGTGTCCAGCTGCAGGGATGCTGGTGATGTGGCAGTGGTGAGGCAAAGGCGGAAACGTACATGATTGTGGGTAACCTGGGGGAGATAAACAGTGAAGCATCCCAAATCCGGATGTCCAGGGGCAGCTAGGCTGTGATTGACCCACTTTAATATTAAGCGGTGGGAAATGATTTTGTCTTTGTTATTTTGATATTAGCAGCTCCAACAATCATTTCTACCCTAGGCCATGATATCATACGGAGCAAAGCAGTTGTTCCAGTCCCAACCACAAAAATACAATTCTGTGAATCTCACCTGTAGAATTGTTTTTGAATATATCTAGTCCAGGTCGTCCCAGAAGTGATGACAGTTGGGTAGTCTGCCACCAGGTGGCGAAGTTACTGCAAGATCCAGAGCTGTAACTCCTCCCGGCCCCCTATAAAAAGCTGTCTCCATAGAATTCCCAGAATGTCAAAAAGCAGCAATAAAAGAGACAGGCCGGGAGGCCAAGAAACCATGCTACATCACATAGCTTCAGCATGCACTCTCTCCAACAAAAAACTAAGGACAACGGTTCTATACAAAAAACTTAATCATCAAAACAGGTAAACAAGAGATAATGAACCAAGGGCGGGGTGGGACGACCTGGACTGAATATATTCAAAAACAATTCTACAGATGAGTTTCACAGAATTGTATTTTTCACTATATCCAGTCCAGGTCGTCCCAGAAGTGATGGCAGTTGGGACATCCAAAAGCAGTGTCCATTAGGGCGGGATCCCCAGTGCGAAACAGCATGTAGTTCATTTCACCACCGCCTGAAGCACCTTTCGGCCAAAAGCAGCATCAGCTGAGGCCCTAACATCAACCTTGTAAAACTTTGTAAAGGTATGAACAGAAGACCGTAGAAGTAGCGGCCTTACAAACTTGTTCAACAGAGGCCTGGTGCTGAAAGGCCCAGGAAGCACCAATAGCTCTAGTAGAATGAGCTGTAACACGAAAAGGGGGATCCTTCCCCTTGGCAGAATATACTTGCACCACCGCCTGTCTAATCCACTTACTGAGAGTGGACTTGGCCGGAGGCAAACCATTTCTGGAACCTCCAGTAAGAACAAAAAATGAATCCAACTTTCTGAAAGATTCAGTCGCAGCCAAGTAGTACTTAATGGCTCTGACCACATCCAAGGCATGGAGGGTCCTTTCCTTAGAATTAGACGGTTCTGGACACAGGGAAGGCAAAACAACTTCCTCATTAAGATGAAAGGAAGAAACGACCTTAGGCAAAAAATCAGGTTTAAAGCGAAAAACCACCTTATCCTTATACCGCTCAAAGTAAGGAGGCTTCATACAAAGAGCGGCCAGTTCTGACACACGACGCACCAAGGTGATAGCTACCAAAAAGACCACCTTTAGGGTCAGGATAGACAATGTAGCATCACCCAAAGGCTCAAAGGGAGGACCCTGGAGAGCAGAAAGTACCAAATTCAAATCCCACACCGGTAATACAAGCTTACGCGGTGGACGTACATGGGTAACTCCTTGGAAAAAAGCCTTGATCAGTCTATGATTGGCAAAGGATCTTTGGAAAAAGATGGCCAAGGCCGAGACCTGGCCCTTGAGGGTGCTCAGCTGGAGACCCAAGTCTAAGCCGTGTTGCAAAAACTCCAAAATCCTAGAGATAGAGAATGTGCGACAAGGGAAACCCTTGGATTCACACCAAGCAATGTAGGCATGTCAAACTCTGTAGTATATCATGGAAGAAGACTTTTTCCGTGCCTGAATCATGGTCTGCGCAACCGTGGCCGAGAGCCCCTTTTCAGGTAGGATTGAGGTTTCAATAGCCAGGTCGTCAAAGCCAGTGTCTGTAAATTGGGGTGCCGCAGCGACCCCTGAGTGAGAAGCCCTGGGTCGTCGGGCAAGATGTAACGATCAACTGACATTTGAACTATGTCCGCGAACCAACTCCGCCTCGGCCAGCGAGGAGCCACCAGGACGGTTGGTACCCCCTCCTGGGCTATCCTGCGCAGCACTCGGCCCAGGAGTGGAAATGGAGGGAACGCATAAAGGAGCCTGAACTCTGTCCACGGAATTTCCAGAGCATCTGTGGCGAAGGCCAGAGGATCTCTTGACAGGGAGACGAACCTTAGAAGCTTGTGATTGTGTCTGGACACAAACAGGTCCATGTCCGGCTGACCCCAGCGGAGACACAGAGCGTGAAAGACCTTGTTGCTGAGAGACCATTCCCCCAGACGAGAAGTCCCCCTGCTCAGGGAGTCTGCCTCCTGGTTTTCTACCCCGGGGATGTAAGCCGCCGAGATGCAGGGAACATTCTCCTCCGCCCAAGTCAGAATCTGGGACACCTCCTGAAGGACTCGCTGGCTCCGAGTCCCGCCCTGGTGATTGATATAGGCGACAGCTGTCTGATTGTCCGAGTAGACCTGAATCGCACAACCCCTTAGATAGGGAGTCAACTGTATAAGCACCAGCCCAGAGGCCCCCACTGACCCTGGAACTTCAGCATTTGCCAAAAACCTCCCCAGCCAGTCAGACTGGTGTCCGTGGTAACTATCTCCCACCGGGGAGTCAGAAAGGACTTGCCCACCAACAGGTTGCTGGAGTCCAACCACAAGAGGGACTGTCTGACCATGGGGGACAGTGAAAATTCCTGATCCAGGGAATCCTGCGTCCGGCCCCAACTGGTCAACAGATTCAGTTGAAAAGGTCACATGTGGAACTGGGCGAAGGGCACTGCCTTGAAGCAGGGCACCATGAGGCCCACCAGTTTCATCCCCAGACGGATCGATGGTCACTGAAAAAGCCAGTAGGGCCTGCGTATGGAGGCCCTCCACCTTCTGTTAGGGGAGGAATACCTTGAACTGAGAAGTGTCCAACGTCATGCCCAGGAAGGACCTCACCATTGAGGGAGTAATATAAGATTTGGGGTAATTGATTACCCATCCGAAATCCTTGAGAGTGGATAACACCATCCAGGTGTCGCTCTCGGCCTGCTGAAGGGATTGGGCCGCAGCAAATCGTCCAGATAAGGAAGAACACGAATGCCCCGGTTTCTCAGGATGCTCATGATGCCAGCCAGCACCTTGGTGAACACACGGGGAGCTGAGGCTAAACCCTGAATGGAAGTGCCCCAAACTGGTAATGTCGATCCTCCAGCGCAAACATCAGAAACTTCTGGTGCCCCTGAAAAATCGGGATGTGCAGATAAGCATCCTTGATGTCCACCGTGGTCATGAAGTCGCCGGGCCGAAGTGAGTTCACCGCAGACCGTAAGGTCTCCATGCGGAAATGTCTGACTCTGACAAACTTGTTGAGACCCTTCAGATCCAAGATAGGTCGCAGCGTTCCGTCCTTCTTGGGCACCGTGAACAAATTGGAGTAGAACCCTCGCCCCCGTTCCCGGTGAGGCAAATCACAAATCACGCCTGATAGCAGAAGGCTCTGAACGGCCCCTTTTAGGCCCTGCGCCGTCAAGGCGTTCCGGGAAATCCGCGACCGAAGAAATCTTGAGGGCGGCCAAACTGCCAGCTCTATTTTGTACCCTGAGGACACCACCTCCTGAATCCACCGATCCGAGACGTGCTGTCTCCAAATGAGAGCAAAAAGCAGCAGCCGTCCCCCGACCCTCGGTGAGGGCGCCTCCTCATGCCGGAGAGGGCTTGGCAGGGGGTTTGGATTTAGCTCCCCAGGCTCTGAAAATCCTCCTCGAAAGGAGCGATAGGCAGAAGAACCCCGAAAGGGTCGTGCAGGCTTCCGTCGCTGAGGGAGTCTTCTGTCCTTGGCCAGAAGGTCCAGGCGCTCCCGAATAACCTGAGCCCCAGGAAGGGGATACTACTGAGCGAACTTCTTGGCCGCAGCGTCAGCCGACCACTGCCGCAGCCAGAGCGAGCGACGAAGCGCAACAAGCAGAGCCGAAGCCCTGGTGCCAAGTCGGACACTATCGTCCATGGCCGAGACTACAAAGGCAATAAAATCCACACAGGCTTTGAGGTCTTTATACTCCTCCGCCTGCTTGCGAGATTTGGCAAAATCAACAAGGTGCCTCACCTTCTTCCTGATGGCCAAAGATACAATGGCCACAGCACAGACAGGGCGAAGCCCAGCACCCACAAAGGTAAACGCATGACAACTCAGCTGATCCATGCGCCTGTCAGTAGGGTCGCGCAAGGAAGCAGTATCGGGTGACGGCATAACCGTAGTGTTGGATAACCCCGACACAGGGGCATCCACATTGGGGGGACGGGACCAGAGGTGGATCAGCTCCTCAGGGAAGGGATACCTCCTGTCCAGACGCTTAGGCACTGATGGCAATTTATTAGGTCTTTCCCATTCTTTAAACACCATATTGGAAAAGTGGGCCTGTTCCGGGAAGACAATCCTCTCTCAGGCCGGAATAAATCACTCTGCTTCCTCTTAGCCGCTTTAGGAGGGACAATATGCAAAGTCTCAAACACAGAAGACAGCAATTTTTCTGTGTCGTCAGGAAGCCACATATCCTCGTCCGAGGAGGAACCAGGCTCGCTGTCATAACCAACCGACCGATCCCCTGAGGAAGCGGAGTCCAGCAGTACTGCAAGACGAAATTTGGGAATTCTATGGAGACAGCTCTTTTTATAGGGGGCCGGGAGGAGTTACAGCTCTGGATCTTGCAGTAACTGCGCCACCTGGTGGCGGACTACCCAACTGTCATCACTTCTGGGACGACCTGGACTGGATATAGTGAAAATAGTGTTACATTCCATTTTTCCTGCTTGCAATTTTAAGAGGAGGAAGTGGGGCAGCAGGCGCTGATGAACAGAGGAAGAAGTCCCCCAGTTTCAGTGCTGTTAGCTCTGGCGCCAGCAGTACCTATGACCCATGTGCATGTCCTTGCTACTGGGCACAAGGACCAGGCACCCTCGTTTTTTGGCAGCAGAGGCACATGGGAACTATCATGTCTGTCCATTGCTGATATCAGCAATGTGCACGCAAATGTGCATTGAAAGCAATGCACAGGGAGTGGCTCAGCCTGCAGCAGTGCCAGGGATCGAGACTGCAGGTTGGCAGGTGAGGTTTTGGTATATTTAATTGCCCAGATGTCTTTTTAAAATAGAATAGTGTGCTCTGTAGTTGAGGGACTGTTTGGGCCAGTGGCCTTTGTGACCCACTAGAGCTCAGAGTGGGAAAGGCAATCTGAATGGACCGATTGCCACTGCTTGGCTGAGCAGCCCGCACATGCGCCATGGGAATGAGGAAAAGGTGACTTTACCAGTGATCCCAGGGGATACACACAGGCCATGTTGAATTCTTGGGTTTTGTTCTTCTTTAAAGTGGACCAATCACCAGGAATTTGACTAGCCTGGTGATTGGTCCTCTTACCTGTGTCGTCCCGATTTGGGATGCTGAGTTGTGTGAAACCCTCAGATCACCCACACAACTCACCCTTCTGTCATTTCCACTGTGCATGTACAGGCCCTCGTCCATACTAATGCATGGCATAAAGCCATTGTTTTGTACTAAACGTCGGCTCAGGCATCGGCCACATCCCCGACTCCCCTGCGGAGTGCACTACTATTATTTTTCTTATTTATATTGTGGTAAATATATGTTCATATGGGGGACGGGGCATCCTGCAGTCTTGCCTTACAACCTAAGACCGTACCTGTTCATATGTTTCAGGGAGCTTCATACAAAATTATTATTTATTAGCCTTGTAGCAAAATGAATGCTAGTATATGCTCAGCAGAATGTGTTGTTATAATACATTCCTAAATTGTTTATATTTCCCTGTCTTGGGCTTCCATTATTAAGTTAGAACATTTTCTGAACCTACGCCAGAGCATAGACATAGAATGGCATGATCTGTGATATGTTGTGATAGTGCCTGTAAGTAGATGATAGATTACCCTCCCAATACAGGACAGCAGAAGATCCCTGCAGACAGCACACAAGTATGATGCACAGGATGAACACACCTAAAAAGAGAATTAAAGATAATAAAATTATTGTGCCATATTTACTATTCAAGTTATATTTACACCAAATCTTGAAATATGGATCTGCATTTCTGAAGCATTAATTACGAATGATCGTTATGGAGAATATACGTGAGGGCAAATTAATTACCTCTGTTTATCGGGTGTTGTGTGGTTTATATGCCTCCTGTTAATGGTCATATGGGTCATTAGTAGTCTGCTGACAGCACCTGGCACTGTTTGCAATGAGATATCAGCTATGAAGCTTAATTTTACCTTTCAGATCATTTAGAATATCCATGAAACATCTGCATACATATGACTGCAAACCAGCACATGCGCATTGGGGCATTAAAGGACGGAGACCAGACAACAGAAGGCTAATCTTGTTTTTTCATCAATAATTGAGAAAAAAAAATCTATGCGTGCATTTGGGCAGTTTATAAACACTAAGCCCCCAGATTAGTTCATTAGAATTAACAAGTCTGTTAACTGCTACAAAGAAGACCAAATCTATATATGGGTGGCCAGGTAATAATGGTTTTTGTCTCACAAGGGATCAGGATCAGAACTTTTATTTCCACCATACATACAGGGAATTTGTTGGGTGCAGGTAGTCTAAGTACATTGTGTAGAAGAGGCAAGAGATGAGGGATAGGATAGGAATGGGGTATTTGGATCTACCTACTACCTACCTACTCAAAACATTCTAGTGCACCAGTCCAGGAAGAGAATAAAAGGACCACTAAGTGACATATGAGGCGCGGGTGTTGATCTCTGCGGCTACAGTCTAGGGGGGGGGGCATTCAGAATGCTGGCGCCCCCCCGCACATAACCCCCCAGAACGCCCATAATCCTTACCTTTACCTTGATCCACCGGTGCGAATCCTGCACAGCGATTGCCCCCCCCCCCCCCCCTGAAATAGACTGCCTACATGAGTGCCGACGGCCAATTGCTGCGCTGGATTTGTGTCTGTAGGCCGAGGTATAGGTAAGGATTATGGGAGTTCTGGGGGGTTCTGCATTCTAGATGTGCCCCCCCAACTATCATTTAGCAGCAGGTGTTGAGGCTCGATTCAGAGAGACAAAAAAACCTTCCGTTTTAGTGCCGATCTGTTTTTTTTGTGAAATGTTTCCGTTCTCGTATAAGCGTACGAGCGATTCTATGCATGCATTGAAAACCTTCTGTAAAGTTTCCGTCCGTTCGTACGGCAGATTACGAATACGAGGATGTCATTTTCCATCCAGACTTTTCCGTTTCATTTCCACGTTACAACGTAGGCTTTCGTTTTTGCCCTTTTCCCATCGTATCCTCCAACGAATCCTTTACGTTTCCCGTTCGGTTCTGTTTCCCTTTTTCAATAAATATTCATCCAGACGGAAATCCTTACGATCTTGCGCCTGCGCACTACAAACTTAATTCATTAAAGTGCTCGCCTACATATTTGCCACCCTCACTTCTACTACAATGTTTAGCTAAATCACTTAGCACTATCCTCCATCTTCCCTTTTGGAACATTAAAGCTCACCCAAATCACTTCTCGATCATGTGAATATTCATCTTTAAATATTTCTGGGCCCATTTGTTTTGTGTTAATGTATTTTGTAAATGAAATGACACTGTAATATTTTTTTTTTGGATTCCATCATAAAATATAAAATGTATAAAAATATTGAAAATTTCTAATTTTTACAACTATAAAAAACAAAATACATAGCAATGGCAGGCCACAGAACATTATTCTTCATCTGTGGTCCCCAACGAGTCGCGCAGCTCCTGCATCTCGCCCACCAACTGAAGAACCCTGACACTCAGTTGTGCAACTCTGGCACGTGTGGTCCCTGTTAAAAAACGTAAATTAAAATATTGGTATAACCTTGTTGGGGTCATACTGCAGTGCCCCCCCCCCCCGTATGGTCCAAACACCTAAATCTGGACTTCAAAAGCCAGAGGACCCTCGCCACCAGGGGCCGGGTTTTGCATAGTGCCCGATTAGAGAATCCCTGGCCTGCATTCTGCAGACAAAGAATGGGCATCAGGAGCAAGGATAGGAATGGATATCCAGAATCCCCTGAAAGAATTTAAAAATAATAACATAAAATACACATTCTAAGCTACAATATTGTTTAACATGTCATCAAGGGCTAAAAACAGCAATAGGTTAAGTCATGAGTCATCAACTATATTCATTGCCATACAGTGAAAATGGATTGATGGAATGTGAGCAAACTTACACTGGAGCCATCTACCAGATAATTCTCCTGGCTCAAACTGACTAAATAAGCCGGAGCTCTGCAATATATAAGCATCATGGGACGACCCTGGATGCCCTGCAAGAACACTGAGGAATCGCATAGCTGGACCAATCACTGCTTTTATGTTGTGTGAGTGGCACATCTTGCGGTTCCTGCAACCAAATATAAAATAATTACACAAAGCAAAGGTAACCGACTAAAACAATAACTCCTACAACAAATTAAGATTCAAGTTCAACAATCCAAATATAATTCACAAAGGACATAAGTCTAAAAAAATATAGCAATTATATGGATGTGTGGGAAAATAAATGTTTACATGCTAAGGACTAATTAAGGTCAGCATTAAAATGCTTCTATAAGGCATACATGAAAAGTATTGATTCAGGTATGCATTGCTATACAATTTATGGCCTCGGCCATGCTGATACATGCAATGTCTTGGTGCTAAAGGCGCGCAGACTCCTCCACATAGCCGCAAAACATGTTCAACAATAGCAATCCGAGCCCTCAAAGGTCCCGTAAGTGGAACGGAAATGAAACGGATTTATAGGGTGGTGGTCCGTCGGAAATCAGCTCTCTGAATCAGACAGAAACTCATCCCAACAACGGTTATCTGAAGTTATCTGAACGAACGGAACATTTCCGATTTTGTTTGGAAAATGATCCGAACTAACGGAAATGTTCCGATTTGCTTCCGTTCATCGAAAGCGCATTCCCGAACATTCGTACAAATGAAAAATGAACGAAAAAAAGCAAAAAAATGACAAACACCCACCAAAACATTCACAGACAGCTACGGAAGTCCGGACGAATGTGTCTCTGAATCGAGGCTTTGGTCTGCTTTAAGGAAAGGAGACCTCCAAACAGAAGCATTGTAAAGGTAAAATAAAAGGAGGCACTCAAAGTGGGAAATTAGGGGGCCAGATTTAGAGAAGCATCAGTACAGAAATATTATATTGTTTACCCTTTGTGTCAGCCAACCTAGAGTTTTTGTCACCCTCTACTGCCAGACCATTTTTCATTATTTAGCGCTACACATGTTCAACTGTGATTTTTGAAAGGATTTCCCAGGAAAACTATATATTGTTCATTTCAACAGTCTGGGCTGGGTCTGGGCTTTAACATGAAATAATTTTTAAGTGTATTCTCAATATTTTGGGGTGAAATATGTGCAAAAATATAAATATATTCTACAATTTGTAGTTTTTTTGTAATATAAATTGTAAGTTTGTCAATAAAATCTTATTGCGTGTGAAATCCCAGTTTCCCCGTAGTACCAGATATGTATTGTTAGACACTCTTTCCTGCCCAGGAGACTCCCCCAAACAGATAAAATACAACTATGCTATGTGCACCTTTCAGTTTCTCAAGAGAAACAACCCTTTACATTTGAAATACCCCCCACAAAATATTCTCTGGAAGTAGACACCTCAAGCTTTCTAGGTGTACCAGGCTTGTTGACGTGGGCAAAGTTTTCTGGAAGTAATTCCTCAATGAATTCTTTGGTTGCACAGAGTTTCCCTATAAAAGAATAAAAAAGCAGAATTAAAGCCACATTTTTCTAAAAAAACTATATGCAAGCAAGAAAAAACAAGTTAAATCTGAAAAAGCAAGGTCCCCCGTACAGAACAATACCCAACATGCATGGGTACTGTCAAGGGAAGAGTTGACAAACACCCCAATGTAAAGCATGTGCCTAAGGGTTATTTTACTTGAAAATTTCAGCTCTGCACTTTTTCTACTAAAACAACCCTTTACACAAACAATATATTCCCTGAAAGTACATGCGTTAAGCTTTGTAAGTGTATCCAGCTTGTTGTAGTGGGCTCATCTTTCTGGAAGTAATCACTCGAATAATTCTTAGGTTGCACAGGGTTTCTCTAAAACAATTTATAAAAAACCAGAATAAAAAACACATTTTCCTAAAATATCAAATATGCAAACAAGAGAAAACAAGCTAAAACTGAAAGTGCAAGGTCCCCTGAGCAGAACAATACCCAACATGCATAGGCTGGATTTGTGTCACTCTCTGTTGACCGGTCATTTTTCACCATTTTGCGCTATATTTAACTGTGATTTTTGCAGGAATTTCAAGGAAATTATATTTTATTTTGTGGCTGAGTTTAGGCTTTAACATGAAATGTCTTGTCATTTTTCTACTGTTTTTTAAAATATTTTTTAATTTAAAAAAAATTTAAAAATCTTTTAGTAATTTTTATTTTATTAAAGAAAATCATATTGTATGTGAAAGCCCCATTTCTCCCTATTACAACGGTACCACATATGTATTGGTAGCCCCCCATTCTTGCCCAGAAGACCCCCTAAACTGAAATGAGCACTTTAGATAGTAGTTGTATTTTATTTGTAAATATTATACACTATAAAGGGTTAAACAAAAAAAATGGCGCAGGGTCCCCCTTCCCCCGACATTTTAAGGGTTAAAAATCCACTAAAATATAATATGGGTCCCCCAGCATAACCATCCCGTGGACAAGCTATGCAGGGCTTGTAGAGCAGAGCACAAGGGCCAGCCTCTGTGGCCCCCCCCCTGCACTGTAGGCTACAAACCCGCAAAGCCAAAAGATCCTGGACTCTTCTGCCCCCCTGGGCTTTTGGGGGGGAGGTAATAGAGAGGCTGGGGGTTTGGGGCCCCTCCGTCCTGCCGGCTAAAAACCCGCAAAGCCAAATTGCCTTGGGCTCTTCTGCCCACCCTGGGCTTAGATGAGGCAGGTAATTGGGGGGGTCGTCTCTTGGATCTCTTAAACGTTCACAAAGGGTTAACAGTAAAAAAAAAACAAAAAAAAAGAAAGACGATCACAGAGTAAAAATTACATTTATTTTTCTTTACTCACCTCCGATCCCGGCGATCATGTCCCACGAAGTTCCGATCAAAGCTGCCAGGTGATCAGTGGAGGGGGGATGGGGGGGGCAAGGGATCACAGACCCTTGCTCTTCCAACCCTCTCACCTCCGATCATCCAGCGCTACTGATGTGGGAATTACATCATCTGCCCGACCACAAAGGACGGGGCTAGCGGCCAGGCAATTGTGGAAGAGCTAGAGAGGACCTATTTTGCCCTCTCCTCAGCATGGAAGAGCCAGGGAGGCCCTCCACGGTGAAGAGGAGACCCGGTGGGAGGGATCGCAACCGCAGGTGAGTAAATGTCTTTTTTTTTTTTTTTTACAGTGTTGGTGGCCGAAGTAGGGGGGGCACTATTCCAGGTGCTCTCCTACAGCCAGAAGAGCCCCAGGGGAGGATCGGGTGGCCTCAGAGTGGAGAGAATACCCGGTGGGTTTGAACGAGGGGTCAGGTGAGTTTTAGCCTTTATACTTTTTGTTCTGTCGGGGTTTAAAGCCAGCTACGTCAGTCTGCATGCATGATGCTGAATCATTGTCAGCATTTACATATACTCCTGCATCCTGAAAACGCTGCCTCACTGATTTTCTCCTGGTTGCAGCCATCTTGCACCTCTGAGGCTTCCTTTCTCAGCATCTCAGTCATGCTGCTACCTGGATTTACCAACAAAATCCACAATGCAGAGCAGCAGGAAACCCAGTAGCACTTCCTCTGTTGCTTCATAGGACTCCATTTTGGTGGTAAACTTGACCACAGCAGGAGCTTCAAATTGGTAAATGAATTTTTATGTACAGCAATCTGAATTGCCCTGGGGAGGGATGCTTAAGAGCATTGTTTTTTGGAAGGGTGTTGGTCCGGTTTAATACTGAAGAACAGTATCCTGTGGTTCTGGGTAATAGCAAAACCATGGGGAGTTGGGAGTGGGGGGCTGTACTGAGGGACCTGCCAGCACTTCATATAAAAAAAAAGTTACAGTAAGCCAAAAAATAATTTATGATATTTTTAGCAGATGCTGCACTTCAGCTCACAAGGAGTCGTGTTCCACACCATCTGCATTACTAGCCAGGGGCGGACTGGCCATAGGGCATACTGCGTTGCCGCCTGGACGTTATAGGCCACTGCAGAGAGCCTCGGACGGCTGGTGGGCAGCCCCTGGCGCAGCACTGGTCCTCGGCTTCTTGTGGCGGTGGCATCCCCCACTCCCAGAGGTGGAATCCCTGGGTTTCAAGTGGAGGCGGTGGCATCCCTGGGCTTCCAGCGGTGGCAGGATAGCGAGGTGAGCGTGGGAGAGGGGTTGGGAGTGGGGGGATCCTGCCACTAAGCATGTCATGGGGGGCTCTACCACTCAGCATGTTATAGGGGAGTATTTTGCCACTCAGCATTTTATGGAGGGATTCTGCCACTCAGCATGCTATGGGGGGCATGGATAGCAGCTGAACACACTGCAGAAGGGCCAGTGTGACCAGAAAATTCCCAGGCCGTTTTTAACCCTAGTCCGCCCCTGCTAGGAGTCATCTCCAGTATTAACAGCAGTACCGCCATTAGATGCCTGGAATGTCACTCAAAGTAAACCACCTCAATTGTCTCCTCTACCGCCAAAATGCCTAGGGACATAACTTGCAGAATTCCACTTGGTAGTCACATGCCTTTACTACTAAGCCCGCCATAGCACTCTTGTTTACCACACTCCTCAGTGCACCACAGGGACCACTCCTCTACACTCAGATATCCCTACAGTGGTTCCCTGATTTCATGGCAGCTTTTGTTTAATCTATACACAGCAATCCACCACACCGGATCCACCCCTGCTTTCTTTTGAGGATTTCCAGTGTTAACAAGGCCTCTGACCCCTCCACAGCCACCTTAGTTTCCAAACCCAGGGACAACATCATGGACTTCATTATCAGCACTCTGTTGCAAACAGGACTCAAGAGTCCAGGGAAATATTCAAAAGTTGGAGAAGGAGAGGAAATAAGGAGCAATAATGTTTGCCTCCTGTCAAGGAAGCAATTTAATGTGCCAGTTTAGAAAATACATTTACCTAACAAATATTATTTACACACTTTTTTTACACATCATGCTCACACATTAGAGCTGATTCAGCACTGTTAGAATTTTTCTTTCCCATGTTTTTTGTGAGAAAATAAAGTGGGATGGATGGGCAGAGCTGAGAGATGGCTGCTTGAGGGAGAACTGGGGACGGATGCCCACAGGACAGGGATGGATGGGACAGAGCTGGAAGAACTGGGAATGGGAGGGGGCAGAGCTGGGAGGAGAGGCATATATAGGGGCAGAGGTGGGTGGTGTTTAAAGGATGCCAGGGCCATCTGTAATTCTTTGGGGTCATCCCAATTTTCAACCAGGTTCCAAATCATTTAAGTGGCCCCCTCTCGCGTGGTTGGGTGGTTGGGCACCCCTGATTTAGGCAGAGAGGAAGACAAATAAATCAATAGTAATAGCAATTGGATGGGATATCCATTAAGTGATTCAGACATGTGAATTAACCTCCTGTGTCCACAAGGAAAGGAACAGATGGTGGCTTAGATGTCAATTTACTGCACTCCTGATATTGTTACAGTTGATACATGAAGAAAGCCTTTGGAGGGGTAAAACAACAGCAAACACATCAGTAACTAGGTCCCGGAATCTACAAGAGTCTTAGGCTGGAACAGTAGGATATCTAGGTAATTTTTTCAAGGCTGGCGAGTGCTTGGCAGCCAGTGCAGACATGAAGCAGAGCTGGAGAACTAAGTCCCAAAGAACTACCAAAGGTTAAGTGGGGCAGCAGATTCAGTTAGGATAGTTAGGATTTGGAATGGGCAGCAGAGGTTCTTTAACAGTAAGACATACTGTAGCTGAAAGTTGAGACAGGTAATATGTCCAGGAAGCAGGAAGATGAGAATTAACGATGAAGAAGCTGGGATCACAAGAGATTCACCAAGATGAGAATCCAGAAGTGAGGTTTGAGATGGCCACGTCATGAATAGCACAAAGGTTCATGGGTATAGAGGGAAACTAAACTTAAATTTTTGAATATGAATAATAAAAATTCACTTACATCACAGAAGGTTATTTGGGTATTGTACTATAAGGCAAACACTTGGCAAAGCAGTACCACCAAACACTAAAAACAGAAGAAGATACTGTATTCTTACAGCTGTTAATGTTCAGGTCAAGGGCATACATGTTATTGAGTAGCTTAAAATATACAGGAAAAATGACCAACGTCCAAATGTGTTGTAGAATGTCCAGATAAAATATTGTAACCCACATCACATGGTCTATGGAGATATTTATTACATTTTCCAAGAGGCAAAATGTATGACAATGTAGCATTTATGAGACACAGAGCACACCATACACAATTCTGTCTTTCCTTTTTTTAAGGCAGTGAAAAATGATATTCCCTAAAAGTGTGTATTCCCGAACAAAAGTGCTTTCCACTGCACATAAAATGTAAAGTAATCAACAAAGCTCAATGTAGTCCCATTTGCCAACACAACCCAATGAGTGCAAGAGTAGAAGTCTTCATAGAAATTGATGACTCCCATGAAATACAATTTTACATAAAAACAGAATTCAGAACAAACCCCACCATGTATTATTTATGGTTTGAACATGAACGTCCAAGTGTCCAGATGTTCGCTTCCATTTTCTCTGTGCAGTATTATGAAACATAAGGTGGACCAAATATGAACTTTTTTCTGTGATCTTCTGTGCAGCGTGATGTCATTCTCGTTGTGAAGGTTGTGGCCTCATCCAGAATTTTGTGCAGTTACTAAAATAAACTCCTTGCAGAAAACATTTTGTATTTCTAGGTGTGAGCTTGGGGTCAAATTCTTCCAGATAATAAACTTAAACAGCTGGGCATATACAAAAAACAGAAACATGAATTTAGAGGCTATACTCATATCAACTAGGAGAAGTGATACTTATAGTTATAAAGTATCTAACAAAAGATTTAAACATATCCTATTCATAAGCATTTTCTGTGGGACACAGGTTTATTTTGGGTTATAGTACCACCTATCTGGAGATTGGAAGGGAGAAAGCTTCGCCCCTTGGGCCATAACATTTGCAACTAACAGTTGGGATTCAGTTTCTTGAAAGCAATGTAATAAGGAATAACCAAAGTAAGCCATAAACTGCAGGCTGGCTTAGCAGAAAATACATTCTGTGATAACTTACCTGTAGAATTGTTTTCTCTTCCATTATTACTTCAAGACATCAGGAGAGTTCAGACACAAATGGGTTAACTCTTGATCGAAGGGCGTGGATTGCAAGACAAAGGTGTGGCTGTCTTCTCACAATCTAGTTTACTGGAAAAAAAAAGCAGTAAAACCTGCAGCCCGGGAGGCATTCCTATATTTTTGTCGGAGACAAAAAGGGGAGACAAGAAACAAACTCCTCTCTACCGCTCTCTGTTTAGCTTTCTTTTTTTTTATGCTCATCAACTATTTACATATTTAAAACTCCACTAAGACTAGGCATCCAATGAATGGATACAGTAACCTAGCAGACAGAGAGGGTCTGATGTCCTGAAGTAATAATGGAAGAGAAGGTAGTTTTACAGGTGAGTTATCACAGAATTGTATTTTCTCTTCCATTTCACCATCAGAAGAATTCAGACAAGAATGGGACCTCCAAAAGCAGTACCCTTACTTCAGGGTGGGATCCCAAACCGTATTTCTCTATATGAGGAGTAAGTAATTCCAAAAACAAAATATTTAGTTTACTACTGTCTGTAATATCTTCTTACCAAAGGCGGCATCTGTCAAAGTGCTAAAATCTACCTTATAAAATTTGGTAAATGTATGAACTGAAGACTAAATAGCGGCCTTGCATACTTGTTATACTGAAGCTTGATGCTTGAAAAGCCCAATATGCTCCAATAGATCACGTAGAATGAGCTGTAATCCTAAAGGAAAGATCCTTCCCCTTAGAGATATAGGCTTTTACCACTGCTTGCCTAATCCATCGGCTGATGGTAGACTTAGCTGGCAGTAGACATTTCCGTAGTCCCTCAGGTATGACAAATAAGAAGTCTGACCTACGGAAAGCTTGAGTAGTAGTGATATTTCAATGCTCTCACTACATTCAGAGAGTGAAGAACCCTTTCCTTATTGGTAACCAGAGCAGGACATAAGGAAGGCAAAACCACCTCTTCATTTAGATGAAAAGTGGAAACCACTTTAGGAAGAAAATGCAGTTTAAAATGGAAGACGACCCTGTCCTTATGAAACAATAAATAAGGAGGCCTAACTGATAAAGCTGCTAATTCAGAAACCCACCTTACTGAGGTTATTGCTACTAAAAGGATAACCTAAGAGTCATTAAGTTTAATGTCAATGGTTCAAAAGGAGGCCCCCGAATAGCTGATAAGTTCAGGTCTTAGACAGGCAGAAGTGGCTTATGGGGATGACACACATGAGTGACTTTAAAAAAAAGTCCTAATAAATGTATTCTCAGCAAAGGGTTTCTGAAAAAAGAGAGATAAGACAAATATATTTCCTTTTAAAAGTACTCAATTGAAGACATTCATCAAGACCTTTCTGCAAAAATTCCAATATTATGGGAACAGAAAATGTTCTACAAGCAAACCCTCTAGAATAGCACCAAGAGATAAATGCTTGCCCGACTCTGAATCATGGTCTGGATGACTCTGGCAGAAAAAACCCATTTGCCAAGATGGTTTCAATAGCCAGACCGTCAAAGTCAGAATATATGAATTGGGGTGCCTTAGAGGTCCCAGTGTTAGAAGATCTGGATCGTCGGGCAACCTCCACAGGTCGCCTTCTGACATCTTTACTACGTCTGAGAACCAGCTTCTCCTTGGCCACCAAGGAGCCATCAAAATTGTAGGGATTCCCTCACAAACTATCTTTTTTAGTACTAGACCCAGGAGTGAAATAGAAGGAAATGCACAAAGAAACCTGAATGCTTACCACTGAAGAGTCAGGGCATCTGTTGCTATTGCTAGAGGATCCCTGGACCGGGACACAAACTTTGGAACTTTCTGATTGTGCTGTGACGCAAAGAGATCTATGTCTGAGAACCCCCAGCACATGACTGAGGGGCCATTCCCCCTGATGCAGGACCAATCTGCGGAGATGATCATCCTGCTTCTGGTGCCCCCCTGGTGGTTGTCCGATTATCTGAATCCTGACGGGATGACCGTTCAGATGGGATGTCCAATGTTTGAGAAACAATAGAATCGCTCTCAATTTCAGGATAATTTATGGGGAGACTGCTCTCCTCCAGACTCCACTGTGTGACCCCATGTGACCCCATGACACCGCCCCAACCTGTCATGCCTATCTGAAAAGGTTGAGGATTCAGCCACCAGGTTAGGGACTGCCTTGTTGAATGTGTCATGCGAAAGGAGTGATCCAGAGTTTGTGGCTTCAGATCCCAGATCAAGAGCAATTCTATCTTCAGGGGTCTTGTGTGAAACAGTGCAAAAGGCACTGCCTCGAAGCAAAAAGCCATCAGGCCCAACAGACACATTCCTTGACAAGTCGGGTGAGGGCAATAAAAGAACTCCTGCGCCCTGGCCTGAAGTAAAAGTCTCTTCTGTTCCGGAATAAACACTTTTGCCTGAGATGTGTCTAATGACATTCCCAGAAAAGAAAAAATACAATTCTGTGAAATACTCACCTGTGGAATTGGTATTATAAGTACACAGTACGTCCTGCTCCAGACATAGTACTTACACTTGGGTTATCCTCCGCCAGATGGCGCTGCACTGCAGAGACATGTAAAAACAGGCTCCTCCCGGCCCCTCAAATACCCAGGGACCTCCCACAAATCCCCAGCATTGAAAAGCAGTGAACAAGAAGCCGGGAGAAATCAACCACCAAAAACTGGTAACTATAATAATGATAACAATCACCATACAGGGGATCCAGAATAACGCAAAAACCAGGGTGGGGTGGAGCAGGACGTACTGTATACTTATAATACCAATTCTACAGGTGAGTATTTCACAGAATTGTATTATTCTTAGTATACAGTACGTCTTGCTCCAGATATAGTACTTACACTTGGGACATCCAATAGCAGTGTCCATAAAGTAGGGTGGGATCCCCAACAAAAAGGTAACAGCAGACAGTTTAAACCACTGCCGCCTGCAAAACCTTGCGGCCAAAGACAGCATCAGCTGAGGCCCTAACATCAACCTTGTAAAACTTTGAAAAGGTATGAACAGAAGACCAAGTAGCGGCCTTGCAAACTTGCTCAACAGAAGCCTGGTGCTGGAAGACCCAAGAGGCACCAATAGCACAAGTAGAATGAACAGTAAGGCGGAAAGGGAGGACCCTTCCCCTTAGCAGAATAGGCCTGAATCACGGCCTGACAGATCCATTTGCTAATAGTAGACTTGGCAGGAGCCAAACCCTTCCTGGGCCCAGAAGGGACCACAAAAAAAGCATCATTTTCCTGAAGGACGCAGTGACTACCAGGTAATACTTCAGACACCTGGCCACATCCAAGGAATGCAGAACCCTTTCCTTAGCGCTGCTAGGATTAGGGCACAATGAAGGAAGAACAATATCTTGATTCAAATGAAAAGCAGACACCACCTTAGGCAGAAGGTCCGGCTTAAAGCGGAACACCACCTTATCCTGGTGTCTCTCAAAGTATGGGGGCTGGATAGACAGAGCCGCCAGCTCAGACACACGCCTGACCGAAGTAATAGCCACCAGAAAGACAACCTTGAGGGTAAGAACAGCCAGAGCAGCATCCTGAATAGGAGCAAAGGGAGCACCCTGCAAGGCAAACAAAACCAAGTTCAAATCCCAACAGGGACCATAGGTTTACGTGGGGGACGCACCTGAGTAACCCCCTGAAAGAAAGTCTTAACCAAAGAATGCTGAGCAAAAGACTTCTGAAGAAGACAGACAGGGCAGAAACCTGACCCTTCAGAGTACTGAGTTGGAATCCCGACTCCAACCCATGCAGTAAGAACTCCAGAACCCTGGGGACTAAAAACACCCGACAGGGAAGAGACCTAGACTCACACCAGTTAAAGTAGGTACGCCATACCCTGTACTAGATGGAAGAAGAAGTTTTCTTCCTAGCCTTCACCATGGTATCAAGCACCGAGGCGGACAAGCCTTTTTCCATCAAGATGGAGGTTTCAGCAGCCAGGCCGTCAAGGCCAGAGTTTGTAAGTTGGGATGGCGTAAGGGGCCCTGAGTGAGCAGATCTGGCACCCTTGGCAGAACGTACTGGTCTACTGCCATCTGCACCACGTCTGCGACCCACACTCTTCATGGCCACCTGGGGGCCACCAGAATTGCTGGCACCCCTTCCAGAGCAATCTTGCGCAGAACCCTGCCCAGCAGGGTGAATGGAGGAAAGACATACAGGAGTCGACAGTCCTGCCATGACATTGCTAGGGCATCCATGGCCAAGGCCAGAGGATCCTGGGACAGGGAGACAAAGGCGGGGAGCTTGTGATTGTGATGGAACGCAAACAGATCCACATCTGGTTGGCCCCAACGGTGGTACAGATATGGGAACCCCCTGTTGCAGAGGGACCATGCTCCCTAGCGAGAGGACCCCCTGCCCAGAGGATCTGCCAGCAGATTTTTCACCCCCGGAATGTACACTTCTGATATGCAGGGAACATTGGCCTCCACCCAGGTCAGGATCAGAGACACTTCCTGGAGGGCTCTCTCGCTCCGGGTCCCTCCCTGATGATTGAGGTAGGCAACTGCCGTCTGGTTGTCCGAGTGCCAACTAAACAGGCAGGCCCTAAAGATGAGTAGTCAAGCGAGCCAGAACTAACCTGATCGCTCGCAGCTCCAAGATACTGATAGGTGTGTGGGTCTTCTGAGGGCCCCACCTCTCCTGAAACCGCAGGGAGAGCACACAGACCCTGTCCAGGGACGCTGGGTCCTTGTCCCATACAGACAATAGGTGAAGTTGCAGAGGCCTCAATTGGAACTGAGCATAAGGGACCTTTTCGAAGAACGCCGCCATCAGGCCCACCAGCTGCATTCCCTGCCAGATGGAGGGAAGGGGACAAGCAAGGAGGGACTGAGCCTGTGCAATCAGATTATCCACCTTCTGCTGAGGAAGGAAAATCCTTGCCTGAAATGTATCCAGATTCATTCCTAGTAATGGAGTTACCAAGGAAGGGGGACAGTGAGGACTTGGGGTGGTTGATCACCCATCCAAATGACTCCAGAATGGGCACCACCAGCCGAGTATCCAACTCTGCCTGAGGCAGAGACTGTGGAAGTGAAGAGGATGTCGTCCAGATAGGGAAGCATGCTGACACCCTAACATCTGAGTAGAGACATCACGCCAGCCAGCACCTTGGTGAACACCCTGGGAGCTGAAGTGAGGCCGAAGGGCAAGGCCACAAATTGGTAATGTTGATCCATCAGAGTGAACCTGAGGGACTTTTGATGACCTGGGAACACAGGAATATGAAGGTAAGCATCTTTGATGTCCACAGAAGCCATGAAATCCCCTTGGCGCAGGGAACAGATGGCCAAGTCTCCATGCGAAAGCGCCTGCCCTTGACAAAAAACTTGTTAAGAATCTTTAAGCCCAGGATGAACCTGACAGAACCATCCTTTTTGGGTACTGTGAATAGGTTGGAATAAAAGCCCTTGCCTTTTTCTCTTAAAGGCACCTGGCAGATGACCCCCAGCTCCAGAAGTCCTTGCACAGCTTGCACTAGCTCCTGAGCTGACACAGGGTCCTGAGGAATCCGGGACCTGATGAATCTTGGAGGGGGATCGGCAGCAACTCCAACTTGTAACCGGAGGACACTACCTCCTGAATTCACCGGTCTGAGACATGAATCCTGCAGACCTGAACGAAGTGCTGCAGCCGACCCCCCCCCACGCGGATTGGTGAGGGCGCCCCAACATGCCTGAGGGGGCTTGGGAGAGGATTTAGCTTTGGTGTCACAGGAGGAGCCAGGACGTCCACGTCTTCTGCCTCTACCCCAGAAATCTCCCCGGGACCAAGGGAAGGATAGCCCCCTTCCCTGTCTTGCATCACGGTAAGGGGAGGAGAAGGAACCCTGACCCCTAAAGGGCCGAGGTTGCCGCCTGCACTGGGGAAACCTGCCTCCCTTAGCAAGAAAGGTCCAGGCGGTCTCCAAACAGACTCCGTCCTTTAAAGGGAAAACCAGTGAGGGCCTTCTTGGCAGCATTGTCAGCGGCCCACTAGCGCAGCCAACCCCGAGCGACACACAGCCACCACGAGAGCAGAAGTTCTGGCACACATTCTGATGGTGTCATCCAATGCTGACAGAACAGAATTTACACAAAACATCAACTAGAGAGTGCAATAAACACCTCACAAGGCAAATCATCAGGGGCACTATCAAGCACATTTCTGATAAGGGTTCTAGTGGCCACAGCAGTAATAGCAGAGGCACAGACTGGGCGCAGCGCCGTCCCCGCACATGTAAAGGCGTGGGAGGCCAGCTGGTCAATGCGCCGGTCCTCAGCATCCCGCAGGGTAGTAGAATCAGGGGAATGTATGACAGAGTTGTTAGATAGCCCTAGGATCGGGGCATCCACCTCGAGGGGGGGGATGACCAACCTTTACCCACCTCAGCAGGAAAGGGATACTTCCTATCCCAAATCTTTGGAGCCCCGGGGAGTTTACTGGGGCGCTCCCATTCCTTGAGCACAAGGTTATGGAAATGTGCCTGCCCTGGAATTTCCAAACGTGATTTTGCTGTATGGCAAAACTCCCCTTTTTTGCCTGGGAGCCTCAACAGGAAGAGAGATAGACAGAACCTCAAGGTCTGGGTCAATAATCTGTCAGTGTCATCCGGGGCCCAGGGGTCAGAGCCAGAATAGCCATTACCCCTTGGTCTCTCATCAGATGAGCCTGAATCAGAAAGGAGCTCCCCTTCATCAGCAGGGGTATAGCCACACAGATTCATAAACTCCTCAGTTCCCATAGGGAAAACAGTAACATTAGGCGTCAAGTGCCGCTTCTTACCAGGGCCCTTACGCTCTAAAGACCTCGCAATAATCTGTTCAACAGTAGCCAGTCTAGAAGACATATCAGGCTGAGAATCCCCACTAGTATGCAACTGAACGGAAGTGAGATTTAAGCTTGGGGGAGTAGGTGAAGTGAAACGAGGCGCAGCCACTGGCAGGCCAGATTGCAATGTAAGCACCTGCTCAGCACAGGGTACACAGACCCGTGCCTTGTCAGCGTCAGCACGAAGCTGCCCACACGCTACACACAGCCGGGCTTGTCCTAAAGGGACCCCGGTTCCTGGGATGCCTCCATATGGTGATTATTAAACACGATATGCCAGTAGGGATTTATGCTATAATCAACCCTGGATGCCCCAATGACCCACTAAGTGGGAGTAATTATACAAGGCCCAATTATCAATTACACTGGGCCGGAAGAAGTCATTGGCTTCACCCGTCTGGAAGACACAGTGGAAAGAAGGGGTGTCAGAGGCAAACACACTACAATGAGTATAACACCGCCTGCGAGGGCACTTAAGGACCGCAGTAAGTATAACCGCCACACGCGCGTGCTGACAAAATGGCGCCGAGAGTACCTCGAAGGGCGCGCCAAACCAGGCCCCGCCCCCCCCCGAAGAGCGCGAAGCTCACAGGCAAGCAGCCAATGATAATGCAGAAGCGTCTGAGGTAATGCTGCCGCCTGGCGCAAAACATTCAAATGAAGGAAAAGACGCGCGCAGCGGCAGCATTTGCAATAGTAAAAAAGACAAGTCAGCGCGGCGGTTGACACCACATATACTAGTCAAAAGACATGACAAACGCCGTATGCACGAATCATGCTACACGCTAACCCACCCTCCCCCCCTTCTTTTCCTCCCGAAGGCTACAGGGAGAATGAGGGAGGATGGCGGCCCTTTGTACAGGACCCACTGCTACACGGGGCATGGGGCAATAATGCGGGAGGGGCATCCATAAAGGCTCACCATCAGCCTATACCGCCTACCCTTTGGTGGGGGCCTGCTGTGGGCAATGCTCCATAAGCACGCATGGTGCTGCCTACCTTCACCCGACCAGCGCAGCCCAGGCTGGGAGGCACATCACACGAAGGACGGGTGGGAATACTCCAACAGGGCCGCAGGCTTAAAAGCCCTGCTCACCTGCGAGGGAGTGATACTTCATGTCTTCGCAGTAAGCACTGCAGAGAAATCTGGGGATTTGTGGGAGGTCCCTGGGTATTTGAGGGGCCAGGAGGAGCCTGTTTTTACATGTTTCTGCAGTGCAGCGCCATCTGGCGGAGGATAACCCAAGTGTAAGTACTATATCTGGAGCAGGACGTACTGTATACTAAGAATATTGGAATGGAATGAATTTCGACCTTGGATAGCTGACTATCTAGCCAAACTTTTTTAACGTTGATAAGTTTATCTGTGTATCCTTCTGGGCCTCCAGAAATGATGGGGCTCAACATATCATCTATAAAGGATTATATGTATCCCAACTTCTTAGAAAAGCCATGAGACCTGCCAACACCTTGGTAAACACCCTTGGTGCTAACGAAAGGCCGAAGGGCAGAGCCACAAACTAAAAATGTAGGCCATCTACTGCAAACCGCAGATATTTCTGATGACGCAGAATAATCAGAATGTGTAGCTATGCATCCTTTATATCCATTGTGGTCATAAAGTCTCCTGGCTGGAGTGACATCACTGTGGATCTTAAGGATTCCATTCAAAACATCTTAAGCTGTTGACCTGTTGAGGCCCCTGAGATCTAATATTGGGTGTACAAAATCATCCTTCTAAGGAATTATGAACAAACTGGAGTAAAACTCCTGACCTCTAAGAGGGGAACAAGACAGACTACTCCAACCTATAAAAGGTGAGATATGGCGGATCTCATGGCTTCCTTCTGCGAAATTCAGGCTACCCCGACCAAAAGAATCTCTGAGTAGGACTGGCCCCTAATTCGATCTTGTAACCTGAGGATACGACCACCTGTAACCGAAGATCTGTTAGATGGAGCCTCTAAATGTGAGCAAAATGCAGAAGCCTCCCCCCATACACCCGCAAAAAGGCAGAAGATTGGAGGCCCTGTGAAAAAATGTGCTAGACTTTTGCTTCTGTGGAAGAATAGTAGACTTAGCCCCAGTAGCTTCCTTTACCAGGTAATCCAAGCACTCTCCAAACAGGCGCCCCCCCCCAAAATGGCAAATTCTTCGCGGCTGCATCAGCTGACCAATGCTTTAGCCATTAAGCACGTCTTAAAGCTACCACCAGAGCTAGGCCTCTGTCACTTAACCTGATCAAATCATTCATAGCCGAGATAACATACCTTTTGATATTCAAACTGGTCTTGATCAACTGGAAGCATGATCTCCGTGATCGAGTCTCAGAGTCCAGTTATTTTAACAACTTCCTGCTTGCCGAGGCTGCTATTGATGTGGCACAGGCCGGCCACAAGGTTGACCCCACAATAGAAACAAATATGACGTGCCACCAGATCTATGCATTTATGCACTGGATAAGTAGATTGGAGAAGCACTATCAAAGGATAAAATAACAGAAGTTTTAGAAAGACCTGAAACTGGAGCATCTACCACAGGAGGGCGAGAACATAATTCAATCGGATCTGGCGGAAAGGGATACTTAGTATCTATTACTCTAGGAATGGGCAGAAGATCATCTGCCTTCTGCCATTCCTTTTTAATCAGATTTTTGGGGGCTTGACTGAAATATCGAAAATCCCCAGAAAGGAAGCAATCAAACCATCCATCAGTTCCTTAAAATAAGCACACCCTTGTATAGAGGGCCCATTGGATGATCCTTCCCCCTCTGATAATTCTTGAGAGACAATGGTATCAAAAATATCCTCTTTGGAATAAGAGGAAAATTAAATGCTTTTTCAGTAAAGTTTTCCTAGGAGCCGGTGATTCTGAACAACTTTATAGGAGGGCCAACCTATCCGCAATCTATTAGAGGACGTTCTTGCCCTGATTGTCCTCCTGAAGCTGGGCTACCAACCCTAGGTTCTGAGGGCCCAGCGAAAGGGATCGGACCCCTTGCAGGAAGAGACAACTGTCTTCCATACTTAGCAATTACTACAGTAGAGCAATCCCTGCACACAGTGCTATCCTCATCCATTGGCACCTGCATGTATACTGGACAGAACCTGTCTGCTAAAGGACCAGCTCCGATTACCCCAGATGCCTCAGTCATGGTGAAATATATATACAGTCTAATTCCCTAAGGATCTAAGTTCAAAGTATATAAACAGGTTTCGATAGTCACAAGTAACTACTCCAAGACCTCAGGGGTTAGCCACACCAATATATTGCCTGCCCTTCCCCACAATCTATAAAAACAAAACAAAGAATAAAATGAAATAATATAAAACATACTTAAAATACCTTAGCAGTTTAAGTGCACTTGCAGGTTGCCACCGCATCGGCTCAGGAAGCGGCCCTTCTGCCGGCCGGACAGACAGCAACAGCCCCAGCATGCGGATGGAGAAGCGCGGTATGTACCCTGCTAGTGACTGAAGCTGCCATATACCCAGGGACCTCCCACAAATCCCCAGCATTGAAAAGCAGTGAGAAAAAGCAGCCGGGAGAAACCAACCACCAAACTGGTAACAATAACAATGGTAATCACCATACAGGGGATCCAGAACAAGGTGAAATCAGGGTGGGGTGGAGCAGGACGTACTGTATGCATATAATATCAATTCTACAGGTGAGTATTTCACAGAATTGTATTATTCTAAGCATACAGTACGTCCTGCTCCATCTATAATACTTACATGTGGGACATCCAATAGCAGTGTCCATAAAGTAGGGTGGGATCCCCAACAACAAAGGCAACGGCACGTAGCTCAAACTACAACCGCCTGTAAAACCTTACGGCCAAAAGCAGCATCAGCTGAGGCCCGAACATCAACCTTGTAAAACTTTGAAAAGGTGTGAACAGAACACCAAGTAGCGGCCTTGCAAACTTGTTCAACAGAAGCCTGTTGCTGAAAGGCCCAAGAGGCACCAATAGCACGAGTGGAATGAGCCGTAAGACGGAAAGGGGGGGTACTCCCCTTAGTAGAATAGGACTGAATCACAGCCTGACGAATACATTTACTGATGGTAGACTTGGCGGGAGCCAAACCTTTCCTAGGCCCCGAAGGCACAACGAAGAGAGCATCGGTCTTCCTAAAGACCTTAGTGACCACCAGGTAATACTTCAAGCACCTGACTACGTCCAAGGAATGCAGAACCCGCTCCTTGTCGTTGCGAGGATTGGGACACAGAGAAGGAAGAACAATATCCTGGTTCAAATGAAATGCCGAGACAACTTTTGGCAGAAAGTCCGGTTTGAAGCGGAACTCCACCTTGTCCTGGTGTCGCTCATAGTATGGAGGCTGAATAGATAGAGCGGCCAGCTCTGACACACGCCTAACCAAAGTAATAGCCACCAAGAAGACAACCTTGAGAGTGAGAACGACCAGAGCAGCATCTTGAATAGGCTCAAAAGGAGCACCCTGCAAGGCAGACAAAACCAAATTCAAATTCCAAACAGGGATCGTAGGCTTTCGAGGGGGACGCACGTGAGTGACCCCCTGGAAGAAGGTCTTAATCAGGTGATGCTGAGCAAAGGTCTTCTGAAAGAAGATAGATAGGGCAGAAACCTGACCCTTCAGAGTACTAAGTTTGAGACCTAAGTCCAAACCATGCTGTAAAAATTCCAGGACCCTAGGGACGGAGAATTCTCGGCAGGGAAGAGACCTGGACTGACACCAGTCAATGTAGGAACGCCATACTCTATAATAAATAGCAGAAGAAGTCTTCTTCCTGGCCTGCACCATAGTAGCCACCACAGAGGCAGACAACCCCTTCTCCATCAAGATGGAGGTTTCAGCAGCCAGGCCGTCAAAGCCAGCGTTTGTAAATTGGCATGGCGTAAGAACCCTTGGGTTAGCAGATCTGGTACGCTTGGCAGATCATACTGATCTACTGCCATTTGAACCACGTCTGCGAACCACACTCTTCTTGGCCAGCCACCAGAATCACAGGTACCCCTTCCAGAGCAATCTTGCGTAGAACCCTCACCAGAAGGGGAAACTGTGGAAACGCATACAGGAGTCGAAACTCCCTACAAGACATGGACAGGGCATCCGTGGCCATGGCCAGAGGATCCTGAGACAGGGAGACAAAAGCCAGGAGCTTGTGATTGTGACGGGAAGCAAACAGATCCACATCCGGTAGACCCCAACGGCGACACAGGGACTGGAATACCGTGTTGCAGAGGGACCACTCCCCCTGACGGGACATTCCCCTGCCCAGGGCGTCCGCCAGCAGGTTCTCCGCCCCCGGAATGTAAACAGCCGAAATGCATTGAACATTGGCCTCCGCCCATGTCAGAATCTGAGACACTTCTTGGAGAGCACCCTTGCTCCGGGTCCCTCCCTGATGATTGATGTAGGCAACCGCTGTTCTGTTGTCTGAGCGACCTTGGACGGACAGACCCTTCAGGTGTTGGGTCAATCGCTCCAGTACCAACCTGACTGCCCGTAATTCCAGAATGTTGATGGGTAAATGGGCCTCCTGAGGGCCTCACGTCCCCTGGAAGCGCAGGGACTTCCAGAATCCTGCCCAACCTGACAGACTGGCATCCGTTGTGACAGTCTCCCAGGATAGGGTCAGAAAAGACCTGCCCCATGTCAAGTTCCTGTGGTCCAGCCAGCAGGCAAGGGACTGTCTGACCGAGGGGGGGAAGCACACACAACCCGTCCAAGGACGCAGGGTTCTTGTCCCAAACTGACAGAAGTTGAAGCTGCAGAGGTCTCAAATGGAACTGGGCAAAGGGCACCGCCTCGAAGCTCGCCACCATCAGGCCCACCAATTGCATTCCCTGCCGGATGGAGAACTGTGGGTTCGAGAGCAGGAACCTCGCCTGCGCTGTCAGAGCTTCCACCTTCTGTTGAGGAAGGAATATCCTTGACTGAACCGTATCCAGAATCATTCCCAGAAACGGAGTCACCAAGGAGGGGGACAGGGATGACTTGGGGTAATTGATCACCCAGCCGAAGGACTCCAGGGTGGACACTACCAGCCGAGTGTCCAACTCTGCCTGCGGCAGAGAACGAGAGGTGATGAGAATATCGTCCAGGTAGGGTAGCACACATATGCCCCTTAGCCTTATCAGGGACATCACCCCTGCCAGCACCTTGGTGAACACCCTGGGAGCCGAGGTTAGGCCGAATGGCAGGGCCACAAATTGATAATGCTGATCTTTTAGTGCAAATCTGAGAAACCTTTGGTGTCCCGGAAACACCGGGACGTGCAGGTAAGCATCCTTGATGTCTACAGACGTCATGAAGTCCCCTGGGCGCAGTGAGCCAATGGCCGAGCGCAGAGTTTCCATGCGAAAGTGCCTGTTCTTGACAAATTTGTTGAGGATTTTTAAATCCAGAATGGGCCTGACTGACCCATCCTTCTTGGGTACTGTGAAAAGGTTTGAGTAGAACCCCGTGCCCCTGTCTCCAGGGGGGACCTTGCAAATGATCCCTAGGTCCATGAGACCCTGTACGGCCAGCAACAAGACCTGAGCTGAGGCAGGGTCTTGAGGGATTCGAGACCCAATGAACCTGGTGGGGGGCCGTACAGCAAATTCTATTTTGTAGCCGGAGGACACTACCTCCTGAATCCACCGGTCTGAGACGTGGCGCCGCCAGACGTGCTCGAAGTTCTGTAGACGTCCCCCCACCCTGACGGGTGAGGGCGCCCCCTCATGCCTGGAGGGCCTTGGGAGGGGCTTTGGGTTTGGTTCCCCAGGAGGAACCTGAACGACGTCCTCTGTTCCTGTGCCAGGAATCAGCGCGGGCCCCTGCAAAAGACGCCCCTCTACCCTGCTTGGCCCCACGATAGGGGGTTGATAGGGAGCTTTGGCCACGAAAAGGCCGAGTCTGTCGCCTGCGCTGGGGTAACTTGCCTCCCTTGGCAAAGAGGTCTAATCGATCTCCAAATAGGCGCAGCCCTTTAAAAGGCAGCCTCGTGAGGGCTTTCTTGGCGGCATTGTCTGCGGCAACCACCAGGGCAGATGACCTGGCACACATCTTAATAGCATCGTCCGATGCGGACAGGATAAAGTTCACAAACACATCACCGCTGGACAGAGCATTGACAGTATCAGAAGGCAACTCATCTGTGCCATCGAGAGCACTCCTAACCACGGCCCTGAGTGCTACTGCCGTAATGGCTAAGGCGCAAACCGGGCGCAGAGTCGCTCCCCCAAATGCGAAGGCATGACATGCCAGTTGGTCAACACGCCGGTCCTCAGAGTCCCGTAGCGTAGTAGTGTCAGGGGAGTGCATAATAGAGGTGTTGGACAACCCTAGAATAGGAGCATCGACCTCGGGCGGCGATGACCAGCACTTAACCAAGTCAGCAGGGAAGGGATATTTCCTATCCACGCTCTTAGGGACCCCATGAAGTCTGCTGGGATGTTCCCATTCTTTAAGCACGAGGCTATTGAAATGGGTCTGCTTGGGAAATTCCAAGCGAGCTTTAGCAGTATGAAAAAGATCACCCCTTTGCCGGGGAGCCGCAGCAGGGGGAGAGAGGGACAGAACCTCAAAGATCTGAACCAGCAGTCTATCAACATCATCCGAGGACCAATGCTCAGAGCCAGACTCTTCCTGACCCCTGGACTCATCGTCATAGGACCCTGAGTCAGAGAACAGTCCCCCTTCGTCTGAGGGGATATGGGCATAGGAATGCAGCAAATCATCAGGTGCTACAGGGAAGAGGGCCGATTCAGGGTTCAAGTGCCGCCTTTTGGCGGTGGTTTTACGTGCTAAGGAATTAGCAAGCAAGTTTTCAACATTAGCCAGCCTCGTGGCCAGATCAGGATGTGAATCCCCACTGGTATTGGGGGTTAGACTCAGGCTTGGGGGAGTAGGTGAAGTGCGGCGGCGTGCAGGCCCAGCCTCAGAGGAGACGGGAAGCACTGATAGCGCCTGCTGTGCACAAGGAACACAGACCCGTGCATTGTCACCGCTGCTAGGTAAGACCCCACAAGCTACACACAGCCGGGCTTGTCCTGAAGGAACCCCGTTCACAATATCCTGAGATGCCTCCATATGGTGATTTAATCGGCACAATATGCCAGTAGGGATTGACGCTGTAAGCTACCCTGGATGCCCCAATAACCTGCTGGAAGTGGGAGTCATTTTATATGGTCACGACCGGGAGCTATGCTGGACCGGGAGAAGCCACTTGAATCCGTGGTCTGAAAGACATAAAGGGGAAACAGGATGTCAGAGCCATGCGCAATGGGGATAGGAGTAAGAAAAAGTCGCCCGCGAGGGCACTTACATACAGAGAGGAGAGGACGATCTTCACCACGCGCGCGGGATAAGAAAATGGCGCCGAAAGAACCTCGGAGGGCGGGCCTGAGCCGATCATGACGCGATCATGAAGTCGAAACCACGCTCCTCTCCAGCGAGCGCGAAGCTCGTAAGGCAACCAGCCAATGATTGTACAGAAAGAAGTAAAAAGCAGAAAAGCCTATTAAAAAATGGCGCTCGGAGCCGGGGCAGGCACAGCCGAGATCTGTACTCGGGCTCTCCTGCGGCTCCCCGTCGGGGAATGAATCCCATCTGTGACAGTGATACTGATTAAGACAGGCGCTCAAGCCAGCGCAACCTATGAAGAGCCGATAAGGCTAAGAAGGGAAGGAGGGAAGAAGCAGACGGCGTCCAGGGCGTCTGCGAGCCGCCGCCGTACGTGCGGTGCGAGCAGAAGGCAGACTACTAGTGCGGCGGTAAACAGTAAGGTAAGAGCGCGGCTCTGATCCCCGATCCCAGTGAAGCAGAGCTAAGCCATAAGCGTGTAAGTATACACTGAGGCCGCTATACACACAACCCCCCCCTTTCTTTTTCCCCCTAAGGGGGGGAACGAGGGAGGAAGGCGACCAGTTAACATAGGGTCCACCGCTACATGGTGGGGCGTGGGGCAATGATGCGGGAGGGGCATCCCCTGAAGGCTCACCATCAGCCTTGACCGCCTACCCTATGGTGGGGGATTGCGGTGGAGCGTTGCTCCGTAAGCACACATGGTGCTGCCTACCTTCACCCGACCAGCGCAGCCCAGGCTGGGAGGCCCATCTTATCGAAGAGGACGGGTGGGAATAGTCTCACAGGGCCGCAGGCTGCAATAGCCCCGCTCACCTGCGAGAGTGTGATACTTCATGTCTTCGCAGTCAGCACTGCAGAGAAATCTGGGGATTTGTGGGAGGTCCCTGGGTATATGAAGGGCCGGGAGGAGCCTGTTTTTGCATGTCTGCAGTGAACAGCGCCATCTGGCGGAGGATTACCCACGTGTAAGTATTATAGATGGAGCAGGACGTACTGTATGCTTAGAATATTTTTCTCTCTCATGTAATTTGGGATCCAGGCTTATGCTGGGGATGTCGCAAAGCAGTTGTAAAACATCAACAACAAGGTTCCCACCTTAAAGCAGTCCTTCACTCTGAATAAGAGTCTATCTTATATGTTTCCCACACCCTGTACATACAGATTGCTCACATTAAAAATCATCCTACCTGCATCTACTGCATGTTATGAGCCTTTAAACATCCAAGATGGTGACTCATGGAACAACAGACAGCCTGCAAACAGGAAGTGCCTTCCGACTGTGCTGCTCTGCATTCTCATTTCCCTGACCCCAGCTCTGCTCTGTCTGAGCAAAGCACAGCTATAACCCACCACCCTATACTTTATCCCACTCTCCTCAGTAAATATGATGCTTCTGAGTCAAGATGGCGGCGCCCGTATCCTAAAGTCCTGAACAGAGTTGCAGCCCAGTGGGGGAAAGAATAATAAGTGACTAAAACTTAAAATATATTAACTTTAGATGCTCGGGAATCTTTTTTGTAAGAGTTTGGGCTTTTCAATAAATCATGGTGAAGGTCCGGTTTAAAGTGCACCTATACACAAATAGGAAGTTTATGCTACCACCTTCTATCCCAAGCCCAGTGCCTATGTTTGTTTCTTTACTAAAGCCTTTGCCCAGTGTTAATAAAAAACACTAACAGGAAGCAGTATAAGGTCAAATGGCAGCCATATGCAAATTCATTCAACTGCCATATACAAGCAGAAGTCCAGTGGAGCCTTATGACGGAAACCTAGGAGGAAAAGTGTAGGAGACAGTTACTCAAGAAACCTACCTTTTGACTTAAAGGGCAAGTCCACTTTAAATGGAATTTTAGTGTATATCTTTGTGCCAAAATGATGTCCTCAAGTGCTGAGCTTATATAGTATTTTGCTTGTTTTTCCCGTATTAAAAAAAAGTGTGAGTTAAGCAGTTTTCACTATCACTACCTGCAATACGTTGCTACAAGATCTACAAGGAGTGAAGTTATCCTTATACACACAGAACACTGCTGCTATGGCCCCTGCGGAGGTGAGGGAGCTCACTCACACTTATACAGGCCCAGCAGCAGTGTTTTGTGTGTACGGGACTCACTTCTATGCTATGTGCGCTGCTGAGGCGAGGAAGCTCACTCACACTTACATATGCCCAACAGCAGTGTTCTGTGTGTACAGGGCGCATTTCTCTCTTATTGGTGTACGGTTGCTGAAAACTGCTTTCATAAAACACATTTTCTCGAAAAAAAGAAAATACTAAATCAGCTAAGCACCTTAACCCTTTAAGTGCCAGCCTACCTAGATTTTTGTCACACACTGTTGCCAGACTACTTTTCACGTTTTTCGCTACACATGTTCAACCTTGATTTTTGAAGGGATTTCCAGGGATTTTCCAGGAAAATTATATATTGTTTTTTTCAGCAGAGTCTTGCAAACTTGTTCAACAGAAGCCTGGTGCTGAAAGGCCCAAGAGGCACCAATAGCACGAGTAGAATGAGCAGTAAGGCGGAAGGGAGGCTCCTTCCCCTTAGCAGAGTAGGCTTGCACCACCGCCTCATGGATCCACTTGCTGATAGTGGACCCTTCCTAGGTCCAGAAGGAAGAACAAAAAGAGCATCAGTTTTTCTGAAGGATTCAGTAGCTACCAAATAAAACTTCAAAGTCCTAACCACATCCAGAGAATTTAAGACCCCCTCCTTATGGTTACTAGGATTAGGACGCAGAGAAGGCAAGACAATGTCCTGATTAAGATGAAAAGCAGACACAACCTTGGGCAGAAAATCTGGCTTAAACTGAAACACCACCTTGTCCTGGTGTCTCTCTAAATAAGGAGGTTTGATGGAAAGCACCGCCAACTCAGAAACACGCCTAACAGAAGTGATAGCCACCAAAAATGCTACCTTAAGCGTCAAGATAGACAAAGGGGCCTCACGCAGAGGCTCAAAAGGAGGACCCTGCATAGCGGATAATACCAAATTCAAATCCCAGACTGGTAACATAGGCTTACGTGGAGGGCGCACGTGAGTAACCCCCTGGAAGAAGGTCTTAACCAACCGATGGTTGGCAAAGGATCTTTGGAAGAAAACAGCCAAGGCTGAAACATGGCCTTTGAGGGTACTAAGTTGAAGACCCAAGTCCAAACCATGTTTCAGGAATTCCAGGATCCTGGGAACAGAAAACACCCTACAGGGAAGAGACTTAGACTCACACCAGGCAATGAAAGCATGCCATACCCTATAGTAGATAAAGGATGAGGACTTCTTCCTAGCCCTAATCATGGTATCAACTACAGAAGAAGGCAGCCCTTTTTCCATCAATGTGGAGGTTTCAGCAGCCAGGCTGTTAAAGCCAGCGTTTGTAAATTGGGATGGCGTAGCCCCTGAGTGAGCAGATCTGGATCATTGGGCAGGGTAAACTGATCTACTGCCAGCTGCACGATGTCTGCGAACCACACCCTTCTTGGCCAACAGGGGGCCACCAGAATGTTTGGGCAATCTTGCGCAGCACCCTGCTCAGCAGAGGAAAAGGAGGAAACACAGAGAAGCTGAAAGCACTTCCAAGACATTGCTAGTGCATCCATGGCCAAGACCAGAGGCTCCTGGGACAGAGAGAGAAAGACTGGAAGCTTGTGATTGTGACGGGACGCAAACAGATCCACGTCCGGCTGACCCCAGCAGTGGCACAGGGAGCGAAACACCCTGCTGCTGAGGGACCATTCTCCCAGACGAGAGGTCCCCCTGCTAAGGGAGTCTGCCTCCCTATTCTCCATCCTGTACATCCCGGACACAGCTGAGATGCAGGGAACACTCTCCTCCGCCCAAGACAGTATCAGGGACACTTCCTTGAGGGCCCTCTTGCTCCGGGTCCCTCCCTGATGATTGATGTAGGCAACCGCCGTCTGGTTGTCTGAGAGGATCGGAACAGCCCGACCCCGAAGGTGTGGAGTCAAATGGGCGAGAACCAACCTTATCGCCCTCAGTTCCAGGATGTTGATAGGGGTATGAGCCTCCTGAGGGCCCCACTGACCCTGGAATTTCAAGGACTTCCAGGAACCCCCCCCCGCCTGTCAGACTGGCATCCGTGGTGACAATCTCCCAGCAAGGGGACAGAAAGGTCCTGCCCACCAAGAGGTTCCTTGAGTCCAGCCACCACGAGAGGGCCAGAGGGGACAGAACAAACACCTGATCCAGTGACCCAGGGTCCCGATCCCATACTGACAAAAGGTGTAGCTGAAGAGGTCTCATGTGAAACTGAGCATAAGGTACCGCCTCGAAGCAAGACACCATCAATCCCCCCAGCTGCATCCCCTGCTGGATGGAGGGATGAGGACAAGACAGCAGAAACTGGGCCTGAGCTTGAACACTCTCCACCTTCTGCCGAGGGAGAAAGACCTTGACCTGAGATGTATCCAGAGTCATGCCCAGAAAGGACCTCACCAGTGACGGGGACAGGAAAGACTTGGGATGGTTGATCACCCAGCCGAATGACTCTAGTGTGGACACCACCATCTGCGTATCCAGCTCGGCCTGATGGAAGGACTGAGACGTGATGAGAATGTCATCCAGATAAGGAAGGATGCGAATGCCCTGAGATCTCAGCAGAGCCATCATGCCCGCCAGCACCTTGGTGAATACCCTGGGAGCCGAAGTGAAACCAAAAGGCAAGGCCACAAATTGACAGTACTGATCCTCCAGAGCGAACCTGAGGAATTTCTGGTGACCTGGAAAGATTGGTACGTGAAGGTAAGCGTGCTTGATGTCTCCAGAAATCATGAAATCGCCCGGGCGCAGTGAATTGACTACTGAGCGCAGGGTTTCCATGTGAAAATGTTTCAATCTGACAAACTTGTTGAGGCACTTTAAATCCAGGATGGGCCGAGAGACCCATTCTTTTTGGGGACCGTGGAGAGATTGGAGTAGAAGCCTCTGCCCCTTTCCTAGAAAGGCACCGGGCAGAGGACCACCAACTCCAGAAGGTTTTGGACAGCAAGGCACAAACCCTGAGCTGAGGCATCCGGGATCTGATGAATCTTGGGGGGGGAGGCAGGCTGCAAATTCTATCTTGTAACCGGAGGAAACCACCTCCTGGATCCACCTGTCTGCTACACGTCGCCTCCAGACGTGAGCAAAGAGACAAAGCCATCCCCCACCCGGATGGGTGAGGGCGCCTCTTCAAGCCTGAGGGGGCTTGGGGGAAGATTTGCGCTTGGGACCCCAGGAGAGGCCGGGGCGGCCACGTCCCCTGTCCCTGCCCAAATAGTCTCCGCGTGCTGCAGCAAAGGAAACTCCTCGACCAGCCCTGGGAGCCCAAAAGGAGGGGAAAGAGGCACCAGACCCCCGAAAGGGACGAGAAGGCCTCCTGCGTTGAGGTAACCTACTGCTCCTAGCAAACAAATCCAAGCGTTCACCAAAGAGGCGCAACCCCTTAAACCCAGTGAGAGCCTTCTTAGCAGCATTATCAGCTATCCACTGACGCAGCCAGACAGAGCGGCGTATAGCCACCATAAGGGCAGATGTCCTTCCACACATTCTAATGACATCATCCATGGCAGAGAGGATAAATGCAACATTCATAGCAAAGTAGGAGAGATCTATAGTCTTCACCTCCCGCGTCATCAGATGCACCATCTATGAGACACTTAAGCAGCCCCTTAATAGCAATAGCTGTTATGGCAGAGGCACAAGCCGGGCGCAGCGCAGACCCCACACAGGCAAAAGCATGACAGGACACCATCCCGCAGGGTAGTAGTGTCAGGAGAATGCATGACAGATGTATTTGACAACCCTAGAACGGGCGCGTCAACCTCGGGAGGGCAAGGCCAACGTTTAATCACATCAGCAGGAAAGGGATACCTCTTGTCCCAACTCTTGGGCACCTCAGGTAGCCTAAGGCCGTTCCCATTCCTTGAGCACTAGATTATTAAAGTGAGTCTGCAGAGAGAACTTCCAAGCGTGGTTTAACCGTATCAAAAAGCTCACCCTGCCGCTGCGGAGCCACTGCAGGAGGAGAAATACAAAGCACTTTGAATGTGTGACTTAACAACCTGTCAGTATCATCTGAAGACCATGGGTCTTCCCCAAAGGGAGACCCGGTACCATCATAGATCTTAGGTTGTTCCTCAGAGGATTCTGAATCAGAAAACAATTCCCCTTCCTCGAGGGGGTAAGGGCCAGAAAGTGAGCAAGGTCCCTCATCCTCTACAGGAAAGAGTGAAGCAGCTGGAGATAAATGCCGCTTCTTAGCAGAAGCCTTACGCGGGGCTGACCCAGCAATATGTTTTTCAATGCTGGCCACCCGTGCAGCCAAATCAGATTGAGAGTCCCCGCTAGTGTGCCCCTCACTGGGGGGTCAGATGTAAGCGTGGGGGGGGTAGGCGAAGCCAAAAGGGGTGCAGCACCGGGGGCCACAACAGACAGCCCGGACTGCAGCGCAAGTGCCTGCTGGGTGCAGTTTACACATACCCAGACATCGTCACTCACAGGGGAAACCCCACACGCAACACACAGCCGGGCCTGTCCCGAAGGAACCCCAGACACATTATCCCCAGAAGCCTCCATATGGTGATTTGAGTGGCACAACAGGTCAGTATAGGGTTAAGGCTAGTAATAGCCACCCGGGATGCCCCAAAAAAAAACACGAGGGAGGTGGAAGATTACTAAAGGGAAGAGGGCCGGGAGAAACCACAGTGACGTTTATCCCACCTTAAAGACATAAAAAGACATCCCCATAAGCATTTACAAGTGAGAAGCAGAAGAAAAATACCATTTTGTGAATACTCACCTTGTAAAATGGGTATTATAAGTATGTCACACACCCCGCTTCAAGATATCCATAACCTGTGGGTAATATGACCTGTAGAGGGCGAACTGCAGAGATGATAGGAAAAAAGAAGCCCCTCCCAGTCCTATAAATACCTGGGACCTCTCACTCATTACCCAGTATCAAGAAAGCAGTAAGGAAAGGGACCAGGAAGAGCCAAATATAAATATAACGCAAAGATCACAATATAAATGATCCAGAATACAAAAGGGCGGGGTGAAGCGGGGTGTGTGACATACTTATAATACCCATCTAGTGGGGAGTAATCGGACCAATCCAGAAAAATCATCATCACAATCGACTGCCGGTGCAGCCGGTGACAAATGCTTTCTTTTAGCCGGGGCCCTATTGGTAACCGCGGTAGAAAATAATTTTTCCAGATTGGCCAATCTGGCACACATCAGATTGCGACTCCTGTCCCATGCTAACGTCACACGGGGCACGGGTCAAGGCGGGAGGGGGAGGGGATGAAGCCGGCGGTGCTGACCCAGGCGCCTGGGGTCCTGACTGCCGTGTAATATTCTGCAGTGCACATGTATACAAAGAAAAACATCATCCCCAGTTTGGGATACCCCACAACCCATACACTTCCGGGATTGCCCCGAGGGGAGCCCGGTATCCGGGGATGCCTCCATACGGTGAACTTATAGGTAGTCGCAATGACCGAGGGAATTACGCTTATAAGCAACCCGGGATGCCCTTTTTAATGTCCCCAGTGGGAGGATTTAAGGAAAAACCAATTAGAACCCAGGGACCCTAGGACCTAGAGAAACCTTAACCCCAATGTAGGTGCACTAAACATGCAATGTATAGAAGAGAATAAAGGTATATATATATATATATATATATATATATATATATATATATATTAAGCAAATAAGGGGCCAACAAGGCCACTCACGGATTGGAATGGCGCCCACACGCCACGATGCTGAAGAGATGGAAGAGAAAATACGAAGGGGGGGCGTGGTCAGCGCGGATCCCGCTTCTGCTGAACTCCGCCCCCCTTCCACCTGCAAAACCGCTAACCAGAGCCAGACAGGCTCCACAGTGGCGCCAGTAACACGGCGGGGGGGGGGGGGGGGGGGCCGCAGCGACGCGCCTAACGCTCGGCCGCGCCCCCGGTGTCCGCTCATGAGGGGAGAAGCGCCCCTCCACCATCACAGCTGGGAGACACCGCGTCAATAGACGCCGGCGCATCTCCCAGCAATCCAAGAATCGAGGCTTGCAGCGGAGACTGCCGCACGGGGGCGGGCCGCGGCGTCCCGCTCGAAAGCCCGGCCCCGCCCCCTGCTTCCAGCGTGTGAGGGGAGAAGCTCCCCTTCCGCCGCCCGCACTGCAGCCGCTTAACAGGCCGGCGCTGCGGCGGTAGTGACGGCCGCGGCGCTGGTTAAGTAGAAATAAAAAGAGCTTAAAAGGAATGAAGAGAAGAGGAGGAGGGGCGGGCCACGGCTTCGCGCCGAACGCCCGGCCCCGCCCCCTACTGCCAGTGCCTGAGGGGAGAAGCTCCCCTCAGCCATGTCACCAGGTGAAACGTGAGGTAAAAGTTTGAGGGATTCCATCCATAATCTCTCTCATGTGGCCATACAATAAAGTGAAACACACACAAATGCACATAAGAGCTTAATAATAATAAATAAAGGGCCTAACACGGAAGAAAAGACCCAAGACCCCCCCCCCCCCCCTCTGAGGAGAAGGGCATCCGGAGAGGGGAACACCACCTAGGGTGAAATGGCCGAGGGACAGGGCATCCCAAACCGGGGTCACCAACCCGGATAGCCGCCTACCCTCTTGTATAGGGTCTCGCGGTGGAGCATAGCTCCTAAGCACCTAAGGTGCTTTTCTACCCTCACCCGGAAGGCAGCCTCAGCTGGGAGGCAGGGAATCCACAATGAATCCGGGCAGAAATAGATAAAAAAACGGGCTGGGAGTTGTCCCGGCTACCTGAAATCCCCCCGTGCAAGGAGGAGACATCATCTTCTGACTTGCTCGCCGTCTGCAGAGATGAAGACTGGGTAATGAGTGGGAGGTCCCAGGTATTTATAGGACTGGGAGGGGCTTCTTTTTTCCTATCATCTCTGCAGTTCGCCCTCTACAGGTCATATTACCCACAGGTTATGGATATCTTGAAGCAGGGTGTGTGACATACTTAGAATAAACTCCCCGCAGGGACACTCACGGACCGCACTGGTAAAGGAGCAGCAGCGCACGCAGCACGAGCGAAGGAGGAAGAGAAGTAAAATGGCGCCCACACAGACCTCGAGGGGCGGGCCGCGGAGATGTGACGCCAAAAGAGTCACCCGCAGAGACCGCCCCCCGAAGAGCGCGAAACGCACCCAACGTGATCTCGACGTCCAATGACAGCGCAGCAGCAGCTGAGGCAATGTCACCGCCGTCCGCGGAGAGCTGTACAAGCGGCGCGGCAGCGAGCGTATTAAGTAAAAACACCACTACACAAATAAAGTGAAGAAGGAGGGGGGGGGAGGGGCCCGGGGTACCCAGAGTGCAGGAAGGGGCATCCTATAAGGGTCACCATAAGCCTATACCGTCTACCCATGTCAGTGCAAGGATTGCGGTAGGAGCAGCGCTCCTCAGCACCTGACCCTGGTGCTGTCCTACCTTCACCCGAACCAGTCAGCCAAGGCTGTGAGGCAGTGGGTCCGGAAACGGGTGGGAATAGTCCTACATGGCCGCAGGCTGATAACCCCCGCTCACCCGCGCAGAATGGAGAGCCATCTTCTATCTTCGCAGTCCAGACTGCAGATAAGAACTGGGAATTTGTAGGAGGTTCCTGGCTATTTAAGGGGCCGGGAGTGGCCACAAGTTTTTTCTGCAGTCCAGCGCCATCTTGTGGATGTATAACCCATGTGTAAGGAATATTCTGGAACAGGACGTGCTGTTCAATAAATGTTATTGAAAGTGGAAGTGAACTCCCTCTGAATTGCCTATATAGGTATTGTGTAGGTATTGTGTAGTCTACCATTTTAGAGACCTGCCTTACAAATGTGATGGCTATAAGAATGGTCACCTTCCTGGATAAAACAGCCAGAGGCGCTGGTGCTGCCTGCATCAGCTGGTACGATAGGCCTGGTGCAGGAGTACGCAGCCGGTAGGAGGTGACCAGTACAAGGGCCATGGGATCGTAAGCAGGGTAAGAAACTGCTAACCCAGGGTATCCAAATTGGGATCACATAATTGGCAAGCATTAGGACCAGACTGCATCTCTTAGAAATTACTGGTAGCTTGAGCTAGAAATGGTGACTCTGTAGAGAAAAAGATCACTATAAAATTCAAACTTTGGATATCTAGTAAATGAATGCTGGCACTGTAGCAACACAAATTCTGGGGTCCCATCCCACTTGCCCCTACTATTGGAACCTCTGCCTTCTGCAAGAGATAAGGAGACTGTGGTTAGGAAAATAAAGACATAGCCTCAAAGTGCACCATGCCACCTTGTAACCCTGGGTGAATACAGACTGCTCATAGCCAATCAACTAGGAAGTCAGATGAATGTTAAGCTTGCAAGGGCAGGGCCCTCCTTCCTATTGTCTCCTCTGCTCACAACACTTGGTTTAAACCTTGTGGCATCTAATTTTGTATTGTTCCCTGTACTATATGTTTTACCTTGTCTGTAATCATACCTTGTAAAGCTCTACGGAAGATGAAGATAAATAAACAATAATAATAATAACAAAAAACAATCTACTTAGCAGCTAGTGTCCACTGCTTAAGTGGGATCTCTCGGCTGCAGAAGGCAGATTAATAAAGGAAGGAGTTTGACATCCATAACTCATCCTTTGTAATAGATGTTTTTAACTCACAGGTTAACCGTACCCTTGCAGATTATATTTAAGGAGGGTCCTTTTTAACGTCAGCCAAAATTTGAAGAGGATTTAGGAAAACACGTTTTTAGATTTTATTTTTGTACAACATACATAATGATTATGGTAAACCTTGAATGACTGAGCAGCAACAGGCAAAATAAAAATCAAGTAAAATCTAACATATATACATATATACTTCAGCTTCAGGCTAAATGCAATAGCTTAATGTATATCAGATATAGCAGTGCACATTTCACACTATAGAGAACCATGACAATGTCAATACATCCCTGTAAACAATTGGAACCCCATGGACATTAAATCTAATTCAAGAGAAACCATTATTGCTATGCAAAGTCTAAACCAAACAGGTAAGTAGTTGCTGCATCATGTTTGGGATCGATCGGATGTACCTATGATCTGGGCAGCTTTCAATGTACTTCCAGCAGGGAAAATGGAAAGCATTCATTATTATAACTACAAACAAGCACAGCACTAAATCATCTGTCTGGTTTAGGACTTAAGCAGATTTTAGACACAGTAAAAGCAGTTTTCTCTTTGTATATCCAAATATCTACCATGGATCAAGAAAAAGACAGCACAGTTTTTATGTTACCTTTAAATTATTCAAATCAAAAAGTTGTGAATGCGTGAAGAACTGATTGGTTTGTGCCATGTTAAATATTATAGACATTAACATTTCTATGGGATTTACAAGAGACAAAAATACTTTATTACCAACAATGAGGCACAATACATTTTAAAATTAACAGGTATCTTTTCATATAAAAAAATATTTATTTAAAAAAATCTTATAGGCAAAAATGCAAGATATTTACCCCTTGTATTTAAAGTGAACTATACCACAATAGCGGATATGGAATTGATAGCAACACTCCAGAGTTGGAAGATTCTTTTTCCTTGCCCCGCTGGCTTTGGGATCAGTAATTTGCCCCACTCTGATGTCTTGGGAGAGCCCACATAACTAAAAAGTGAAGCTGCCCAAGCCCCAAACAGGGAGAAGAAGCAGTTTGACAGCTATTGTTTTAATACAAGTTTCCTTAAAATGCCCCACCCCCCAAAGTTGTGCCCCAATTTAGTATGGTATGGAGACATCAAACATGCAAATCATATCAGGTCCCAGGGAACACTAACAATTTGCTCATGCAACAACGGAATGTGATTGGACCTTTCATCACACGTGAAAAAAAACAGAACTGCCTACAAGAGCACTAAAGCGGAACTTTAGTCAAAGCATAAAACCCCTCCCACCCTGGCACTGAGGCAGAAAGGGGAGGTTACAAAGAAAAAAAAAAAAAAAAGCCCTTACCTTATCCTGGGGCCCCGCCACTCCTCCTGGTCTCCAGCAGCCGCCGCAGGAAAGAGTAGAAACTGGCATCCTCGGATCTGCATGCGCTCACTTGAGTTGGCGGGAGTGGCTGTGTTTTACTCCCAAGGTGGAGGCACCCAATATCTGGCATGCCAGAAGATCAGCGCAGGCAACCTAGATAAAGGTATGGGTTTTTTCTTTGTAATCCCCCCGTCCTGCATTAGCACCAGGGTAGGGTGGCAGGGGGCTATAATTTGACTAACATTCCACTTTAAGTAAATTATATTTTAGAATACATTAGAAGATAAAGATAAAAAAAAATAAAAGGAACAAAAAGGGTGTACCTCAGTGTTAAATGTGGTGTGGTATAGTGGCATTAAGAAGGTTGTGACCTAACCAGGTCACAACATTTAGCTTAAAGAGACACTAAAGTCAAATAAAAGGCTCCCCCCCCCAGGCACTAATCCACTATAAGAGGTTAAAACAAAAACATCTGTCCACCTGGCCCAAGCAGCATGATCACCTTGGTACCCAGTGGCGAGGCTGCACAAGACTCACCATCCTCACTCGGTTATCAAATCAAAGTTAGAAGTGTGAAATGGAAGTTGGAAAATTTGACCAGAACCCTTACAAACCCTACCTCTAACCCTCATCTCAGGCGTTAATAACCTGCCCTTCCCTGCTGGGGCCACTGCAAGACTGGAAATAAAATGTACCTTGCCATTTAAAGGAAATTCTCTGGCAACACTTATGGTTTTCAGAGCTTTATTTCTGGTGAAATGTATGGCAATACAGATTTAGATGTGGCCCTATGTCTCGAAGTGCGAACTCTGGCTTTTTCAACAGACTGGAGATTAGTAAGAAAATAATTTGCTTTACTCCCTAGGTTGTAAATCGATATTTCGGTTTGCCACAAGCTCATCTGAAACTTTCAGAGGTCTGCACTGGGATGATATAAATCCCCAGGTCAATCAGGACAAGGTCTGTTGAGTGAATCAGATGAAGAACTCTCTAATCCACTCATAGAATGAAACAATATGCTCCTTTAATGTAATAAGCAATCTGCCTCATAGCAATGCATTTACTTGTCACAGCATTTAAAGTGAAAGTTGTTGTAGCGAAAAAAAAAAGAGGAGGCGGAAATTCTAACACTGTACTTGCACTTTACAAGTGGACCAAAACCTGGGTTTTTGACCATCCGTGTGATCCTAGTAACGCCGTTTGCCCCTTGTGTGTGGCTGGAATTCCATTCAGCTTCTCTAGCCACACACAAATATGCACGGCCGGCGAAACCGATTGTAGGAGAGCCATACATAGGTGGGAGCTTGTGAAAAGGTAAGATGAGCGAATGTTGCGTTTCACACAACAGGGCAACCCAAATCAGGATGCCCCAGGGGGATAATGAAAATGAAGTTAATCTATGACCAGGAAGACCCAGGTCACCCGGAAACCGAGGGACCCAGAAGATGGATCCCTCGGCGAGGTGAGTAAACACTCCCCAATTGTGAAACCAGAGGGGGGGGCACAATCTGGTGAGGTCTGGGGGAGGTTTTAACCTCCCGATGTTCCTCTGTAAGAGATTTACAGCTAAGTTATTGTTATAAGCAAAATGTTCCCTCTCTCATGAAGTATTACAATATCTCTAAAAGATTACAGGGGTAGGGGGTGATAATGAGCTTTTAACAAATCTAATTATCTTAATCTATTGATGACAAACAATGCTGAGAGTGCAAGAGAGTGTTTGCCAGGGCACACTAATAGAATCAATGGAAAAACAAACAAAAAAATAAGTTTCATGAATTGCTAAGGTCAGATTTATTATTACTTAAAAGAATCTTTCCCAACCTCAGAGGAGAGAGAGTATTGATACTGCAGGGAATGGCGCCTTTGTTCACAATCAGTCTGACTGAAATACAGTCAGACAATAGAAATAAAAAAAAAAAAAACCTTTTAGAGCTCCTAGTTTTTAACACTTGACATTTGAAAAAGACCCATGAAAATTTGGAAGCATCAAGGTTTAGGTTTAAAATAAAAAGGAGAACATAAAGCATCTGTTAAGAAATGCACTTGAAAGTCATTAAAACATGAGGTATATCAACTTATGTTACTATTCACCCTGTGGAGTAATATATAGAAACTGGGATTGTGGGCACAGATTTGTCTCCATACAAAAGGAAGCACACTTTATAGGTAGACTTTTGGTGATTGCAACAAGGGTCATAATCCGTTATCTGTAACTTCTAGTAAAAACTAACTGCCGGTCCCCTTGTTCTGACAGTAGTGGGTCATCCAGATTTGGGATGCCCAATGCACATCACTGCCCAGTGTGTGAAAGCCAGCATCCAAAAAGGTTCATCGACCCGACTAATGAGTAGTAGTCTGCAGTAACCTGGACAGCAAAGAACACAGATATGTTGCTGGTTCTCAGGCCTCTGGGAGGGATGCACAGCGTGAGAACCCAAATTCCAGATCTAAGGGACCTCTAATCAGATTAAACCTGGTTTTTAAGGATGTTCATTTAATACAGCTACTGCATCATGGAAGTATGGAAATTGTACTGGAAGAATCCAATTAAATAAAGCTTTGCCTGCAGCTTTAGCATTGTATTGGATATATGTATTGTATATACTGCTTCTATAACTCCTTTCCAGAATACAGTATGTTCAAGACTAAATTATAATGCCCAGTCTTAAATGCCTATAAACACTCTGTACAGTGCTCTGGTAATACAGTATACATCAACACTAAATAAAATATTCATATATGTATATCTCTATCTATAACCTGGTCTACCTTTTAAAATCTAAATCTGTAAACACACCATAGAAGTAACTATTTATGCATTGTGCACACCACACACAGACATACAATATGTAGCAACTAACATTGCGCGTATACAATATAAGCAATTATTGTTGGTTTAACACAAATCTTCAAATATATGATGTGACTACATTGCAGGACATGTATATTTCATTCCTTCAACTGACCACAAAAGGTAGTAAAGTCCAATAGGTGAAAAAAAAATGTTACAGTATAAATAAAATTTTGTACAGTGGTTATAAAATTTGATCATTCAAGTAAAAGCATAATTTACAGTATATTCATTTTGGCGCATTATATACAGCGAAACCCGAAAACAGTATGTTTAAAATAAGAACTTTGCAAAATGCAATGGTTTTATACATCTTATAAAAATAAATACTATTTGGTTAGGTAGCATAAAACAAAAAATAAAAGTAAAATGGTTTTCATGTGTCAGATATGTTTAGTGTGTTTATTTAGGGAAGAAAAAAAAATGTTAATGAAAAAAGAAAAAAAACTTCAATATGACAAATCTTAATCCATGGTTTTAGTTCGTAGCCTGAGGGAGTCCAATATGCCCTGGAGGGGGGAAAGGACATCTTGAAAGGAGACAATGTTCAGCAAATAAATACATATCTTGTACTGTTCCCACAACTGCATTGAGATCACTATTAAAACAAAGCCTGGGGCACTTTGTGTTGTTTAAGATTGGTGGGTGGGTTATAACCGGCTTGAAGACTGTCATAGCACTGTTAAGATAAAACCTGTAACTTGCTTCCAGCATGGCGGTTCCATCTGTGCCCACCATCCATCTGTTTAGACATGATTGGCAAAGTAGTAGGAGACTCGCAGTGGTCGCCTCCTCCTGAAAGGAATGAACCACAGGATCTTCCAGCGAGTGCCAAAAACTTCTGAGAAGGTCTGCTGCCATGGCTTTCGAGCTCTCGATCTACAGAAGACAGCATTATTAGTGAAAGACAGCATTCCCATGGTGCATTTCAGTCAGCCTAGACAATACTGGGTTGGCTGGGGAACTATTAAAAAGGTTTAGATGAATTGTGTTTGCTAGCATCACAAATGCAGCTTTCCTTTCATTGTGACATGCAGCTGCGATTTACCACCACCTAGCAGGGGCTGAAACTTTATTGTCAATCAACCAGAGGGCAACTTCTGATGTTGTAGACAATTCAGAGATGACAAGAATACATGTCAGTTAAACAGTGGAAAGTCTTTTCATTCTTCTTTGAACCTTGGAAATACAATTTTGCCTTACCGAAACCCCTCCTCATAGGAACAAAGGCAAAATGCTTCAAATAAGGCTTCCAGCACCTATCAGAAAAGCTTGCTACAGGAAATTAGCAGAGACAGGGCAGCCAGCAGCATGAAACCCATGTTTTCCCTCTAACCAACAAAGCATAATAATGGAGAAGGATATAGATAAAATGGTTATCCCTTTAAAGTAATATGGTTTCCATAGGCTCTGGAAATGCTCTTCTGTGGTTTAACTAAACCTTAAAGAACTTGGTTTGTCTTTGCAGTCTGCATAGAGATGTAACAGGTGGCTTTGTAGAAATCTCCCATGGCAATTCACATACTAGGGCAATTGAAGATTAAAGGAATGACCATACTGTCACGATTTAATTCACAAGCTGTAAACAGACAATATACATACTATATAGAAGCCGAGAGGAGAGCAAAAAAAAAAAAAAAAAAAAAAGAAACCATTCTGCTTGTGTTTCAGAGCAGCTGAAGATCTACGAAGTTGTATCTCTATGAGGTCCATTTACAGCATAATGCATTTTCTAGTACAATGTTCATAAAATGGCAGGCAGCAGGGTAATATATTTATATAATATAATTATATATATCTATATCTATATATCCATCATAGAACTAAATCAGAAGATGGAAACATACATGCTTCTTCTGATAGAACAGAATAGCAGGGCTAGGATACCGTCACATGACATGGTCATGTGATGCTGCTCACTCTGGAGATGCTTGCATTGCACATCAGCCCCACAATGAGGAAAGGACTAGACAAAAAAAAACAGGTATAATTTGTGGGATACAGGAAATCAACAATGAAGTCATTTCACTGGCACACCAACTTCAGAAATAAGCTTCGTTATTCCACAAGTACAATATTTCAGAGCCACTAAGGACCCCTTACATGAACCTTGCAAGTGCTATAATAGAAGACTTCTGAAGTTGGTGTGCCAGTGGAACTTTATTGGTGGTGATGACGATACCATCTTACTCCAAGTCAGTATCCAATACTGTCACCAATTGGTAAACTGAATCGGAACCAAAGAATTAAGTGGTTAATAGTCAGAATCACTGGTGCTTCTATAGTTTGTGAACACTAAGGAGATTCAAAAAAATACAGTCTGTGGCTGGAGCTGTGGAGATTTTTTCCCTTTTGTTTATGTCCCTGTAATACCTGTATAGTGAATAGTGATGAATGAATCTGTAGAAGTTCCAGGTTTGGGAAGTTCGACTGAACTTGAAGCAAAACAAAAATTCAGCTTGGGGGACACAAGCCTCATTGAAGTCAATGGGGACACGGAACTTGGGGGCACAAAAATGGCTGTAAAATCGGGGCAGTAAGGGATAGAGGGATGCAAATAGGGGGTAACACTAGGGCAATTGCATTGCACAAAATGGGGTATTATTATTATTGTTTACTTTTCCATCATTTTCCATGGTGCTGTACAATGTGAAATGACAAGACGGTGGACAAAAAGGGAAACTTGTGTACTCACCGGTAAATTTCCTTTCTCGTCCTCTTCCATTCCGGGGCACTACCAGCAGCACCGCACGGGTTAATCCCGTGGGCAGGGACAGCAAGATAGAAAAAAGATAGCTCCTCCCGGCCCATATAGGGCAGGCTGAGGAGGATCTCCTCAGTTAGTTCAAAAGCAGTTTAGCCACAGCCCCGGGAGGGGAGAATGCTAACCTGCAAATAATGTGCAGAACTAGAAAACAGTGCAACAAAACTAAAACTATGTAGAAGGCACCAACCACCACAGACGCAGTTGTAACACAACAAAAAGGCGGGTGTGGTGATCTGGAATTGAAGAGGGCGAGAAACGAAATTTACCAGCGAGTACACAAATTTCCTTTTTCTCACCTCTTCTATTCTGGGGCACCACCAGTAGCAATGCGTGGGACGTCCCAAAGCAGAACACTCAATAAGGGTGGGAACGTACAAGGACAACAGCTGACTGCCTCAAATTAACCAAGAACAATGGCACCGACACCTCAAGCTTAGACCCCCCAGAGAGGGGTTCACCACCGTCTGAAACACCTTAGGACCCAGAGCAGCATCAGCCCCGACAAGTAAGTCTAACACTTGGTGAAGGTGTGTAAAGATGACCAGGTCGCTGCCTTGTAGACCTCTTCTGCCGAAGCCTGGTGTAGTGAGCGATGACCCAGAAGGGCCCCTCCTTTCCCTTTCAGACATAGACTTGTATGAGCTCCTGCCTCTCGAGTAGCAGCCAAGTAATACTTTAATGCCCTGACCACATTGAGGAAATGCAGGAGTCGCTCCTTATGGGGAGTGGGGCAGGGACACAAGGAGGGTAGCACTATCTCCTGATTAAGATGAAAGAGAAAGGCCACCTTGGGCAAAAAAAAGCCTGCTTCACATGAAACACAGCTTTGTCTTCATGCAGTTCCAAAAAGGGGCGATCTATTCAAAAGTGCTGCCAGATCCCTGCTGGATGGAGGTAATCGCCACAAGAAAAGCCCCCTTCAATGTCGGCGTCCTCAGGGAGTCGTCCACCATGGGTTCAAAGGGGGAGACCCGGCCCTTAAGGGTGCTGTGCTGTAGGCCAGCATGCAGGCCTTGTTGGAGGAACCCCAAAATTGTGGGTACTAAGAACCTCCTACAGGAGTGGCACTTAGATTTGCCCCAAGACAGGAAGGCCCTCCAAGTCCTGTAGTAAATTTTAGAGGATAACAGTCTCCGTGCTCGAATCAAGGTCCGAATTACAGCGGCAGACAAACCTCTCTACTCCAATATGCTGTTTTCAACAGGCAGGCTGCAAAAGCAGGCACTGGAGAATTGGGGTGCTGCAGAGGACCCTGTGGCAGAATATCTGGCAGGTTAGGGAGTCGTCACAGGGCCTCCACTTCCAGGCTGACCAGAACCGTGAACCAAACCCTTCTGGGCCAGTGTGGGGCAATCAAGATAATAGGAATCTGCTCGCAGTTGACCTTCTTTGACATGCGACCCAGAAGTGGCAGTAGCTGGAATGCGTAGATCAGGATGTACCTCGACCACAGAATGGCCAGCATGTCTACCACCACGGCCAGGTGGACCCAGGACACGAACCTCTGGCCGCAGGGGTTCCTGGGCGATCCGACTGAGGTGCAGAACCTGTCAGTGTTATAAGGCGGAGCAAGACACTAGTGCACTCAGCGCACAAGAGTCCCTTGTCCAAGGACAGGCGCACTTGGCACATGGGACAAGCGGCACCACTCTCTCTGTTAAAATACAAAACCCCAATGCCTCTGATATAGTAAAATGGCTGATCTAACTGCTAAGCAATACAGCTGGAGCTCCGTTTCCCACACCCTCCTGCCTGTCAACTACAGGTCAGACCTGCCTGCACCACCGGAAAAGCAACCTCCCTATAGCGGAGATCAACCCACCGGTCAAGGATGCAGCAGCTTCCAGACCCCTTCCCTGCAACCAAAAGAACAATGTCAGATTCCTAAAGGAGTCAGTAAAAGTCAAAAGGCTTTGCCCCCAGAGGGTCCCTACCTTGTCCAGGGAAAACCATGGGACAGCAGCCATGCTGGATCCATTAGCTCTGAATGAGCTCTGACCAGCATGGCTGCCAGCAGTAGTAATCACAAACACACCGCCACCAGGGGCCACCTAGCTCAGGCCCCACCCAGCAGCCATGGGGAAGGCAGACTGTGTCTCTCGCAGGGTGTCATGGGGGTAGGTGACCCGGAGGGTAGAGGGCCCGGGCTCAGTGGGCCACCATAGGTGCCCCAGAGATCAGGTACTATGCTGCACTTACCAGCGCACTTACCTGGACCCATGTGCGCTCCCCTCACTCTGCATGATCCCACGCTATCGGCTTAGGACTTCAGGCATCTAACGGGGGTACCCAGGAACGCTGCAGCTGGTGAGGGGCTGGGAGACAGACGGAGTCGAAGCCCCTGATCCCAGGTAGCACTGTAACTTAAAAAAAAAATCCAGACATCTTCACAGTCCCCTGCGACTGCAAGAAAAGAGCTGAGGAGGTACTGCCACAGACTGCCCTATGTAGGCCAGGAGAAGAAAGTTTCTCTATCTTGCAGCCCCCCCCCCCCCCCCGTTGCTTAGGCTGAGATTAAACCATGCACTGCTACTGCTGGTGCCCCGGAATGGAAAAGATGAGAAACATAGGCCACAAGTAATATATACTTTGTATGGTCAGACATGTGATCTTAAGAGGCTCGGGCTGTCTTACTTAGGCCAAGTGACATGCTCATTTGAATAAGTGGATTTTTAGGCACCCTTAAAGTGGACAACTGTATAATAAAAGGACATTCCAGAGTAATCTGGCAGCCTGTGTGAAGTCCTGAATGTGGGAGTTGGAGGTGGTGATTAGTGTTGAGGACAGGAGGAAGTCATGGGCAGAGTAGAGATTGCACCTGGGTTTGTGATAAGGGAAAAAAAAGTAGGCATTTGTAAGTTAAGGTTAGTAGGGAAATACTCAAAATAGGACAGTTTTCCTTCTTCCTCACTGCCCCTCACTGAAGCAGCCTTCTCTCACTATTTAAAGCGGACCTTCACCCTGAATAAGAGCCTGTCTTATATGTTTCCCACACCTTGTACATACATATTGCTCACATTAAAAATCATCCTACCTGCATCTACTGCATGTTATGAGCCTTTAACCATCCAGGATGGCGGCTCACGGAGCATCAGGAAGCCTGCAATCAGGAAATATCTGACTGTTGCTCTGCATTCTGGGATTGCCGTCCTTTCCCTGACTCCAGCTCTGTTCTGCCTGTGCAAAGCACAGCTATAACCCCACCCCCTGTACTTTTCCCGCGCTCCTCTCCTCAGTATGTGATGCTTTTGAGTCAAGATGGCGGCGCCCATATTCTAGAGTCCCGAGTTGCAGCCCAGTGGGGGGAAATAATAAAAAGTAAATGACTAAAAACGTAAAATATATTAATTTTAGATGCTGGAGAATAGTTTAAAGGTTTGGGCTTTTCATTAAATGATGCTGAAGGTCCGGTTTAACAAAAAGCAGAGACCAGCACTCCAGTCGATAAATCACACAGCTTATAATGCATCATAAGCAAAAGGTTATCCATTTGTCGACTTTTTGGGGTCCTACAGGGCCCTTTTATCAGGACAAAATCACTGCTCATGCAGCCTATCAACCTGCTTTTCTAGGTTCAGCCGAAAGCCGAACTTGAACACAAACTTCTTGCTGTAGTCTGTATTTGGAAGCCCGAGCCCGAAATGTACGAGTCAAAACTTTGGGCCCTGGGTTTGCTCAACCCTAGTGGTGAATAAAGCCAAATTAAAGGTTTCCTCATGATATCAACAATCTGCTTTTTTATATTCATTTTACAATAAAAAAAAAAAAAGGGGACAGTCCAAGCAAAGGCAAATATACACAGCAAGGAGCTTACCCAAGACCCTTCCTATGTGCTCCTCTTAGCCTATTTCTTGCAATGTGCTATAGATGCTGAAGCAGGTCTCCAAAGTTTGCTCCACCTTTTAATTCCATTACTCCACCAACAAATGAGACTCCATGGCCACCCCAGTCTATCAGTATTCCCAGGGTGAGCGAGCCCAATCAAGCACAGTGGTTGCACTTTCCAGGCTTCTTATGCTGGGAGTGATGAGAGAAAGGGATAACCGTGCAACCACATTTGGATTGTGGTGATGGAAATGGAGATAAGCACTTTGAAGACCTTGTACAGTAGGAAATAAAGTGGAGGCACAGGTGAGCTTCATGTTCCCTTATTAATGCCATTGCCTGGACGGTCCATTTAATTAAATGAAAAGCAAAGCCTCTAGGCCCTAATGCGCTGGGGTAGAAACTGGGAACAATTATTTAAATCAGTTAATTTTCAATACTTGGTTGACAAATTACCATACTTACATTTCATCACAGCAGTTGGACATTTTTTCTATAGTGGTCATATCCTAAGATAAAAAAACAAAGGGTTACACAAATCACAGGGCAGAGAATGTATATAGTCTGGAGAAAGTTGTATTACGAAACGCATCAGTGCTGTTTGGGGCCACCGCTGAGGGCTTTTAATATAAGCTTGGACCTGGTTGCGTCTCTCTCCACTTGACGGACGCAAGGGAGGGGTAAAACAGTTTTGAAAGGCTGTTTTGATATGCCTGGAACCAAGTGGTTTTAATGTAAGTGCATTACCTATTAAACTGGCCATATACCCTATACTGGGTTACGCTATGGTTTCCTCTAAGTTCCCCCCCCCGCCCGCCTCCTCTCATGCTCCCCTGGCTCCATCATGTGTTAAGTTGCAACGGATGTATGACATAATACGTGGAAACGGCATTCCTAAATAGAATGAATACATTGTGGGTAAACCGTTATAGCCATTGGATGCATATATGACCGCCACTATCAGGTGAGTACACATGAGAGTGGAGGTGTTGATGCTTTACCTTATTGGAACATAATTCGGTGACATTTTAATTTCTGGTGATGGAAATTGTATCCAAGTATTCACTCCATGCTTTATTATTAGGGGTGTGAATTGGCAAGAATTTGGCGATACGATATATCCCGATTTTGTTTGTCTTGATTAAATTTTATTTTTAATTAAAATATATATATGTTTTTTTTCTATGTGTGGTGTTTTTATTTACCGTTTAACCCTTTGTGAACTGGTAAGGGATCTATGAGAACCCCTATACCAGTTCACAAGGCTCTGGGTGTGGCACATCACCTGCGGCAAGCGGGTGACTTGCCATTAACCCCGAGCCCCCCTATTACCTGCCTCCCCAAAGCCCAGGGGAGGTGCAGAAGAGTAATTAGGCTATGCCGGCTTGTAGCCTGCAGGGCAAGGGGCCACTGAAGCTGGCCCCTGCACCCTGCTCTACAAGCCCCTATAGCTGTTGCTGGTTTTGCTGGGTAACTTCACGCCATTTTATGGGGGATTTTTAAGGTTCTTTAACACTTAAAATTCCCCCAAAAATGGGGTCCCCTGGGGAAGCTGGACCCTATTTCTCTCTATTATATATCTCTCCATCTCTATCTCTCTCCATCTCTATATTATATCTCTCCATCTCTATATTATATCTCTCCATCTCTATATTATATCTCTCCATCTCTATATTATATCTCTCCATCTCTATATTATATCTCTCCATCTATCTCTCTCTATCTCTATATCTATATATATATTCCGATTGTCAGCTCCTGTGTTCCTCGCCGATCCGATGACAGATGCCGTGATCACTGTGGGGGGGGGGGGGGAAGCTTGGGGAATCAGAGGATCTCCTGCCTCTTTTCTCCTCTCCCCGATCATAGCATCTGACCCACTGGGAGCCGGGATAACGCTCACAGAGGTGACGTCATCCGCCCCGCCACCCAAAGCGGCGCTAGTCGTGAAGATGGTGGCGCCCATCGGGAAGGCAGGTGGGAGAAGGCCGGGATCAGATCGAACGAGGGGTCAGGTGAGTGTTTTTTTACTTTTCTTTCACTATAGAGTTAATTTTGAACAGTTTGGTTCTAGCGCAGAATCTAGAATAGGTGTATACACCTTAAGAAACAAAAATCTAATTGTGCTAAATGGAAAAAAACAATATGGTATATTATATCCAATGTACATGTAGTCCTTAACATAAAGAAGCATCTCATAAAAAGCAGAAAGAGTTGAATAGAATGGAGGGTTGTGAAAAAATCCATTCTTTGTCTATGTAGTTGCATCTTATCCCTTTCAAAGTTTGCAGTGTGGATGAAATTCCACAATGACTTGAATGCTTGTAACTTCCCATATTTATTTACAACTAGCCCATCAAGGTTTACACTGATTATGTTCAGAAACTACTAAAATAGTAATTTATATGCCCTATGGCTTTGGCTCCATATTCCAGTATTTTAACTCTCATTTAACATTACCCCAAACTTGGAAAATATGTATATCTATTATGAAATACAATTGTGTGAAAAAAATACAATTCTGTGATTACTCACCTGTAGAATTGGTATTATATGTATACAGCACGTCCTGTTCCAGAATATTCCTTACACATGGGTAATACATCCACAAGATGGCGCTGGACTGCAGAAAACAGCTTGTGGCTCCTCCCGGCCCTATACAAGTCAGTCCCCAGTATTGACAAGCAGTTAACAAGAAGCAATAATAAACAGGAATTAAAAAATGAACATATGAACAATCACCATACAGAGGTAACTAAGAACAATGATAACAAGGGTGGGATGGAACAGGACGTGCTGTATACATATAATACCAATTATACAGGTGAGAATTGTATTATTCTAAGTATACAGCACGTCCTGTTCCAGAATATTCCTTGCACATGGGACATCCAATAGAAATGTCCGTAAGGTAGGGTGGGATCCCCAAAAAGTAACAGCGGGCAGTTTAAACCACTGCCGCCTGCAGAACTTTGCGACCAAAGGCAGCATCAGCTGAGGCCCTAACATTAACCTTGTAAAAAAGGTATGAACAGAAGACCAAGTAGCGGCCTTGCAAACTTGTTCGACAGAAGCTTGGTGCTGAAAAGCCCAGGAGGCACCAATAGCACGAGTAGAATGAGCAGTAAGGCAGAAGGGAGGCTGCTTCCCCTTAGCAGAATAGGCCTGTACCACAGCCTGACAGATCCACTTGCCGATAGTGGACTTAGCCGGAGCCAGACCCTTCTTAGGTCCAGACGGGAGCACAAAAAGAGCATCAGTCTTCCTGAAGGATTCAGTAGCTACCAAATAGAACTTCAGAGTCCTTACCACATCCAGAGTGTAAAACCTGCTCCTTAGGGTTACTGGGATTAGGGCACAGAGAAGGCAAAACAATCTCCTGATTGAGATGAAAGGCAGACACAACCTTAGGTAGAAAATCTGGCTTAAAACAAAACACCACCTTGTCCTGGTGTCTCTCAAAATAAGGGGGTTTGATGGAAAGCGCTGCCAACTCAGAAACACGCCTAACACAAGTGATAGCCACCAAAAAGACTACCTTAGAGTCAAAATGGACAAAGAGGCCTCACGCAAAGGCTCAAAGGGAGACCCCTGCAAGGCAGATAAGTCAAATCCCAGACTGGTAACATAGGCTTACGTGGAGGACGCACGTGAGTAACCCCCTGGAAGAAGGTCTTGACCAGATGATGGTGAGCAAAGGATCTTTGGAAGGAAATGGCCAAAGTAGAATGACCTTTGAGGGTACTAAGTTGAAGACCCAAATCCAAACCATGTTGCAGGAATTCCAGAATCCTAGGGGTAGAAAACACCCGACAGGGAAGCGACTTAGACTCACACCAGTCAATGTAAGCATGCCATACCCTATAGTAGATGGATGACGAAGACTTCTTCCTAGCCCGAATCATGGTATTAACAACAGAGGCAGGCAGCCCCTTTTCCATCAAGATGGAGGTTTCAGCAGCCAGGCCGTCAAAGCCAGCGTTTGTAAATTGGGATGGCGTAGCTGCCCCTGAGTGAGCAGGTCTGGATCCTTGGGCAGAGCATACTGATCTACTGCCAACTGCACAACGTCTGCGAACCACACCCTTCTTGGCCAACAGGGGGCCACCGGAATGGTTGGCACCCCTTCCTGGGCAATCTTGCGCAGCACCCTGCCCAGCAGAGGAAAAGGAGGGAACACATATAGAAGCTGAAAGCTCTTCCAAGACATTGCTAGTGCATCCATGGCCAAGGCCAGAGGGTCCTGGGACAGAGAGAGAAAGACTGGAAGCTTGTGATTTGTGACGGGACGCAAACAGATCCACATCTGGCTGACCCCAGCGGTGGCACAGGGAGCGAAACACCCTGCTGCTGAGGGACCATTCTCCCAGACGAGAAGTCCCCCTGCTGAAAGAGTCTGCTTCCAGATTCTCCACCCCCGGGATGTACACAGCTGAGATGCAGGGAACATTCTCCTCCACCCAAGACAGTATCAGGGACACTTCCTTGAGGGCCCTCTTGCTCCGGGTCCCTCCCTGATGATTGATGTAGGCAATCGCCGTCTGGTTGTCCGAGCGGACCTGAACCGCTCGACCCCGAAGGTGTGGAGTCAATTGGGCGAGAACCAGCCTTATCGCCCTCAATTCCAGAATGTTGATAGGGGTGTGGGCCTCCTGAGGGCCCCACTGACCCTGGAATTTCAGGGATTTCCAGAAGCCCCCCAACCTGTCAGACTGGCATCTGTGGTGACTGTCTCCCAGCACGGGGCCAGAAAGGATTTGCCCACCAACAGGTTTCTTGAGTCCAGCCACCACGAGAGAGACCGTCTGGCCAGAGGGGACAGAACCAACACCTGATCCAGGGACCGAGGGTCCCGATCCCATACTGACAAGAGGTGAAGTTGAAGAGGTCTCACGTGAAACCGAGCGTATGGAACCGCCTCAAAGCAAGACACCATCAGGCCCACCAGCTGCATTCTCTGCCGGATGGAGGGATGAGGGCAAGACATAAGGAGCCTGGCTTGGGCCTGAAGACTCTCCACCTTCTGTTGAGGGAGAAAAATCTTGGCCTGAGATGTATCCAGAGTCATGCCCAGAAAGGACCTCACCATTGACGGTGACAGGAAAGACTTGGGGTGGTTGATCACCCAGCTGAAGGACTCCAGTGTGGACACCACTAGCTGGGTATCCAGCTCGGCCTGCTGGAGGGACCGAGACATGATGAGAATGTCGTCCAAGTAAGGAAGGATGCGAATGCCCTGAGATCTCAGCAGAGCCATTACGCCCGCCAGCACCTTGGTGAATACCCTGGGAGCAGAGGCGATACCGAAAGGCAAGGCCACAAATTGGTAGTGCTGATCCTCCAGAGCGAACCTGAGGAATCTCCGATGACCTGGAAAGATTGGAACATGAAGTTAAGCGTCCTTGATGTCTACAGAGGTCATGAAGTCTCCATGCGAAAGTGTTTGAATCTGACAAATTTGTTGAGGCACTTTAAATCCAGGATAGGTCTGAAGGACCCGTCTTTTTTGTGAACAGTGAAAAGATTGGAATAGTAGCCTCTGCCCCTTTCCCTCAAAGGCACCTGGTAGATGACCCAACTCCAGAAGGTTTTGGACAGCAAGGCACAGACCCTGAGCTGACAGGGGGTTTTGAGCCATCCGGGATTTGATGAATCTTGGGGGCGGCCAGGCTGCAAACTCTTGTAACCGGAGGACACTACCTCCTGAATCCACCGGTCTGAGACGTGAAGCCTCCAGACGTGAGCAAAGAGCCGGAGCCGCCCCCCCACCCGGATGGGTGAGGGCGCCCCTTCATGCCTGAGGGGGCTTGGATGAGGATTTTGGCTTGGGACCCCAGGAGAGGCCAGGACAGCCACGTCCTCTGCCCCTACCCCAGTGATCTCCGCGGGCCCCAGTAAAGGAGACTCCTCGGCCAGTTCTGGAACCACGGAAGCATGGGAGAAAGGCATCCATCCCCCGAAAGGACCACGACGGCCTCCTACGTTGAGGTAACCTACCACCCCTGGCAAACAAATCCAAGCGTTCACCAAAAAGGCGTAGGCCCTTGAAAGGGAAACCAGTGAGAGCCCTCTTAGCAGCATTATCAGCTACCCACTGATGTAGCCAGACAGAGCGGCGTATAGCCACCAACAGGGCAGAAGTCCTACCACACATTCTAATGGCATCATCCATAGCAGAAAGAATAAATGCAATAAATTCCTCACAAAGCAGGAGAGATCTATACTCTTCTCTACCCGCATCCTCAGATACCCGCATCCTCAGATACCGCGTCCAAGAGAAAATTAATCACCCCTTTAATGGCAATAGCCGTGAGAGGCACAAACCGGGTGCAGCGCCGTCCCCACACAGGCAAAGGCGTGACAGGCCAGTTGGTCCAAGCGCCGGTCCTCCCCATCCCGCAGGGTAGTAGTATCAGGAGAATGCATGACAGATGTATTGGAAAACCCGAGAACGGGCGCATCCACCTCGGGAGGACATGACCAATGCTTAACAACATCAGCAGGAAAGGGATACCTCTTCTCCCAACTCTTAGGCACCCCTGGCAGCTTGCTAGGCCGTTCCTATTCCTTGAGCATTAGATTATTAAAGTGAGACTGCTCAGGGAACTCCCAGCGTGGCTTAACCGTATAAAAAAAAGCTTGCCCTGCTGCTGCGGAGCCACAGCAGTAGGGGAAATACAAAGCACTTCGAAAATGTGACTCAGCAATCTGTCAGTGTCGTCAGGGGACCACGGGTCTTCACCAAAGGGAGACCCAGTACCACCGTAAATCTTAGGTTGTTCCTCAGAGGATTCAGAATCAGAAAATAATTCTCCCTCCTCAAGGGGGTAGGGGCCTGAGAGTGAGAAAGGGCCCTCATCTTCTACAGGAAAGAGGGAAACTGCGGGTGATAAATGCCGCTTCTTAGCAGAAGCCTTACCCGGGTTAGACCCAGCAAGATGTTTTTCAATGCTGGCCACCCGTGCAGCTAAATCAGGTTGAGACTCCCCGTTAGTATGCCCCTCGGTGGGGTTCAGATGTAAGCGTGGGGGAGGGGGTAGGCGAAGCCAGAGGGGGCGCAGCACCAGGCCCAGTAACCCAGACTGCAGCGCAAGCACCTGCTGGGCGCAGGGTACACACACCCCGACATCACTTATAGGGGATACCCCACACGCAACACATAGCCGGGCTTGTCCCGAAGGAACCCCAAGCACATTATCTCCAGAAGCCTCCATATGGTGATTAGAGTGGCACAACAGGCCAATATAGGGTTAACGCTAATGATAGCGACCCGGGATGCCCCAAAAGCCCGCTAGGGAAGTGGGAGATGTTAACAAAAAGGGAGAGGACCGAGAGAAACCACAATGAAGTCTACCCGCTTCAAAGACATAAGAATACATCCCCATAAGAATATAATGATAAAATATATAAATAAAGCCACCCCGCAGGGGCACTCACGGACCGCAGTAGGAAACAGCAGACACGCAGCACGGGGGGGGGGGGGTAAAAATGGCGTCCACATATACCTCGAGGGGCGGGCCGCAGAGAAGTGATGCGGAAAACATCATCCACAGAGCCAGCCCGCCCCCCCCGAAGAGCGTGAATTGCGCCCACGTGATCCCGCCGCCCAATGACGGCGCGGCAGCGGCTGAGCCGCCATCCGCTGTACAAGCGCGCGGCGGCAGCGGCTAACAGTAAAACACATTAAGCAGGCACAAGCAAAGTAAGCAATTCAGGCTGCTTGACATACCGCACGAGCACACACATACACCCCCTGAGATCTCCCCAGGGAGAGCGAGGCAAGGGAGCAGTAGTCACATAAGTGAAATAAAAAGGAGAGGAGGGAGCAGACACCTAAGGGGGATAGGGATTAAGGGAAAGCCTGGTAGCGGTAGGGGGCATCCCAAAAGGGTCACCACAGGCCTATAGCGCCTACCCATGTCAAAGCAGGAACTGCGGTCGGAGCAGCGCTCCTCAAACACCTGACCCCGGTGCTGTCCTACCTTCACCCAAACCAGTCAGCCGAGGCTGGGAGGCAGTCGGTCCTGAACGGGTGGGAATAGTCCTGCAGGGCCGCAGGCTGGTAAGCCCCGCTCGCCTGCGTATATAGAGAGCCACCTTCTATCTTCGCAGTCCAGACTGCAGATGAAAACCAGGGGAATTTGTGGGAGGTCCCCGATTTATATTGGGCCGGGAGGAGCCACAAGCTGTTTTCTGCAGTCCAGCCCCATCTTGTGGATGTATTACCCATGTGTAAGGAATATTCTGGAACAGGACGTGCTATATACATAGAATAGCCAATCCTATGTACAATGAGCGAACATTAATTGGATTTGTCATCTTGATAAGATGCCCAAAGTCCTCCTGTACAGACTTGTTCTAACACTAATGCAATAAACCCAGATAGCCCAGCAGAAGCAGGAGGCCATCAACAAAGGTAGGTGTAAATTCATTTGATAAGAGCTAAAAGATTTAGGACCAAAACACTGTTACTAATTATTTTAGGATTAGTGCAAAAGCAGCAACAAGTTATGTTCAGCCATATTGTAAAAGCAGAATAATACAATTCTGTGAAATACTCACCTGTAGAATTGGTATTATAAGTATACAGTACGTCCTGCTCCAGATATAGGGGGGGACCAGGGGGGGAGGACACACAGACCCTGTCCAGGGATGCTGGGTCGTTGTCCCATACAAACAGTAGGAGAAGCTGCAGAAGTCCCAAGTGGGACTAAGCATAAGGGACTGCTTCGAAGCACGCCCCATCAGGCCCACCAGCTGCATCCCCTGCCTGGTGGAGGGACGGAGACAGCTAGGAGGGATTGAGCCCGTGCAACAGATTGTCCACTTTTTTCTGAGGAAGGAATATCCCTGCCTGAACTGTATCCAGATTCATTCCTAGGAATGGAGTTACCAAGGAAGGGGACAGTGAGGACTTGGGGTGGTTGATCACCCACCCAAATGACTCCCGAATGGACACCACCAGCTGAGTATCCAACTTAGCCTGATGTAGAGATTGGGAAGTAATGAAGACGTCCAGGTAGGGGAGCACGCGGATGCCCCTTGGTCTAATCAGGGACATCACCCCCGTCAGCACCTTGTTGAGCACTCTGGGAGCTGAAGAGAGGCCAGATGGCAAGGCCACCAATTGGCAGTATTGGTCTTCCAACGCGAATCTGAGGAACCTTGGTGTCCTGAAAACACAGGAATGTGAAAATAAGCATATTTGATCTCCACAGACGGCATGAAGCCCCCGGGGCGCAAGGAGCTGATGGCCGAGCCCAGAGTTTCCACGCAGAAAACGGCTGTACTGGACGATTTGCTGAAGATCTGTAAATCCAAAATGGGCCAGACTGTCCCATCCTTCTGGGGAACTGTGGAAAGGTTGGTGTAGAGTCCCTTGCCCCTGTCTGTTAGGGGAAATTTGTAAATGACCCCCAGACCTCTAACCGCTAACACCTGAGCAGAGGCAGGGACCAGGAGTACCCGGGACATGATAATCTTGGGGGAGGCCAGACATGAGCAAGGTGCTGCAGCCGTCCCCTCACCATGACGGGCGAGGGCGCCCCATCATGCTTGAGGGGACTTGGGGGAAGATTTGAGCTTAGACCCCCAGGAGGAGCCAGGGCGTTGTCTGCTGCTCATGGGGCAGGAATCTGCGCGAGCCCCCGCGAAGGACACCCCTGGTTCCTGTTTAACACCATGGTAGGGGGTAGAAGGGGGGCCCTGGCCCCGAAAGGGCCGCGACAGCCACCTGCGCTGAGGTAACTTACCTCTCTTAGAAAACAGGTCTAGACGGGCCCCACACAGACGTAGCCCCTTAAAAGGAAGCCCGGTAAGGGCCTTCTTCGCAGCATTGTCAGCACCCCACTGTCGCAGCCAGACCAAGCGACGTATAGCCACCACAAGGGCAGAAGTTCTTGCACACATTCTGATGGTGTCATCCAATGCCAATAGGATAAATTTTACAAACACATCACAAGTGGAGAGTGCATTAAACACCTCCCAAGGGAGATCATCAGGGGCACGATCAAGCATTTTGCTGATGAGGGTTCTAGCGGCCACAGCAGTAATGGCAGAGGCACAGACCAGGCGCAGCGCCATCCTCGCACATGCAAAGGAGTGGGAGGCCAGCAGGTCAATGCGCCGGTCCTCAGCATCCCGAAGGGTAGTATAATCAGGGGGATGCAATACAGGGGTGTTAGATAGCCCTATGATAGGGACATCCACCTCGCGGGGGAATGACCAACATCTAACCACCTCAGGGGGAAAAGGATACTTCCTATCCCAATCCCTTGGAACCCCGGGAAGTTTACTGGGGCACTCCCATTCCTTGAGCACAAGGGTATGGAAATGTGCATGCTCTAGAAATTCCAAACGTGATGTTGCAGTATGGAAACGCTCCCATCTATGCCTGGGAGCCTCACCAGGGAGAGAGAGAGAGAGACACAGAACCTCAAAAATCTGGATTAATAATCTGTCAGTGTCATCCTGGGCCCAGGGGTCAGAGCCAGAATCGTCGTGACCCTTCGGCCTCCCATCAGATGAGCCCGAGTCAGAAAAGAGCTCTCCATCAGAAGGGGTATAGCCACACAGATTCATAAACGCCTCAGTAACATAAGGTGTCAAGTGCCGCTTCTTACCAGGGCCCTTGCGCTCTAAAGACCTCGCAATAATCTGTTCAAACGTAGGCAGTCCAGCAGACAAATCAGGCTTATAATCCCCACTTGTATGCGACTCAGCAGGAGTGAGATTTAAGATTGGAGAAGTAGGTGAAGTGAAACGAGGTGCAGCCACTGGCAGGCCTGATTGCAGGGCCAGCAGACCTGTGCCCTGTCAGCGTCAGCATGGGGTTGTCCACACGCCATACACAGCCAGTCTTGTCCCAAGGGGACCCCGATCACATAATCCTGAGATGCCTCCATATGGTGATTTTTTAGGCACAATATGCCAGTAGGGATTGACGCTATAAAGCAACCCTGGATGCCCCAATGACCCGCTAGGGAAGTGGGAGTAAATTTACAAGGCCCGACTATCAATTACACCGGGCCGGGAGAAGCCAATGGATTCACCCGTCTGAAAGACACAATGAGAAGAGAAGAGTGTCAGAATGAAAAACTCTACAATGATTATAAGTCCGCCCGCGAGGGCACTTACGGACCACGGTAAGTAAGAACGTCACACGCGTGCGCGAAGAGACAACATGGAGCTGAGTACCTCGAAGGGCGGGCCAGAGCGAGCCATGACGCGGAGCGCGCCAAGCCAGGCCCCGCCCCCTCCAATGGGCGCGAAGTCCAACAAGCAGCCAATGAGGACGCAGAAGCGTCTGAAGGTAACGCCGCCGCCCGGTGCGGAACATCCAAATGCAGGAAAAGGCGCGCGCGGCGGCATTTGCCAAGTAAAAGACAAGTCAGCGCGGCGGTTGAAACCACATATAAAGTCCAAAAGACATTACAAAAGGCCATATGCACGTAATCACGATACACTGACACCCCCCCCCCCCTTTCTTTTCCCCCGAAGGCTACAGGGAGAATGAGGGAGGATGGCGGCCTTTTGTACAGGACCCACCGCTACACGGGGCATGGGACAATAATGCGGGAGGGGCATCCCATAAAGGCTCACCATCAGCCTATACCGCCTACCCTTTGGTGGGGGACTGCGGTGGAGCAGCGCTCCATAAGCACGCACGGTGCCGCCTACCTTCACCCGACCAGCGCAGACCAGGCTTGGAGGCACATCACAATAACGACGGGTGGGAATAGTCCGACAGGGCCACAGGCTCATAGCCCCGCTCACCTGCGAGAGAGTGATAATTTCATGTCTTCGCAGTAAGCACTGCAGAGAAATATGGGGATTTGTGGGAGGTCCCCGGGTATTTGAGGGCCGGGAGGAGCCTGTTTTGCATGTCTCTGCAGTGCAGCGCCATCTGCCGGAGGATAACCCAAGTGTAAGTACTATATCTGGAGCAGGACATACTGTATACTAAGAATACAATGGAAGACAGCCAGCTATCTACTACAGGAGGACTTATGATGATGCTCGCTTAACTACACTATGGTAGTCTTTAAAGTGGACCAATCATTCCTGCGGCTGGCCTGGAATCTAAACATCCTATATCAAATGCCCCAATGTGTGAACCCCCACCATGGGGGCACCAGTGATCTTATCGGATCTGCAAGGGTCCTGCAACACGATATCCGCCGGATCCTCAGCTTCTCTGCAGCTGTGCGCGCGCTGTGCCCAGCCAGTCAGATAGGCTGGGCACGCGGGAGTACGCACTCCACAGGGGAGCCGGGGATGCGACCAGGCTCATTGCATGTATCGCCAATTTGTCCCCCGTTAAAAAATAAAAGTAGCTAGGGTATTATAGAGGCTAAAAACACAATTCGTAACAAAAGCATAGGAAGTTTTTAGTATATGCAGTCAGATCTATTGGTGACCTTTCATCTTTGTAACCCTAATGTGGGGGTTTCACTTCTGACAACTGTGGAGGGCCCTGCTGAACCTTAAGAAGTGAATAGGTCAGCTGCAACCCATCCCTAAATAATAAAAATAAATAAAAACTTTCAAGATGTTGCATAATTAGTCCTGGGAGTGACCATTTCCCCTTCAACACTAGGTAACTGCCTAAATACTAACAGTTAGTTAGGAGAGAAGTATAGCACGAGGGTCATCAACAGGGCTATACTGAACTAGAGATATCTAGTCAACAAGACATTTTATCACCATCACAACTTGGTTTTCCCATTGCATCCAATATAAACTAATTTTAGAGAAAAATACTCAAAACACATGTGGCTAAAGTATACTCAGTCACTGATTATATAACCAAACAGGGTGCTCGTCCTTAAATTGCGTACAACAGTGCCACATTGCTCATGTTTAGTCACCAAGTGACAGAATGTCCAAATCCACTATGGGCTTAATTAATCAAAATGAGCTATATAATAGAAGCAGTGATAGGCTTCTGGCCCATTAATCAATTTAGGCCTACCTGGAGGGATCTATAAATCAATGGACAGCACATGAGGCCAACTGTAGACACAAACATGTGTGACGGCACTGCTCCAGTTCAGTTTGAATCATTAATCAAAAGGTCTGGCAATTTCATATTCTTAGTGATTTGTTGAGGCATCAATAAAATCATTTCCAAAATTAAAACTTCTCAGCAATAAAAAAGGGGAAAACTTGCAGGCCATTCCAAAGCCAGTAATTATATTTCACAACACTGTTTTCTATTTCTTCTAGGTTAGGTTCGGCAAATTCACATTCACACATATCCCTCAGGCAACCTATGTTCTTACATAGGGTTAAAAATCAGCCCCACAAACAGAAATCTTATGTAGAAAACCATTTAAGAAAATAACTTTTAATTAGTTTATTAAAAAATATGGTCCATAGACAGAATATATTGAGCAATTGGGTACATGTGACCTCAAGGCCAAGCCTGTCATCACGTGGCAGCTTTCAAGATCAAGATTAAAGTGGACCAACCAACGCCGAGGCTTTCAGACTCCATGGCCGTGCCGACAAGGTGATTTGGGATGCCTCACTGCGTGACACCCCCCCCTCCCCCTCCAGATGGCCCACAAATTCCTTACCTTTCTCCCGGCTGCCCCCATTTCCTATGCCAACGCCAAGTCCCAAACAACAGATTTATAATGTGTATTAGCATGCATGTCATAAAGTGAAGATTGGATGACCACCTGCTTATGTGCTGTGGGATGGTAGTGAAGTGGGTGATGTGAGAGGTTACACACAGCGGGGCATCCTAAAATCGGGATGCCCCCAGGCAGAGAACCAGTCACCAGGAAAGTGACTGGCACAATTTAAGTAGGTGTCCTGTGATTGGTCAAATATGGGGGACAGCATTACCATGTCAATAGGAAACCTGAATCTCTACCACTTTGCCAACCAAAAACGTCTCAGGGCAAATACCTGAAGCACAATGTTGCCCATTTTGGCATGAACTAGACATGAAGAGGAGCAAAGCTAACTGTTGAGCATAGGAACTTTCCTTATGTATTTTTTTCAGGGTATTATAAAAAGACAAAGTAACCTAAGAAACGGTTGCTAAATGCCCTTTATCAAGCAAAACCGTTTAAAAAATATTAAATTATAAGAGAGGCTTAGAAGATGATAGCAATACATTTATACATCATGTATGGGGTGAAGTGAAAATAGGCATATACCAAGAGTGTGTGTCAGTAATCATCCTCAATCTTGCTTCTACATGAATAAACTACTACAAAAAATAAACAATTAACATATAAAATCGGATGCAATTATCAGAAGGAAATACAGAATAGAAAAATGCGCCAATAACATGCTTCGAATACAATGACACATTTACTCACTGTTAGTATCCCAACAATCTGTGTGTAGAACAGACTGCACATGCCTCCAAACATAACTATACCCATAAATGTTGATATTCTGAGCAATGCAAGTTCATGTCTAAACACAAATAGATCCTAAAAGATATAAAAATATAAATTAAAACAATACATTTCACAAAATGAAAGAATAGATAACATGTCTCACAATGTACAGTGTTTTTCTTTAATCTGTCTATAGCCGTACTAGATTGGGTGATGAAAGTCAATCAAGGTCTTGGGTGTTGGTCCACTTCCGCGGGGCACCCCGCTGTGTGAAACCCCCCAGAAAGCCCCAAAAACTCACCTGACCCTGCTCCCACGTGACTCGCTCCACCAATCACCGCCGACGGACAAGCGAGGAGCTCTGTATGATCAGAGACCTAGAAACATGATGCCATATTGCATGTGCAGCAGAGACGTCTGTCATTAGCAGCTGCCTGCTTAAAGAGAAGCAACCACACAGGGGGCAAGGAACAAAACTCAGGACAGTACAAATCCCAGGGTTTGCCCCGCTTTAAATGCAAAATAACATAGAATAGGCCTGTGCTGCACAATCCACAGCAGGCGGTCATATAAAGAATCACATTAGGACTCCAACTTATTATACATAAAGATAAACTTAGAGAATTATTCCCAAACCACCCCTGCCAGTCACTCAATGGGAACATTTTGTTAGAAGGACCCAAGAAGCCCCATTAGAAAAAGGCTGCTGAGCTGGATTGAGTTCTGCAGGCACATTCATACCACAGACCGTGTACCCATGCTACAGTCACAGCAGCTAAATAAGATAAAGCACACTTTTTTTAGTGGGCACACATTTTCTAGAAAGCACTACGCAACTATGGGTACACTATTTGATTGAGAACGTCAAGACAGAGGGGGAAAAAGAGGGATAAAAATAAAATGGTGCTAATAAAATACATCTGACTTATGGTCAACATCCTCTGAGAAATCAAATCATACCCCTGACAGGGAACTAAAAAGCAGCAAGATCAAATTTAAGTTTTTTTTACACTTCACAAATATGGCTCCTTATCGGTCATTTAGACTGTAAGCCCAAAAAATTGTTGAAGTTAGGTACAGAGCAAAAGAAATATAATAATATATATAATAATATATAAAATGGTTTTTTAATTTTTAGGCGCGCGGTGTTTATTATATTATTCTTTAGACTGTAAGCCTGTGGAGGCCCTCACTCCTAGTAGATTTCAGTATCAATATGTATTTGTGCATTTCTCTCACACTGGACTTGTAATATTCATGTATTATATTAAGTATATTAATTGTATTCCCTGTATGTATCGTCTGCATTGTATAGTGCCACAGAAGATGATGGTGATCGACAAACATATAAACATTAATAATCCCCCCCTTTGCTTTTAATGTTCATTTGAGGGTATGCGATTGTTCGGTTTCTTGTATAACATGTCTAGAAATTCTGGAAAGCTTATGGTCTTACCCAATAAAAGATATCTATCAATCATCTCGACTCTTCAAAAGCACGTATAAGACTAAATATGTTACAATGTTGAGTACAATAACGTGGAATACTTAGTATAGTTAAATACCGAGTGGTAACAGTGTGAAGCAGTCTGTGTATTAGGCAATGTGTGAAACAGAGCTTTCATGGCACGTGTGGATGGCTTCAGTTTTGGCTCGCTACCTCTAAACCGATTACATTATATTCTTTTGTTCCCTGTATGTTAAGTCTCTGTTGATCATTTGCCAGATACAGGAATGCAGAACAGATACACGAGATACAAGGTCATGTTGCGTCAACATGCTCGTAATACCCTGAGAGATCCTCATAACCATACACCAGTTACACATTACAGACTAAACGCTTGTAATAATGGACACAGAATCAAAACAACCACAGACTTCAGATTTTGTGCTGATCACCGCCAGTTGCTCTCAATGTCACCTAAGGATCTGCTGTTAAAGGGGACCTAGCAACACTGTACCAGGAAGGGCCCTGGTTCACAAGGTCACTAACCTAACCTACCCCCTTCCCCCCAATCAGTGAGCCCACTATAGAGAGATACTAATTTTTTCCTAGTGGAGCTCAATCTAATTCGAATCCAAAGAAACAACTGCATACACAGGCGCGAGATGCATCTCCTTCAATAGGAAGCCCAGGATTGCTAAAGAAGGACCTAAAAAAGTTTTAATCGGTCCAATTTAAGTTTTTGCATATGGAGACTAAAAGAAGTGAGGGTAAACGCAGATTGCAAGAATAACCCTCTATTCTCAACTACCTACCAGACAGTTAACCTAAAGGACCTAAAGGGAACCCTTAAAGTGGACCAACACCCACTGTGAGGGTATTGGTGGCCATCCACAATGCCCTCCAGGCACACATAAACCCCCCCCCCCCAGACACCCGTAAACCTTTAATCGGCAGAGCACGCACGGCGGCCACATCCCCACCACCCTTTTACAGGGTGCATGCCTGCATGGAGCAATGCTTAACGCAGGCAAGTGCCCCGCTAAAGTTTTAGCCTACGGCCGCAGCTTGCGCATTCATCGTTGGAGTATGGCATTCCAATTCAGGACGCAACAGGGGGAGGGACTCAGGCAGCCCTGGAATCTTATAGATACCAGGGCCACCGACAATGGGTTGTGGCCCACTTTAAATAGACCAAAAACCCAGACTAGTTTCTAAAAGACTGCGGCAAGGAACAGAGTGCTCTGCATTCCTGCATCTTCCACTGTGCGTGTCCTCACTGGCAGATCAGGGATGCAGCTACAGAGCAGACTGCCAACGTAGCATCCTGGAACGAGACAAGTGTATGGAGAGGCCAAGGTTTTACACTGCAGGGCACTCCAAAAATCAGAAACGCCTTTGGGCGGATTTAACCTGGACCATTCTGATTACTGGGGTTTTAGACAACTTCAATGTAAATCCAACATATCAAATGCTACTGTAAATGCATTCACCCATATATATTGTACGGGTAATGCATTGCCTAATCACGTCCATTACCTAAAAGTCTGATTGTCACTTGGGCCTCAAAACATGAAAACCGTGAAGGAGGGGGTACAGCTATAATCCTAAATTGGCTTACAGTTACTTCTGAGAGTTACAAATGGCTAGATGATAATGAGAACAAATGATTGCTCTTCCACAGATTTTTTTTTTTTTTTTAGATTTGGTAGATGCTAAAATTGTTACAAAGCAAACAGGTAGCAAGTTTTAAAGCGGGCCAACACCCGTATTCCCGCTATCGGCTGCAGGTTTTGGTACCGCTGCATTAAGACATTTGCTGGAGCCCTCCCAAAAACATTTGTTTACTGTACAAAGGGACTTCCAAAGGTTTAGTCAGGAACTTTGCAAAGTAACAGGTTCTATCACATATTCTTACCAGTTTGTAATCAGGAAAAAAAGGCAGTCAACATCACCAAGTTAAAAGTGTGGTTACATCATTGGTGTGAAGAAAAAGGCTTTGGATGTGTTAGTCATGATGTTAGAAGGAGGTCAAACAAGGATTTGTACAAGAGGGATGGTTTGCATTCTTCACAAAATGTCACGTAAGAACTTGGAGTGGAACATTTTTTATAGAGATTTAAACTAGGTGGGGGACAGGGATTTAACTTGTAAGGATGATTTCTGTCCAACCACTTAGGACGAAGCAGGGCGTTGGCACTTCAGGAAACCTGGAAAGTGGTAAGGCAGAGGTGGAAAAGATCAAGAACTAGAATGCAATATCAACAACCACCACATTGTGTGTACCAGCGCTCGCAACTTAGGCAATAATCTCTTTGAGTTAATGGCCATCATATCCCAAGGTAAATTGGATGTTGCTGCAATTACAGAGACTTAGTTCAAGAATCACAATTACTGGGCCATAGTCATGCCTGGATACACATTGTACAGAAAAGACAGATTAAAAAAAAAATAAAAAAAAATAAAAAAAAAAAAAAGGTAGTGGGTGTGGAGTAGCAATTATTTCAAGAATACTCTTCCGTTAATAATTCAGCATACACATAATGAACTACAAACTATCTGGGTTTCCATGCAGACTAAGGAAGGCGTTGTGGTCAGAATTGGTGTGATATATGGGCACCCTGGACAATCAGAGGATTTAGATAACCTGTTAATATTTGAAATCAGTGGAATGGCAGTGAAGGGAGACATTGTAATTATGGGTGACTTCAACATGCCAGATGAGGACTGGAATATCCCAAGTGCATTGACATGCAAGAGCAAGAATGCACTTAAAGTGGACCAACACCCTGTCCCGTTTTTTTTTTTTTTGTGTAATTTAAAAATATACAAAATAAGCAGGAAGACCCAATTTAAAAACTTAAGAAAAAAAAACTTACCTTTTATGATCCCGCTCCGTGTCGCTAGCATTCAAATTTCGGGTGCCATCTTCATTTTTCTACAAACAGGAAGAGATCCTTTGACCTCTTCCTGTTGAAAATCTCGCGCATGCGCGGTAGATAGGTGAAGCGCCGCTTGCATCGGGAGCGAGCGGCGCTTCACCTGACACTACTGCGCATGCGCGAGTCTCCCCCTGCCAGGGACGGGGAGACGTAGTGCGCGGTGGTGAAGCGGCTGCCGGCTGCTGTTGGGGGGAGGACTTCACGGGCTGCACTGCGCGGCGGGGCATAGCGGCGAGCGCTGCTGCTGTAGAAGCACGACAATAAAATCCCCCTAAATGTCCGGACTGACCTGGCCAAAATGTAGGGACTGCCTTGGGCAAAATTATGTATCTGCATCACTCCTGGGCATTACTGTTTTTTCGCCCTATAAGATGCACCCCCAAAAGTGTGTGTGTGGGGGGGGGGGGGGAATGTGATTGTGCCTTATCGGCGAATGTAAAAAACTAAACGAAAATACCTTGCGTGCTCCCATGCCACAGCAGCAGTCTCCTGCCAACATAGACTCACTCTCTACTGGAGTCTGTGGCCTGTGACTCACGAGTCTTCCTGAGATCTTGTATGTGTGGAGGCAGTGGGCTGCGCCAAGCCACTAATATATATTCGTGAATGTGCGCCTGTGGTGTGGGAGCGCCTGTATTTGTATTATTTTTTAAAAAAAATAAAAATAAATAGAATCCCCCTATAACATTTTCAGCAGTCAGAATCCCCCTATAACATTTTTAGCAGGCAGAATCCCCCTATAACATTTTTAGCAGTCAGAATCCCCCTATAACATTTTCAGCAGTCAGAATCCCACTATAACATTTTCAGCAGGCAGAATCCCCCCATAACATTTTCAGCAGTCAGAATCCCCCCATAACATTTTCAGCAGTCAGAATCCCCCTATAACATTTTCAGCAGTCAGAATCCCCCTATAACATTTTCAGCAGTCAGAATCCCCCTATAACATTTTCAGCAGTCAGAATCCCCCTATAACATTTTCAGCAGTCAGAATCCCCCTATAACATTTTCAGCAGTCAGAATCCCCCCATAACATTTTCAGCAGTCAGAATCCCCCCATAACATTTTCAGCAGGCAGAATCCCCCCATAACATTTTCAGCAGGCAGAATCCCCCCATAACATGTCCAGCAGGCAGAATCCCCCCATAACATGTTCAGCAGGCAGAATCCCCCCATAACATTTTCAGCAGTCAGAATCCCCCCATAACATTTTCAGCAGGCAGAATCCCCCCATAACATGTCCAGCAGGCAGAATCCCCCCATAACATGTTCAGCAGGCAGAATCCCCCCATAACATTTTCTGCAGGCAGAATCCCCCCATAACATGTTCAGCAGGCAGAATCCCCCCATAACATGTCCAGCAGGTAGAATCCCCCCATAACATGTCCAGCAGGCAGAATCCCCCCATAACATGTCCAGCAGGCAGAATCCCCCCAATAACATTTTCAGCAGGCAGAATCCCCCAATAACATTTTCAGCAGGCAGAATCCCCCCATAACATTCTCAGTGGCCGAGTCCCCCCATAACATTCTCAGTGGCGCAGTACATTACAGTGAATTAAACAGTAAACACATTTGACCAAGACATTTATGAAAGAAAAGTAAACTTACCTGTCCTACGCATCCAGCACGAGATGAGACGAGAGGAGAGCAGACGCTGAATGGAAGGAGGAGGGAGGGGAGTGAGAGGAGGGGAGGCGGAGGCTCAGGTGCCTCCAGCCAATCATGGCTGAGCACATGAGGTCAGCCCTGGGAGACGTGCACGCTCCCGAGAGCTGAGAGAGGCAACCCCCCCACCCGATGACGCGGAGACATGAGGAACTGCAAGCAAAATCGCGCGACAGCTGAAGAGACCTGCTCCACGGACAAGAAATGCAAATTAACCCAGAAGCGTGATTGACAGGAAGGTAATGAACGGACAAGAGATGCAGGGCGGGACTTCCGGCGAAAAATTATGAAGATTACAGGCGCTGTGAGGGACAGAAGGCTGCAAAAGTCATCAAAAGGTAAGTGTTTTTTTATATTTAAGTGATTAGAATAATGTTGTTTTGGAGGGTGTTGGTCCGCTTTAATGGAGCATCTCTGAAACAAGTGAGGTCACCTACTAGAGGTAACATTCTGGACTTAGTTCTGACCAATGGGGATAAGGTGTCTGAAATCAGGGTAGAAGAATATCTAGGGTCCAGCGACCATCAATGCTTATGGTTCAGCATAAAACAGACATTGTGCAATCCCACACTAGAACCAACAGACATTGTGCAATCCCACACTAGAACCAAAGTGCTAGACTTCAGGAAAAACTTTAAGCAAATGGCAGAATATTTAGTAAGGGATTAGGTAAGTGGAACAGAGTGGCAGAAGTGAGTGCCCAATGGTCACTATTGAAAATGGCCATCCTCAAGGCAACCAAGTAATATGTGAAACAAACAATAAAAGGAAGAAGAAATCACTATGGTTTACTAGGGACGTCAGCACTATAGTAAAAGAAAAGAAGTCTGCCGATAATACGTATAAATAAAGTTGAAATGTAGCTGACAAAGAGGCATATAAAAGTCAAAACTGTCTATAAATGCTACTAATGGGCAAAAGGAAGTAGAAATAGCCAAATCTGTGAAGAGGGGAGATAAATCCTTTATCCGATATATTAGCGATTAGTCTCAAAAATTAGAAAGAGGGTAAATAATTATATTGACGGAGATAAGGCTGCGACTGACCATCTGAATGGCTACTTTTGTTCAGTATTTTCAGATAGAGGCTTTTAAACCCATAGGAATGTATCCAGCTGGGAGGGTCCAGCTCGAGTGTTTGGAGCCTGATGTCTTAGATGAGCTGGCACATTTAAAGGCAAGTAAGGCAATGGGTCCAGATGGAATCCATCCCAGAGTTCTAAGGGAACTAAGATTTGTGATTGCAGCCCCTCTGATTGATTTACTAAACCATTCCCTTTCAACGGGTGAGATTCCAGATGTTTGGAGAATAGCCAATGCCATACCAATCCATAAGAAGGGGAGTAGAGAAGAAGCCAGTAATTACAGGCCAGTTAGTTTAACATCTATAATGGTCAAACTAATGGAAACTCTTTAAAAACAGATTTCCCATCTAAAAATGTTGCACCCAAAACAGCACGGCTTCACTTCTTATTGATTTTATGACAATGTCACTGAAGTTTTCGATGAGGGTGGTGCTGTGGATATAGTCTATCTAGACTTTAGCCTTTGACAAAGCCTTAAAGAGCTTATAAATAAGTTAGTGAAGTTATGACGTAATCCCTGGATAGTTCCGTGGATTTCCACCTGGCTGAAGAATCAGTATCAGAGTGTTGCCGTTAATGGTGTGCAATCTGAACAAAGGCGAGTTACAAGTGGTATAACCCAAGGCTCTGTCCTGAGCCCCATTATGTTTGTAGGTGACATAGAAGAAGGCTGGGTAGGCGTTAAGAAGATACTTGAAATGATCGAACAAGGGGGCACAAACTGAAGCTAGTCGGGGGGTAGATGCTTAGAACAAACATACAGCAGAGGTGGTAGAAAAATTGACAGTGAGTTTAAACATGCCTGGGATAAGCATACATATGTCCTAAGATAAAGAGTACATCCAATATACACATGAGGGCAGACTAGATGGACCATATGGTCTTCCGTTGTCAGCCTTCCATGTTTTTATAGTACTATATATTTTTCTGGTGAAATAAACACGATTCTGATTTTGAGTATGGCCTTTTTCTTCCACTGCACCGCAGGTAAAGGCAAGATACGAAAGAAGCCTTAGTATGACATGTGAGGACACCTTGTTTATGCTGCTTTTATCTGTGCTGCTGTGATGGACTTTTAAACAGTATGGAATAAAAAAGGACTTTTAATTTCTCTACTACTACGTGGCTGGCTTTTTCTATGTTCCTTGGATTACCACCAAGTTTTGAGGTGAGCTCTCCAGCCTTTGCCCGAGTGTGGGGCTCTTTGCATTCCCTGATATTGAGCTGGCACCCTCGTCATTTAGTATGATATGTTGTCTGGCAATCCCATGGTATATGTGCAGGTTCTCCTCCAATCAGAATAGATTGCCGGGTGACGCCAGACAATCAGAATGGATTGAGTCATCTGACGAACTATTCCAAATGAATAGAGTGTCGGGCGCCTTCGACTGGAGTTTCCCTCTAGCTGATGCTTGCCCATGCCAACCATTCAGAAATGCACGTGCACGCAACAGCTGGGAAATGCCAGTGCTCCTGACGGGCCCGGTTTATGTGCCATAGGATTACTTATATACGCAAATATCCCAGGAGACCAGAAGCGGATTCACATAGCAGGGCATTCTGGATCTAGATAAACCTCCCATTTTTTTTTCTTATTATCTCCCTCTAAATCCTAGGCGTGTCCTTTCGTCCAGTGCCACACAGTGTGAAAAATCCCTGTTAGTCTTACTGGTAACGGTATTTCTATGAGTTCTTCAGGATGGCCACGGAGAGAGTGAGCTTCTCCCCCTAGCGAGAGCAGGATATATCTTAGGTAGGTATAAGGGATCAGGTCTAAGAATTATTATTCAATCTGGGAAGCAATAAGGCTCTCGCATAGATAGAGCCTGTAGGTCACTAACCCTCCTGGCTGAGGTTAGAGCTAGAAGAAGCCTTGATTTGATGGTTAGGACCTTTTCTGAGGCCTCGTCTAGAGGTTCGAAGTGAGGTCTAGCTAACCCCCTTGTGGACCAGTACCAATTCCCAGGAAGGACACCTGTTACGAAGTACTGGCTTCTTCCGAGCTATAGAAATAAAGAATCGGTTAATCAAAGAGCGGTTCCACAGTCTTCTGTCTCGGAAGGCCGATAAGGGCGAGACCTGATTCTTTAGGGTGCTTACTGCTAACCCCTGTTCAAAGCCTTTCTGTAAAAATTCAAGTACAGTTGCCACTGTATATTTCTTCCATACTGTTCAACTCACAGAAAGAATTAAAACGTTTCAAACTTTAGCCTAGATTTTTCTGGTAGTCATTTTCCTTGATTCTAGGAGCGTCATGACTACCCTGTTAGAGAGACTCTTTTTACTCAGTACTGTCCATTCCAGGCTAACAACTTTTAAGTAAGTAACTAAGTAAGCAGATCTGGAATTAAAGAAAGTTCCCACGGGTCTTCTTGAGCCATTGCTCAAGCCATTGCTTAGAACCGTGAGCTAGCTTCTTCTAGGCCAAGCTGCTGCAACTAATATTACTCCTATTTGTTCAAAAGCAATCTTGCGAAGCACCTGTGGCAGAATCTGAGGTATCCAGGGTTAGGCCAGGACATCTACTCCCAGGGTCCTGTCCCCCCAACACAGCAAAAAGAAGTGATTGCCTCTTAAAAGGCAAAAAAATGTAAAATACAAAACAGTTTTGAGCTCTCTGAAATTTGAGAATCTGTGCTTCAATTCTCTGGACCAGATGTGTTGGGAGTCCTGGTGTGCTCCCCATCCCTACCCATTAGCATCCTTGGTAATAAAAGGATCCGTCTGCCTCCAGAGGCAACCTGCCTGCAGGACTGCGGGATCCATCCACCAAAGAGTTTGAGTCTCTCTGGAAGGGTGCTGGTCTCCTCTAGCGCATCTGAACAGTTTTTCTTGCTTTCTGGTTGTCAAAAAAGTCATCTGCTGTGAGGAGTCTTATGTATCCCAGAAATTTGCAAATTGTGGATGGAAACAGGACCGACTTGTTCATCTTTAAAGTGGACCAACACCCAGGATTTTGACTATCCTGGGTCTTGGTCCACTTCGGTGGGGCACCCCCGATCGGGGTGCCCCGCTGTGTGAACCCCCCGAACTCACCTCTCCCCGCGCCGACGGACAAGCCGCGGAAAAGCGGCTCCTCCGCCGCCGCCTCCCGCGCGTCCCTCTTGACGCGCGCGTGCCCGCGCCGGCCATTCACAGACGGCCGGCGCAGGCGCACGTCTAGAGGGGCGCGAGGGAAACTAAGGTGAGGAGTTTGGGGTGTTTGGGGGGGGGGGTTTCACCTCGCGGGACATCCCGATCTCGGATGTCCCGCGGGGAGGGAGGTGATCGGCCGATCACCGGTGGGTGTTGGTCCACTTTAATAAACCCCCCCAGACTCTGTAGAAATGACATGGTCAGACGGAGGTTCTGTAATACTTCTGACTCGGATCTCCCTGTCACCAGAAGGCTGTCCAAGTATGGAAAAATTGGGACCTTCTGAGATTTTAGGACACATATTACGTCTACCAACACCGTGTGAAAATTCTGGGAGCGGATGAAATGCTGAAGGGAAGAGCCCTGTATTGGAAGGGAAGAGTCTCTCTGTCTAGTAACATCGCAAATCTTGGGAAGCTGTGGTGACCTGGCCAAATTGGGATGTTTAAGTAGGCATCTTGGAGATCGATACGGATCATCCAATTATCCTGAGCCAGGGGGTTCCTGACTGTGAAAAACTCCATCCGAAAGCTTTTGTAAATTATGTACTTCAGTGGACAAACACCCTGCCCGATCCGATTTCTCCCCGCGGAGCATCCAAAATTGGGATGCCCCTCTGTGTGAAACCGCCCCCCGTACGCGCGCTAACCTTACCTTACTCCTGGTCCAACGGTGCATGCGTGGGCCGCATCTCGCGCTTCTCTCTAGCAGGGTGCGTGCCATTTGTGAATGGCCGGCGCGTGCTCCCTGTTAGAGCGAAGCGCGAGATGCGTCCGCCAGCGCTCCTGTGGTAGGACGTCTCATATACGCGCATACCACAACGGCTCCGAGCACGCTGATTGGACAAGCGCCCGCACATGCGCCGTAGGAGCGGGGTATGGTAAGTTTTAACTGGAAATCTGGGAGGTTTCACATAGCGGGGCACCCCTGATCAGGGTGCCCCGGGGAAGTGGACCAAAACCCAGGATAGTCAAAATCCTGGGTGTTGGTCCACTTTAAGTCCTTCATATTTAAAAGTACCCGGTAGGTCCCGGATGATTTTAAATGTGGGAATAGAATCCCATTTCCTGACAATGTATGGAGACCTGTTCTATGACTCTTCTGCCAGAGCTTTGCGATAGCTAGTAGGAATGCTATCCTCCTCTCTGAATTGAGAGAGAGGAGGATAAGGAGACATCTCTCTGGGGGTCTTTGTAAAATTCCAGCCGGTAACTCGTGGAAACCAGGTCCAGAATAAACTGGTTCTGCGTAACTGATTGCCAGGCTTTCCAAAAGAAAGTTATTCTGCCCCCCCCCCGCAGGTATCTCGGTGTCAGGACCAATGTCTATCGAATTGGGTGGGGGAACAAATAGTGTTGAGTTTACGAAAACCTTTGTGCTGACCCTAATGCTTCTTAGGCTGTCTACCAGGAGGGGTATGTGAAGTTCTGGGATTGAACCTGGTCCTGAACCACCTGTTTTTTGTGGTGAACCTCTTAGTGTTTTCAGAGGATCTAGAGAGGATGGTCTCTAGTTCCAAACCAGAGATCTAGAGAGGATGGTCTCTAGTTCCAAACCAGAGATCTAGAGAGGATGGTCTCTAGTTCCAAACCAAAGATCAAATTCCCCTCAAATGGGATGCCACATAGTCTGGCCTTGGAGGCCAAATCCACCTGCCAGGCTTTTAGCCAGATATGTCTTCTAGCACAGTTGATAAGGGCAGTGGTCTAAGCGCTAGGCCAAACTGCCTCTGCTGAGGCATCCACTAAAAAGGAAATGTCCCTAAACATGAAGGGAGCCTGTCAATGAGAGTTTCCTTGGGTGTGTCTTTTTCTATAATACCCCTAAAAGGTTAGAGAGCCAGGCCTCAAGGCTTCTGGCCACAAAGTCGGAAGCTATGTTTGGCTTAAAGGTAAAGGCTGTAGTGTCCCATGCCCTTCTAAGGGTTCCTTCTGTAGGACGATTCATTGGATCACGTAAAGATCCAGAGTCTGAGGTCAACAGAACGAGACACCGGCATCAAGTGTAGAACATTTGGTCCAAAGAGTAGAATCTGCCTCATTAAAAGGAAATTTCCATTTCAGGGAAAAGGCAGAATTTTTTTTTTCTCCAGAAACTGCCACTCCCTTTTCATAACGTCAAGGAGGGCAGAATGCGCCAGAAAGGTTTTACCCTTCCTAACCAATAGCTTATGGTATAACATAACTTGAACAGATAAAGACGGCTTCTCAGAGCGAATCTGCATAGTATCATAAATGTCCTCCAGCAGTGACAAGGTTTCTTCTAAAATCTTGCTGCTTAAACATCTGGGGTCAGTCTCGGCATCCAAATCCTTGTCCGAGGATACTAAACCCTCGCTATCCACTGACTCAGTGGCCACTACTAGGGAAGTAGAACTAGGAGTAGTAATGCAAACCTGTGCTGGGTCAGTGGGCTGACTAGTCACCCCATGGGTCTGAGCAGAGGTAGGGACCCTGAAAGTAGACACCGTAGTTCTGATTGTAGACCTACAGACCTGTAAGGTAGAGGCCATGTCAGACTGCATATTGCCCATCATCTGTATAAAAATACAATTCTGTGATTACTCACCTTGTAGAATTGGTATTCTAAGTATGCAGCACGTCCTGCTCCAGATAATTCATAACAGATAGGACATCCAATAGCAGTGTCCGTAAACAGGGTGGGATCCCAAAAGCAACAACGCGCAGTTCAAACCACTGCCGCCTGCAGAACCTTGCGGCCAAAAACAGCATCCGCTGAGGCCCGAACATCAACCTTGTAAAACTTGAGAAAAGGTATGAACAGAAGACCAAGTAGCAGCCTTACAAACTTGTTCAACAGAAGCCTGGTGCTGAAAGGCCAGGAGGCCCCAATAGCACGTGTAGAATCAGTAGTAACACAGAAAGGAGGATCCTTCCCCCTAGCAGAATAGGCCCTAAAAATGGCCTGACGAATCCATTTGCCGATAGTAGACTTAGCAGGTGCCAGGCCTCTCTTGGGGCCCCGAAAGAACCAAACAAGGCATCAGTCTTTCTAAAAGGTGTAGTAGCCACCAAGTAGTACTTCAAATTCCTGACCACATCCAGGGAATGTAAGGCCCTCTCCTTAGAATTACCAGGATTAGGGCACAAGGAAGGAAGCACAATGTCCTGATTGAGATGGAAGGCAGAGACCACCTTAGGCAAGAAATCAGGTTTAAATCTGAAAACCACCTTGTCCTGGTGTCTCTCAAAGTAGGGGGCCTGAATAGAAAGGGCCACCAACTCCGAAACACGCCTGATTGAGGTGATAGCCACCAAAAAGGCAACCTTAAGAGTAAGAAGAGACAGAGCAGCCTCCTGCACAGGCTCAAATGGAGGGCCCTGAAGGACAGACAAAACCAAATTCAAGTCCCAGACTGGCAACAGAGGCTTGCGAGGGGGACGCACATGAGCGGACTGGAAGAAAGTCTTGACCAGAGGATGTTGAGCGAAGGATCTCTGGAAGAAAACAGCCAAGGCAGAAACGTGATCCTTGAGCGTGCTGAGCTGAAGTCCCAGATCCAAACCATGCTGAGGGAACTCCAGAATCCTAGGAATGGAAAACACCCAACAAGGAAGGACCCTAGACTCACACCAGTCAATGTAGGCCCGCCAGATCCTATAGTAGATGGTAGAAGAGGATTTCTTCCTAGCCCTGATAAGTGTGTTAACCACAGACTCAGAAAGCCCCTCATCCCTTAAGATGGAGGTTTCAGCAGCCAGGCCATCAAAGCCAGCGTTTGTAAATTGGGATGGCAAAGCTGCCCTTGAGTGAGTAGGTCCGGGACCAGGGGCAGAGCGTACTGATTTACTGCCAGTTGAACGATATCTGTGAACCACACCTGTCTTGGCCACCGGGGGGCCACCAGGATTGCTGCCACCCTTTCCTGAGCCAGCTTGCGCAGAACCCTGCCCAGCAAGGGAAATGGAGGAAAAAGATACAGGAGACTGAAGCCCTGCCAGGAGAGAGTCAGAGCATCCACCGCAAGGGCCAGGGGATCCTGGGACAGAGAAACAAAGACTGGAAGCTTGTGACTGGACTGGAACCTCTTGCTCCGAGTCCCGCCCTGATGCTTGATGTAGGCAACCGCCATCTGGTTGTCTGAGCGAACTTGGACCGGCCGGCCCTGAAGGTGAGGAGTCAACTGGGCCAGTACCAACCGAACCACCCTCAGTTCCAGGATGCTGATGGGGGCGTGGGCCTCCTGAGGGCCCCACAGCCCCTGGAATTGTAGGGTTCTCCAGAAGCCCCCCAACCTGACAGACTGGCATCCGTGGTGACTGTCTGCCAACAGGGGGCCAGAAAAGGATCTGCCCCCCAACAGGTTCCTCGAATCCAGCCACCACAAGAGGGACCGCCGGACAGAACGAAAGCCTGATCCAGAGACAGGGGACTCTTGTCCCAGACTGATAGGAGATGGAGTTGAAGAGGTCTCATGTGAAACTGTGCATATGGAACTGCCTCGAAGTAAGACACCATCTGCCCCACTAGCTGCATCCCCTGCTGGATCCCCTGCTGGATGGAGGGATGAGGGCATGATAGTAGGGAGTGAACCAGAGCTTGCAGAGAGTCCACCTTCAGTTGAGGAAGAAAGATCCTGCTCTGAACAGTATCCAGGTTCATGCCCAGGAAGGAAGTCACTCGAGATGGGGGACAGGGAAGACCTAGGGTGATTGATCACCCAGCCGAATGACTCCAGAACCGTCACCGCCCGCTGGGTATCCAATACCGCCTGCTGGAAGGACTGAGAAGTGATGAGAAGGTCGTCCAGATAGGGAAGAATGCGAATGCCCTGAGGAGAGCCATGACACCAGCCAGCACCTTGGTGAAGACCCTGGGGGCCAAAGTGAGACCGAAGGGCCGTGCCACAAACTGGTAGTGCTGGTCCGCTAGGGCGAACCTGAGGAATCTCTGATGCCCTGGGAAGATTGGAACGTGAAGGTAAGCATCCTTGATGTCTATGGAGGTCATGAAATCTCCCGGGCGAACTGATCGTGGAGCGCAGGGTCTCCATGCGAAAGTGCCTGGTCTTGATGAATTGTTGAGCAGCTTTAAGTCCAGAATGGGTCCGACTGACCCATCCCTTTTGGGAACTGTGAACAGACTGGAATAAAAAAAACACGACCTCTTTCCACAGGAGGGACCTGACAGATGACCCCCAAGCCCAGTAGATTTTTCACCGCCAGAAAAAGTCCATGAGCTGCCAAGGGGTCCAGAGGAATCAGAGAATAGAGAAATCTTGGAGGCGGCCATGCAGCGAACTCTAGCTTGTAGCCGGAGGACACAACCTCCAGAATCCACCTGTCTGAGACCTTTCTCCAGACGCGAGCGAAGAGCCGCAGCCGTCCCCCCACCCGGATGGGTGAGGGTGCCCCTTCATGGATGAGGAGGCTTGGCAACAGATTTGGGCTTGGACCCCCAGGAAGATCCGGAGCGGGCACGACCACTGCCCCTGCTCCAGAAGTTTGGACCCTCGGTAGGAGGGAACAAAGGCCCCCCGAACCCTGAAAGGGCCGCAACCGCTTCTTACGTTGAGGCAACTTACCGTCCTTGGCAAACAGGTCCAAGCGATCACCAAACAAGCGCAGCCCCTTAAAAGGGGAGTCCCGTGAGGGCCTTCGTAGCAGCGTTATCAGCTGCCCACTGGCGCAGCCAAACAGAGCGGCTTATAGCAACCACCAATGCAGAGGTTCTACTACATATCATAATGGTGTCATCTAAAGCAGAGAGGACATATGCAATGAACATTTCACACTGTGACAAGGCCCTGAGCTCGGCACTAGCCGTATCATCAGGAGCGCCTTCCAACAGACCCTTGGAGGAGAGACCTGATAGCAACAGCAGTAATAGCAGAAGCACAGACAGGGCGCAAGGCAGACCCCACACAGGCAAAGGCATGGGAAGCCAGCTGATCAATGCGCTGGTCCTCACTATCCTTAAGAGTAGTGGAATCAGGGGAATGGACCACAGAAGTGTTGGACAACCCCAATACTGGTGCATCCACTTCTGGAGGGCTTGACCAACATTTAACCACATCAGCGGGAAAAGGGTACCTTTTATACCAGCCCTTGGGGATTCCCGGGAGCCGGCCGGGACGCCCCCATTCTTTAAAGACAAGATTATTGAAATGGGCCTGTTCTGGAAATTCCAGATGTGGTTTAGCCGTACTGAAAAGTTCCCCCTGTAACTTGGGAGCCGCAGCAGGAAGGGAGATAGAAAGCACATCAAAAATCTGAGTTAACATATTGGTATCTATTGGTATCATCAGCATCCCAATGATCAGTGCCATAGTCAGCACAAGTGAAGTGCTGATCATCAGATAACTCCGAGTCAGAGAACAATTCCCCCTCCTCAAGCGGGGTAAAGTCAGGCAAATCAAGAAAGTTCTCCATCTCCATAGGAAAGGCAGACGCACCCGGCGCCACATGCCGCCTTTTAGCCAGGGCCTTACGGGTCGCAGAGCTAGCAATCAGCCTCTCAATGTTAGCCAACCTGGAAGACACATCAGGTTGAGACTCCCCACTAGTATTTAGCTCACTGGGAGTCATAATCAGGCGAGGGGGAGTGGGTGAGGGCATAGTGGGCGCAGGCCCAGTCACAGGTAGCCCAGAATGCAGTGTAAGAGGCTGCTGGGCACAGGGTGCGCAGACCCGCACATCACCACTCACAAGGGATGCCCCACACACTACACACAGCCGGGCTTGTCCCAAGGGGACCCCGGGCACAATATCCTGTGAAGCCTCCATATGGTGATTAAGGTGGCACAACTGGCCAGTGGGAATTATGCCGTATAAGCACCCCGGGATGCCCCAAATGTCCGCAGGGAAGTGGGAGGCTTTTGGCCTCTTAAGTTAAGGTAACTAATAAAGGGGCCAGGACCGGGAGAAACCTCTTTAATATAGTGTTCTCCCGTCTGAAAGACATAATAAAAAAACGACCCATAAACACAACAACAGTGGTACAATGGATAGCAAACAAAGCCTGCAAGGGCACTCACAGACCACGTTAAGGGGCCAGCAGACACTCCAGAGGAAGGCAAGATGGCGCTGGAGGGACCTCGAGGGGCGGGCCGCAAGAGGGGATGACGCGGAACGTGCGCCCGATAGGCCATGCCCCCACCGCAAGGCACGCAATTGGCCTGCATCAGCAGCCAATAGAAGGGCCAGGAAAATTGATAGTGATGCCGCCGGACGCCACAGGGCACGCGTGTCAGTGGCGGCAAATTCAAATGAAGACCGGCACGGAGCCCTGAAAGGGATGCCTAGTAAAAAGCAGCAAAGTCTATAACTAACATACACACACACACCCCCAAAAGAACAAGGAGAGAGAGGGGAGATAATGGCGATGATAAAGACCCTTAAGGGGTTCCACTAAAGACCCGGGCATGGGAGGGCAAGGGCGGACAGGGCATCCCAACTCAGGTTCACCACAACCTGCACCGCCTACCCTTTGGTGGGGGTTTGCGGACGGAGCCAAGTTCCTTAACAGAGCACCAGTGATAGGTGTCGCCTACCATCACCCGACCAGCGCAGCCAAAGCTGCTAGGCATAAGACAAAAGGTGGAACGGGTGGAAATAGTCCTACAGGGCCAAGGGCTGCTAAGAGAAGCCATCTTCTGACCTTCGCAGCCGACTGCAGAGAAGGAACTGGGGAATTTGTGGGAGGTCCCAGGTATATATGGACCGGGAGGAGCCTCTTTTTGCCATCTCTGCAGTCAAGCGCCCTCTGGAGGAGGTAATCCCATCTGTTATGAATTATTATCTGGAGTAGGACATGCTGCTTTGTTTTTCATTTTGTGTCAGTTTTAATGTCCAGCTCAGGCTTGGGAGGGTCCTTATCTTTTTTTTTTTTCACTTTCTCCCTATTTTTAGAGGGAGGAGGCCAAGACAAAATAGAAGAAAAGGAAAACCCGACTAGTCAGAACTCTAAACCACTAAAAATCAGCAGAAAATATACGCCTCACCATCTTGAGGCATCCTGGCAGGAACAGCGTTCGCTGAAAAGCACCGCTGGGAAATGCGGGTTCCCTATCCTGCCGACCTGCAGTGCTTGAGCATCCTGTGGAGGTAAAGCCAGGGGGTTGGCGAGCACCTTCCAAGGTGCCTCCTGGTGCGTAAAAATAATAAATGAAAAACAAACTGGCCGTTGTTCCAGCGGTCCCTCTCCTAGGGAGGAAACACAATACTGAGGACTGGGGGGAAGGGATGAGGCTTTTAAACATGTTCCAGTCGGGTTACCTCTCTCTAGGGGGAGAAGCTCACTCGCTCTCTCCATGGCTATCCTGAAGAATGAAGGGAGAAAATACAGTATATTTATATACTTTTAGATTATGTAGCATGAGAAGAAAAAGCTTCCTACCCAGCTGATGGTTTTCAAAGGCTTGAAATAGTAGTAGTGGCAAAAATCAAGTATGAGAGTGTATCCACTGAGAAGCTGAGTATAAAAGCAGAGCTGCAGGAACAGCCAGTGATTGTCCTCCCCAACACAGTTGTTTATCCTGTTAGGAAATATGATTATTAGAAATACAGAAAAAGAAACACTCATTATGGGGACAGTGGGACAATCTAAATCCAGTTGCTTCTGTGGGGGTGGAAGTAAATGGTCTGTCATTTTTGACGGGCGGTTGACATTGAGAAAGATAGTTTAAAGTTGACTAAACCCCCCACCGAACTGGGATGCCCCCCCCCCTCCCCAAGTTGCCGGATATTCTTACCTCTTCCTCGAGCCCACGGCGCATGCACGACCAATGCCACTTGCTTCTCGGTTGTGCACGATTCCACTCGTCGCAACTGAATGGCTGTGCGGGGTCACGCACAGCCAAAGGGAGCATCGCTAGCAAACGCAACTAGGATTCCAGCAGGCTGCTATAGCCGCAGTGTGGGCTCGAGGAGAGGTAAGCGAGCTCGGCGACCTGAGAGGGTGGGGGGTTCACAAAGTAGGGCGCCTCAGGGGGCCAGACTAATACTTACACCTTGCATTAAAGAAAAAGTCAAAGTTTTTTGTTTTTCTTTTACTGGAAGAATCAGGGGTTGCATTTTCCTACTGCTAGGGGGTGGGGTGAGTGCAATGTCAGTAATTTTTGACTGGATGTCAGCTTAAGGGAAGGTAGTTCAAAGTTAGAGTGTATATATTTATTAAAACATGTATATGGCAAGTATGCAGTGCTCTGGGCAAATATTAGAGTGACTATTGCTACTAGTTGAACATGTCTCTTTTTTCCAGTAAATGAAACAAACATGGTAGGATTTTTTTTTCACGTGGGTAGAAGTAGCTTCTAGCTACTTCTAGCTTCTATGCCGATCAGCATCGGGCCTGCGGGGCACCCCGATCGGGTGAAACTTCCCAGAAAGCCCCGAAATTCCTACCTGCTCCTCGATCCAGCGGCGCATGCACGAGCCCCCGCCGCCGCTCGCGCATCCCTCTAGCAGGGCGCGCCCCCGCGCCGGCCGTTTGTGAATGGCCGGCGCGGGCACGCTCCCTGTGAGAGTGACGCGCGGGAGGCGGCGGGCGCGCTCGCTTGTCCGTCGGCTGGGATTGGCTGCAGCGGTCACGTGGGAGCGGGGACAGGTGAGTTTTTGGGGCTCTCTGGGGGGTTTCACACAGCGGGGCACCCCCGATCGGGGTGCCCCACCGAAGTGGTCCAAAACCCAGGATACACAAAATCCTGGGTGTTGGTCCACTTTAAGAACTTTCTGTTGCTTATATTATATGAACTTATCAATGTTAAATAAGTTTTAGTCATGCAAGAGTAAATCCGGAGCTGCTTCCATTACCAAGGACAATGGTGATCCATCCTTCTGACGCAGTGTCCACAACGACTGCAGTGGTGAGAGCGCTTTGGTCTCATTATGTTACATTTGTTACACAATTCCCAGAATTCTTTTTCTAAGTGGGGAAAAAACACACACACACACACACACACACACACATTAGTTAAATACCAGTAAAGAAAGTAAAACTATAGGTAAGCATCTTAAAGCAGTACATTTTTGGGAAGCTGTGGCCTTCCCAGTTTCAGTTTCGGATTGTGTCCTAGGTGAAAGTGCTATCCTACCATTGCAATCCAAGCTGGAAGAAAATACCTCAGCTTGCGTTGCAGCAGCAGCTCCTATTAAAGTATATGGGAGCTGCAATAGAAGGGTGAAGAAGCACAGTGTAAAGAGATGCAAGTGCCTCTGCGGTAAGAAAAATAAGCTCCTAAACTCAGGTGAGGTGGTAAAGATAGGATGTTAAACACCAGCTTTAAGTAAACCTTAAACACATACGATTTTAGTTGTTTACAGTAATTAAATCAGACCTACACCATCCATTGCAATTCTGTGCCAGATAGGGCCCTGGTTCACAGGAACACTAAAATAACCTAACCTATCCAGTTATGCCCTCAGTAAGGCATGTGTGAAACCCCCCAGGGCACCAGTAAAAACTCACCTTTTATCTCCAAAGGCGCATGGTGGGCTCTTGTCCAATCAGAGCACTTTGCCTCAAGTACATAATTCGGAAAAGGGCTCTGACTGTTTTTAATGGGGAAGAGTGCGCTGCTGCATCCCCTGCAGCGTGCACTCCCACCACAGCCATTCAGATCAGTCTGGGATGGGAGCACGCACACCACTGGGGATATGGGTGATGCGGCACAGTGTGCTCCCCATTGAATTCACAGCCCTTTTCTGAAGGGTGTAAACATGGCAAAGGGATCTGGTTATATAAGACCCGATGCATGCGCCGTTGGAGTGGGGAAAGGCGAGCATTAGTGGGCATACCGGGGGGGGCGGGTATTAACTCCCACTCCCTGGTCCTAGCGCGCATGTGTGGACTCTCATCCAATCAGATTATTTAATTTTTTTTTTTTTTTACACAATGGGGAGCACGCACTGACTGCCCCGCCGCAGCCATTCAGCCCGCACAAAGAGGGGTATCCCGAATTCTCAGGTTTTGTTCCACTTCAAAACCTCTAACATGACAGAACTATATAAAATATGTATTTATTAAAACAGTTTGTTTTAGCACAACTAAAGTACACATTTTATACATGTGACTTGAGCCAGAGAGAAAATACAATTAAAAGAAGGAGATAGGAAGAATGATGCAGAGACTGCATCTTTTATTCACCAGCATGTTGTATTTACTTATTTTTCCCCTTATTTTGACTCCTCATTCTCAATCCCCTCAGTGAATTTCACTTCCGAGGTACCCGAACATTCAGACAGCAGCAGAGAAGGACTCCTCACAGCCAGCATATGGAGAGCCAAAAACATTAAATTAATGTAAAAGACCACCCAACTCATCTTTGGTACCCCGCAGCTGATTTCTCAAAGTCTGTCATGTCAAAACTAACCTGCTCGTGGGTCTGTGCCTTCCAACACCACAACGCATGACTCCTGTACAGCTCCTGTACATCTCCTTCAGCGAGGATGTGATAGTACCAATAAAGACCGATAACTTCAGCCATTTGGGCAAGCCCTAGTTCAATAGCGGAATTAGAAAGGAAGGTGAAGACTCATACAGGCCAAAAAGATACAGAGGACACCATCAACATGGCCTATTCGTGCATGAACCATCAGGCCGAACCTGCTCTTAAAGAATATGGATATCCCTCCGAACATGTGCACGTGGGCAAGCAGCTTCCCGGCAGGCAGATCGCAATAGGTCAAGCTCAGCCCATTCATCAAAAGTGCCAGGGTCGCGAACGTGGGGGGCACACCAAGGTTACATCCTTTCTACGCTTCTCTTTTCCTTATACATCAACAACTGTGTCTCCAAAGACAACTTGGTAAAAAATTTGAAGATGACACTGCAGTCATAGGTCTGATTAGGAATGGGGAGGAGGCGTAGCAGCACTGTGTCACCGAACTTGATGGGTGGTGCCCAAAGGATGGCCTGCTGATAAACTGCAGCTAATCCAAGATGGCCTGGTGCTCCCTGGCCATCACTGCCCAACTATTCCCCAATGGGGTAAAGATACAAAGGGTCAAGGAAACCAAGTTCCTGGGAATCACCATATCAGACAATAACAAGTGGGACAAAAACATCTCCAATGTCCTGAAGCCAGAGCAGCAAATCTTATTTCTGCTACTAAAAAAGGCTGGTCTCTCCTAGAGGATCCTGGCCATGTTCTTCAATGCAGTTATCAGCTCTGTCTTGGGATTCTCCATATACTGCTGATTCAAGGGCGCAAACGAGAGGGACAAGGTCATACTCCTGTGGATTATCAGATACGAAGAATAGAAGTAAAACGTACGAAGTGCCTTGTCACCCACCAGGAGGAATAAGCCCGGTCATGTGTTTAAACTGCTATCAATCAGGTCGCTGCCACAGAGTACCACCATGTAGGACCACCAGATCAAAGATCGGTTCTACCCACCGCACTCCACCTGCTGAGTGGCGCCTATTCCCCTACTGAGTCCTCATGTAACAGCGGGGGTCCAGCGCAGCTAGAACTGCTGCAGCCATATGGTCTAAATAACCAACTCACTGTAACAAGAAAAATATTGTCTCATGCCCGACCCCCTGTATCCCTTGCTCGGTTTCCTTGCATGGTTTGTAATTAGTATGGTATAAACTGCCTAAAAGATTTCCTTGGACGCTCTATGCACTTAGTGAATAAAGCGCTATATTCTATTCTATATAGGGTAAAAAAAAAAAAAATCATCAGCATGCCACTGAAACAAAGGATGTTGGTGGCATAAAATGTGACAGTCCAGTTGGACAATAACGCTTTTTCACTTCTATTATCTTTTGGACTAAATCTATTGCGTTTGCCACTGCTGACAGGAAATGTGAGTAAGACTCCCAGATGGCTTCTCAAAAGTCAAACTAATCAAAACACAAAGTATATTTTATCTTAACTTGCAGACATTACTTCCGTCAACAGGCAACATAGCAAATGCACTAGCATTAGAAATGTAAAGACCATTAGCCAAAGCATTTCCCTAAAGATCAATGAAAAGGATTCTTCTTAGTCCTGTGTTTGCACTTAGTCATACTGAATGAGCAGTCTAGTCCTGTCTAAATGTAGAAGCCATTTGGGGAGCGAGACAAGCATCAAGTTATGCACACCTCTGCTTCATTAGTGAGTTTTTTTATTAGTTGGCAAATATTAGCATCACCAAAGTCATGAGAAAAAATGTCAAGGACCACTGAGGCACCTTAGTTTGAAATGCCAGCAGAACAACTATCATATTTATCACTGCTTACAGTTATAAGTAAGCCTCTGATCTACAAGCAATCTGCACACAAGGCAGCAGTGCAACAAGTGATGAACCCAGTGGCCCCATTGTAATCTGGCAAAGCCACTGTCCCCTTCCACTGCAAAAACAAATGGATCAAGGTTAAGGGAAGAATCGGCAAGTGGGTGAAGCAGTGATTTGGGCACAGAAGCCAAGTCATTAACAAAAAACAGCTGCATGCCACTTACAAGAAGCAGCACTAAGTTGATAATAATGGAAGCCGCCAGGTGTACAAATAACCAGACAGGTAGTAAAGAGCTTCCGCTTCTGCTTCCCCAAACTTTACTACCGGGCTAAAACAAGCATTCAGGGGTTAAATTACAGCTTTGGGATGTGTGATCAATTTAGGCTTGGTGTGTCTCTAACCATGTACATACTTGAAATAAATGGAAATCTGCCTTCAGCCTACGTGCACACCTTACTGGTTTGACATGATCATGATTTTTGATGCAGTGTGACATGATCACAAGTCTGCATCCCAGTCTATGTCAGTCTACAGTATGAGCCACGGGAGCGATTGCGCATCAATTTCAACAATAAAGCGCTGCAAGTGGGGAGGGAGTGTCTACGTTCTTGCACCACTGAAGGTTGATTGAAGGTCAGCGGGGTGGAGACTGAAAGCTGAATGAGGACGTGATTTCCTCACTAAGTAGCACAACATAGCAAGAAGGAGAGCGCTGGAGGGACTCAATGCAAGTTTAGCGACTGATAGTTATTTTACAATTTTGACTTGCCAATCACTAAAATTTTGTTCAGCTATGTTTTGGGCCACTTTCTTGTGTACAGAGGATAGCATGCAGCTGTGCGGACATTTTTTTTGCATAGTATAAAAGCCAATAGACTGACACGGGCAGGGAAAATTCATAATCATGTGCCTCAGATAATTAACACAAATTGCTATTTGGTTTACATAATATTTAATTCAAAGGTTTTTTTTTTTTTTTTTTTTTTTTTTTTTAAATAATTCGGTCTGTTCAAATGTTTACATCACTTGCTGTCCACTTGATGATGCCGTACAGCTTAAATATGTTCAGTGGAACAGAAATGATGAGCCTAATGTTTTACCAAGCTAGTATGCAAGCAGGAAATCACCAAACTGGAGGTCACAATTCTGAGGAGTTTCAAGATACCAGTACCCATCTATTCATCTTTTCAGTTTCAAAGATAGGATGAGTCTTGTACCATAATACAAGTTGGGATATCTGCAGCAGGGCACTACTCTGAACACTTTTTTGCATTGCCCTGGTAAAATAGAAGGGCAAATTCTACTACACTACTACTACACCTTCTACCCACACTGCAGGAAATGGCGTTAAGACACATGGGACCATGCATCAGTTGAGCTGCCTTATTATTGATGTCGGGTTCACAGGCCCTTTAACTTAAAGTGGACCGACACCCACCGCTGATCGGCCCAGGAATCTATAAGGTTCCCGGGCCGATCAGCTCCCTGTCTGCGGGGCACCCCGATCCCCACCCCGCTGTGTGAAGCCCCCCAGGACGCCCGCAAATCTTACCTGTTCCTCGTTCCAACGGCGCATGCGCGGGCCGCCGCCTCTCGTGCATCCCTCTAGCAGGGCGCGCACCCGCGCCGGCCATTCATAAACGGCACGCTCCCTGTAAGAGGGACACGCGAGAGGCGGCGGGCGCTCTCACCTTGTCCGGCAGTGATTGGTGGAGCGAGTCACGTGGGAGCGGGGTCAGGTGAGTTTTTGGGGCTTTCTGGGGGGGGGGGGTTCACACAGCGGGGTGCCCCGCGGTAGTGGACCAACACCCAGAATAGTGAAAATCCTGGGTGTTGGTCCACTTTAAAACAGAACCAGCACAGACATGGCATATGTCTGGGAGTGTCCTGTAATAAGCGTTTACAAAATGTTCATTATGATAATGAACATTTTAGATTTCCAGGGTCCTTTGACACCTGAAGTAATGTTTTCTCTCTGTGATGAATCCATTTGTGGGCAGCTAAGGGCGCAGAACAATCACTTGATTTGGTTTCTGCTTAAAAGGCTATACCTCTACAATAGAAGGAAGTAGGACCACTGCCAGACACTTGTTCATATAAGTTTGACAAAGTTTGGGAGAGTTGGACAATCAACTCTAATTATTAGCCATTACATAATACTTAAAGTGGACCAAAACCCAAACTGGAGTCTATGAGACTCCAGGACAGGCATACTCGTTCCCCCCCCCCCCCCCCAGAGCATCCAGATTCAGGATGCCCAGTTGTGCCATCCCCCCCCCCAGGTCGCCTGAAAACACATCTTTCCCGGTCCCACAGTGCATGTGCGAGCGCAGCCACATCCCCACTATCCCTTTAGCAGGCATTTGTGAAAGGCCGGCGTGAGCACGTTCCGGTACTGGGGATGCAGCCGCCAGTGCACTTGGATCTGCTTGCTTTAGACAAGCTGGAAGAAGGGGCGGGAGGGAATCTGAGTGCGCTGACTGGACAAGAGGCTGCACATGCGTCGTAGGACCAAGGAAGGATGAGCGAGATTGGATGATCTGGGGGATCCCCGATCAGGGTGTCCGAGGGGCAAAGACCAAAACCCAAGATCCTGGGTTTGGTCCACTTTAGATGATGAACAACTGTCAGTGCAGTTTCCTTGGCTAGTGGTGTGTATGGGTGTGATAGTAATGTACTGTCAATTTCATTTTGTATAGTACTTATTATAATGCAAAGATAAGATACTATTAAAAAAAATAAAAAATAAAAAAAAAAAAACCCACACACAAGCATCATATCATTGACTACTTTAGAGGTCACTCAGTTTACCTGTGATGGGGATTTTTGGACTATCTTGCAACTTGCCAGGATCTGCTGTAGATGCTCTTAAAAGTGAAACCACACAAAAGACTGAGGCTCCATAGTAAGCTGAAAAATAAAAAAGGGAGGAAATGTGGGAGATAAAAACCATGAAGAACAATCTTCTTAGATTTACCTTTTCAAGTGAGGGTTTGAGATGAACTGGCTCCATCTACTAGAAAAGGGTGATGGGAGAAATCAAAGTTGGTATGCACCATGCAAAGTCTATCCGTTTTAAGAAAGCACTCTCTCATTTTCAAATGATTATGTCTTTAGACACACACACAGTGTGTACAGGACATTGGAATAATGAATAGCAATATTTACAGACACTTGCAGAGTAATGATGACCCTTTCATCGCCCAAACCGTGCATAATGCAGCCAATGTATAGCAAGGAACATAACAAATTAAAGATGGCCGTTTGCCTTCAAACCATTGGGTCAAATCACTTTTCAAAAAAACTGCCTGACAAATGACAGCGTCTGCCTAGCAGCAGTGGCCAGACTGATCTATTATGACAGTGGCCTATTTGTGCAACAGTATACACCAGCTCTTCTTTTAATCACAAACCTCTTCATACAACTTTGTCATAATATCCTATGGAACTGAAAAACAGCCAAGCAGAAAGTCAAAAAGACAAAAGAAAAGTAGTAAATGAAACAAGCTGAGACAGTGTGTAGGCTAGGCTAAAGTTATAGACAAGGTGCATTATTTAGCGTCTAGAGTGTGAATCAAGGCAACCTACCTTATGGTGATTGCATTTGGATTTTACTGGCAGATAATAAGGCCATGTGTATATGCGCTTGGTTTCCACAGCGGTCGTTAAACTGTCCCTACATCACCCTTCTCTCTGTTGGTTTGAGATCCTTACATGATATAGCCCATGTGGGCAGTCTTTACTTCAGAGAAAAACAGATGGCCTGCAGACACTTAAAGGTTTAACCTCATCAGTTACCTTGATAGATTGAAAGGGCTTTACTAGGAAAACTTATAACAAACTATACTTACCTGATTGCCCACAGGCTCGGTCACAGAGATGGAAGGATAATCTCTTGGTTCCGCTGAAAGTCGGAAGAAATCTTAGGAAGGTAGCAAGGAACGACCCGTAATGTTAACCAATCTTGGGAAACTTAAAGAAGCCTGGATATGATCCTGTGGCCTGAAGTTATTGCCACCAAAGAGTGCCTTCCATGTAGGAAATTCAATATGAGAGCTCGACAGAGGTTCAAAGGGTGTTGGGGTCATACCTCTAAGGACCAGGGTGAGATCCCATTGAGGAGCTTACCTCAAAATGGGCCAGTCTGGATCACCTGACATCTAGCTAAAAACGTGTGACAAACGCGAAAGATGAAAGTCTCTTATCCCCCAAAAATTAAAGGGCTGCTAATTGGACCTTCAGGGTACCGATACTGAGACCCAGGTTGACTTCTTCCTGGTCACCTCCTTTTTGGTAGAAAAGTCTTGATCATTTCCCCCCGTAAAACCCCTTTCCAGGAGCATCGCGATCTCAGGTTCCAAAGTGTCAGACATCCCTTCTGGGGATCCTGACAAAGCACTGGTCCCTGGGATAAAAGATCTGGTCACAACGGGAGTTCCCAAGGCTCAAAGCTGAAAACCCTGGTCTCTTCAGCCACCATGGGGCCCAGCAATAGAATCGTGGATGACTGGCAGGATATTTTGTTTAGAACCTGAGGGAGGATCCGAACTAGAGGAAGAGCGTAAGCCAGAATGAAACGCCACTTGTGAGCCAGGGCGTCTATTCCCAGAGCTTGATCGGAGGGATTGAGGGAGAAGAACTTCCTCAGCTTGTTGTTTTGACTGGAGGCGAAAAGATCCACCTCCGGATACAAATAAAATTGAATACCTTCTAGTTCAATGACCATTTTGCTTCCAATAGCAGATAGCAACTCAAATCTGCCAGATTCAACCTTTCAGGTGGATGGCTGATAAGGATAAAAGACTCAGTTCTGCCCAGATCAGAATTTTCTTTGCTGCTTGTTGCAGGACAAATGACCTCATCCCTCCCTGACTATTCAGAACAGACAACGTGAACAAATCAAATATGCTATACTATTCGCAATGACCCTACAGGTGGTGAGAGAAGGCTAGCAATGCCTCCTTCACAGCTATCAATTCTCTGAGATTAGATGAGGATAGGCTCAGTCTTCTGGACAATTTCCCTTGAGCAGTCAGGGATACGCAATGGGGCCCCCAACCCTATGAAGAGGCGTCTGCCGTCGCTACCATGTCCTTGGAGTGCGACCAGGATAAGCCACTGAGAAACCTGTACTTGCCTTGCCACCAACTCAGATTCCTTCACTAAATCAGGGACTTTGATTATCTGTCTATGGACCTGTCCAAGACCAAGAACTTAGAATATGCAGCTGTAGAGTCCTTGAGTGTAGCTGACCCAATCTTACAGCGGGGAAGGACGAGGTCATTAGCCCCAAGACCCGCATAGCAGGTGTTTGACGAAACAAAATGGACTGACTGGAAAACACAGGGACTGAGCAGCTTCCTGAAGGATCGTTATCTTTGACTGAGGCAGAAAGATATCCTGAAGGATCGTATTGACCTCAAACCCCAGATAATTCATGCCCTGTGATGGGATTACAGTGGACTTCTGGTAATTCAAGATCCAACCCAATCGCAGCAAAAAATTCTTTGTCAATTCCAGATCCTGGAGCAACCTCTCCTGATCTGGGGCAAGAAAGAAGGGGTCGCCTAGATATGCTATGATCCCAACTACTTTCTGACGATGCAGCTAGGAGGTACCGACAGAACTTTGGTAAAAATTCTAGGTGCCGATGCCAGCTCAAAGGGTAAGCATTCAAATTGGAAGTGGAGTATTTGGTACCCCAACTTTACTGCAAATATCAAAAAGGCTTAAGCTGACAAGCTCATTGTTACCTGCCAATAGGCATTCTTCAGGTCTATTGAGACCATGAAGGAGCCAGACGGGAGCAGATTCCTCACAGAGAAGATGGACCTCATGCGAAAGCATCTGTAGCGTACCAACAGATTCAGCTCCTTTAAATTGAGAATGAAGTGGAATCTTACGAAAAGGTAGTCTTTACCAAAAAAATGCTCAAGTAGAACCCTTCCCCCACTTGCGGCAGGGAACTGGGACAATCACTCACACATATGCAAAATAGAATCTAGACTGCTGCAAATGGTCAGTCTTTCCTCCCGGCCGCGGGAGAGAAGTAACAAAGGTAAGGTACCAAACAGAATGGATCCTCTAAACTTGCCTCTCTTAAAAGTAGAAGGGACCCCTTTAGCCCCTCTAAACAAGTCTAAGAAAGGGCCGTCTATAAGAGGACTGACTGGGGAAAAAAAAATTCCATTCCTGAAATCCCTACGCTTAGTGGGAAAAAAGGAATTTCACTGGTTAAACTGAATCAGAACCTGAACAAGGGCCCTCGGTGGAGGAGAAGGCCCCTCATCCTCCATCAGAAAGGGGGGTATCAGAGACCTCCGACTCCTGCCCTCTAGAACGTTATGCTCCTTACTCCCAGCCAAGTACCGCGGGGTCCTAAGATTCTCAAAGGAAGTGGAAATATGATCCTTCAAAACTCTCATCATATCCGTCATGCTGGGCTGACGTTCCTTACTCACAACCTTATCAGACATCTCCTACTTTTATCCTCAGACTTGGAGCCAGTTTTAGTCTTGGACACTTCCTTAGAGAGCTTGGTCTAAAATACAAAAGAAGGAGTAGTAGGCCATAAGGATCCTATAGAACCTTCCAAACACATAATAAAAGTAGCTCTTAAAACTGCAAGAACATGCCCATAAATAAAAAAGGGACTTACCGGAGCAGAGCTGTACCCCTTTTTCCCCAGATTGAGGGGCCGAGAGAGTTTCCGATGAAATTGGATCAATCAGATTAGAAGGATGTTGATCCGCAGCAAAGTCTCCCATAGTAGGTGATAGAGGAGCAGGGACTTACAAGAACCCCTACCTGATCCACCATTCTGAAGTCTGCTGTGGGGTAGAGGCGGAGGTTCCTAATGGCTGAGTCTTTTAGCCTTCTAAGGCATAATAAGAGGGAGGCCAGAAAAAGACATTTGCTAGGCAGAGATCATGGCTCATCCCAGCGAAGGGGGTTTGGGGAGTGTCCCAATTGTGTATAAAGGTCTGAAGAACCCAGAACCTTGCAAATTTCGTCAAGGGTGGAAGGGGGGTGTCATGTCGTACCACATGTCAGGTGGGACCAGGATAAAGCAGGCTCTACATGCCCGGGAATGGACATACATTTCTTCAGCTAATTTGAATTGTGACTTACCCACTTGTATTTGCCCTTCTGACCTGAATATGTATCTATTCATTGTATATACATGGTTTGTCTAGTGTGCTCTCAAAGAGATTAAATATATATAAACGTAATCATGGGCTACTCCGTTATCTTAATCCCGAATGCACGCACTGTGCTTGTCGGTTATATTGCAAGCTACCAGTGCTAATCTCTGACCCAATATAGTCCCATTAATGGACCGGGTCTATATCAAACAGAGCTGGTGGCATTCCTACAGGGCTGAAAGGAGACTGTTCACTGGTGGTAGTAAAAGGGCCCCCGCAGCCAGTCAGGGTCTTGAATGGCCTGTATCTAGATCCGTGATTTCAGTGGCACTGATGTCAGTTGAGGCCACGGGGTGCGATTTCTCAACATCGTTATTTAATGTTTTTGGCAATAGCCTGTAAGAAAGTGTTCCCTAACCCTCTCCTTGTGAGCCACCAACAGGCCATACATGCCAGATGTAGCAATTAGCTAAGCAGCAGAGCTTTAGAGATTGCTTTGTAAAGATCCAAAAAACATGACCTGTTGGTGGTCCACTAGGAGAGGCTTGGGGGAACAGTGCTTTAAGATATGGCCACATAGACCACCAGGAAAAAAAAATATAAGTAAAATTAGGTAATGGCCTTTTTATCAGATTCCATAAAAAGAGAAATGAAGATGTAAGTTACATACCCCAAATGGCAGCAGCTGGGATGTAGCCTTCCTCAAAGCGTGGGAAGAGGATGAGCTTTGGAATAAACACAGTGTTGTACAGCCAGATGAAAAAGATTACCCCAACACAGCACCAGCCTTGTGGGTCAATCACAAAATGTATAGGCAGCCCCATCCTTCATAGTCCCCACACGTCTCAGTAGGAAGCTGTGTCTCAGCACCAATCTGTACAGAGAGGAAGCCTTATTAGTCATATGCAGCACTTTCAACATTTAATATAACAATATATACAGTAATATAACAAAACCATTTACATTTAAAGCTCAAAGCTAAAATGTGGAATTGGATAACGTAAGAAACTACATATGATACCTGTAAGATCCAGGTTCCCTGCAGCAGTATTATTTTGCAATCAAAAGCATTTAGATGCTGTAGGATCAGATTACATGAGCTGAAATGCCTTCAGTTACCCATGATGCTCATGGAAACCATTGCGTCACTGGCTACCACACACAATGGAAATACAGTTGTATTATAAAGGAAATGCGAGGACACAAAGAAACTCTAAAGCTAGAGACCAATGGCAGGAATGGTAGCTACTATATTTTTTTTTCTGTTGCCATGGGAAGACCAGACAATAGTTTTAAACCAGTCCAACAGCCTGTTCCTCTGGCTTTGAGTACTGCATGGTGTACTGGCATTTGGATGTTGACTAGAACCGTAAATCTATAGGCCATACCCAGACAAATTCTATCACAGGATTCCCTTACCTTCAATGACGATACGAATATATATAATTATTGTGGCATGTGAGGTTCAGTACAATGGAGTAGTGAATATTAATAAAGCTTAGTGAGAAGGGGGTTTTTAAAAGAGAATAAACTTTTGTTGGAGACTGATGAGAAGGGTGCATGAGTGGAGGGTATGGAGGTATGCGATAAGGAGGGTCCCAAATTACTTGCATAGAAGGGTGAAGGGGGGGGGGGGTCACAGGTTGTGGGAAAGGGCAGTGCGCAAAGTGCATTCTGGGGCTGGTGCAGACAGGTTAGGGGGAGGACAGGACATGGAAGGGGTAGCGAATGACTTACATGAGGAGGGTGGAGGAGGCAGCTAGTGACAGACATGCAACCACCAGCCTCTATTTCCTCTTACTGCGGCTTTGGACCCCTTGCTTTCGTCAGCACACCTTTGGTCCAAATGCTGCCGTCCATGGGCACACAAGGTACTACTCTACTCCGTAGTGACTCCAATAGTGTCAGGGATGCTTAGGTGCGAGAGGAGAAGGAAGGAGAAGGAAGAAAATAGGAAGGAAGAGAACAATTGGAACCCAAGTGCTGGAGCCTTCCAGTGGGGCAGCTGCTCGCAACAGCGCAATCTTGGTGTAATGAAGATCTTACTAAACAGGCCAAATTTCCTTTTAAAATGCTGAGACAGACTATGCTGTTAAATAAGAGCTAAATCCTCCCAGGCAACTCTGTGTGCTAGGGAGGGTCTAGGGACTAACCTAATCCACCCCTCACACCATCAGCGAGCTCTGCACTGGAACAATACATTTTCTTACAGGAGCTTAATCTACTGGGAACAGGAAGGAAATATACATAAGTGTGGAAGTCAACCCCCCTCCCTCCAATAGGCAGCTGCTTCCTGCCTGTCATACAGAGCTCTGACCCTGATTTGGGAGGGTGACTTTAAAGTTGAATCCCAAACCAAGACCCAGGACTTTTGAGAAGAAATATGTTTTTACTATGACTTAAAGGGTTGGAGGACACCCCCTAAATGTGTCAATTTGTATCCTATATAAGGGCAATTCTTGGATGATTTTAAAGTTTCAATAAAGACGAACACGTGTGGTGGGCATGCTGTAGCTGGCGTCACGTTTCTGATGCATAGGAGAATGGACGCCTCTAAACTAGCTTGCAGCCCTGAATCTTGGTCTAAACTGGTTCCTGGTAAGCGATCTGATTTTTCTAATTCACTGAGTGTTTTTACTTTAGATCCCCTTTAAAGCGGACCAATCACATCCAATGGAAGGTTACGTTTAAAAAAAAAAAAAAAAAAAACATTTATCAACTCCCCTAAGTGTCCTGGTAATGAATTGGCTAAAAATACTCAAAAACAATTTTAGCTTCAAAGGAAAAAATTAGGGGAAAATTAAAACTTATTTTGGCTTCTATCTTCCATCTAGCACTATTTTTAACAGGCAATTCCTCAGCATGAGATTGCGAGGACAGGTACTTAAAGTGGACCAAAACCCCGCTACGTGAAACCTCCCAGATCACTCGAGGAAATTCACCTCATCCCAGTCCTAGGGCGCACTCGGAGCCGCTGAGCTATGCACGTCTAAGCGTCGTCTAAGGAGAGTGGCTCCGAGCCCGCTGGCGGCTGCATCCCCCACTTCCCTCTAACAGGGAGCGTGTCCGCGCTGGCCATCCAATAAGGTAAGCGTAGTGGGCGACCTGGGGGGTTTCACACAGCGGGGCATCCCAATTTTGGATCCCGCTGGGTTTTGGTTCACTTTAAAATCACTATAAAAAGGAACACCAAGCAGCAATGAGGGCAGAAAACATCCAAAATGGTCACATTCCTGGGGTGGGATGGGTTTTGGTCCGCAAAAAATGGTCTAATAATAGAAATCTCCATAAATACACTAGATGTTTGAGAAAAAGAATCCTTCCAAACTCACACTTTTAATGGCAGGAGGAATAATCAAGAGTGACAGGTTTGTAAACGTAAGATTCTGAGTTTACGGGGGCTGCTCAATTTCTATTTGCCTGCAGCTGAACGGATGTAACTTTGCTGGAGGTGCAGTTGCAGTGAATAGGAAACATGCAGCCACTGCAAAATGACTTAGTCAGATGTGTTCACTTACTGTATATGATGTGATAAAACAAAAGCCCTTGCATGAAGCAGTCACGGCTGGATCGCTGGCTATAATTTCTACACATCTCATTTATTATTTTGCCCTTGGTTACACTAACCCTTTATATAATGTTAATCTCAGGAGGATCTTGTACTGATCTAGAGAAGAGGTTCCCAACCGAGGGCAATTGCAAAATGGGAAGTGGAACGCCATGAAGAAAAGTTGGGAAACCCCAATCTAGAGGAACAAGGACACCAATAATTGTGAGGCTTCTATTAAGCAACAAAAGAATTCCCAAACCGCAGATAGCCAGCTGGCAGGGAGGGGTAATATAGATTTTTCCTGAACTGCAGCCATTCCTGTAAGCCATGTATGAGGAAACTGGCATTGTTAATTCATTCCTTTCCTGGTAGGGTAATATTAAATATTACACATATAAATGGATTGATAGAAGGGCTGGTTGGGAAAACGTAAAAGCTTTCCTGTGACATAGGATAGCCACCAGACAGAAGTCGTGATACTTTATGCAGTAACTGGATAGTACTTAAAAATGAATACATCTGGTCAGACATGAGAGGATCTGGCAATCAGGACACAGCCATATGTCTGATAACTGGTAACCGAATACCAGCGAAAAGTCATCTGTATGACAGCAGATTGTATCTTACAGATTTAGCCTGAAACTGCTACTCTTCAAAACAAACAATATGGTCTTACATGGGGCAATAGACACTTGCCTGGCACCATGTGTATGGCTTTCCAGCGTATAAATTCACACATACAAGTTTTATACCTGCTATGTAAACCGCCCTGGGTCCCCAGGAAACTGACCTTTTCCGTCAACTCCCTCAGATATAAACGGGGTGGAGCAAGAGCGGCCACATCCCCAGCATCTCTGGGATCAGGCACACTCCTGTGCCCCGGCCATTCATATAGACTGGAGACAGGAGCACACCTGCTTTCGCTACTGATTGCCGAGAGCAGAGCATTCATATGCACAGAAAACGGCTCTGATTGGATGAGAGCCTGTGCATGACCCATATTGGGATATATTGGGAAGCCTGGGGGTTTTCACACAACAAAGCATTTCAAATCAGGATGCCCCGGGGGCAAGGAACAAAACCCAGGATGGTAAAAAGCAGGTTTTGTTCCCCTTTAAAGGAGAACAAACCCCAGCGCAATCAACCCCTGTAGTATCCCAAATCAGCATGTCCTGCAGTGCTAACCCACCCTGGGCACCACGCAATGCACCTGCTTCCTAGCGCCCTTGCCGATGTAAACATCAGACAGCAGCATTCCCAGCTCCCGCCCCAGCCGTTAAGACTGTCACAAAGTGAGCAGTCTGCCGAAAATGGCTCCGATTAGACAAGAGCCTAGCCTTGCACCGTAGGACCACGAGGAGGCGGTTTTACTGGGCGATCGGGGGGGGGGGGGGGGGGGCAGTTTACCAAACACCAATATGGGATGCCCCAGGGGCAAGGAACAAAACCTGGGATAGTAAAAATCCTGGGTTTTGTTCTCTTACCTCTGCCACATTCCCACAGGACATTTGTGGTCCAGGTGCACTGCTTAGCAGAACCAATCTAAGCTTTCCTGTGCACCAGCTTGGTCTGCCCTAAGCATCAGCAGATTAAGCATAATATCCCTGGCACAGAGGTGCACACAAGTGGGTGGATGCAGCCGAGTCTGCAAACCATTCCAACGTGCTTAAAGGTACACCCTGGGCACACAAGACTGGAAGGTCCCTGAAATACACAGCTGGGGGATCCCAAGCAACAGACGCATCTACAGCAGCATATCCACACAGCATTGTGGAATTAGGCAAATATTGGGGCCAGGGTTTGACCCTCCCCCACCAGCATGCGGAGCAAAACATCTCTTTTCAGAATTCCCCCCCCCGACTAGTCCAGTCTTATTTGACTGCAGGGTAAATATGGGAGTAGCAGAGCCCGGCAGCCAGTTAGTGAGGAAGGAGACCCATCAGAAGATTTTGATCCAGCCAAGTGCTTATCACATGACATTGGTCCAGCCAGGTGCTGAGGTGGGGGATTTATCAGATAGCTGTGACCCCACCAGGTGATGAGGTAAGGGACATATTAGATGGTTTTGATTCAGCCAGGTGCTGAGGGGGGGGACCTATCACACGGCTGGGATCCAGCCAGGTGCTGAGGGGGGGGACCTATCACACGGCTGGGATCCAGCCAGGTGCTGAGGGGGGGGACCTATCACACGGCTGGGATCCAGCCGGGTGCTGAGGGGGGGGACCTATCACACGGCTGGGATCCAGCCGGGTGCTGAGGGGGGGGACCTATCACACGGCTGGGATCCAGCCGGGTGCTGAGGTGGGGGTCCTATCAGATGGCTGTGATCCAGCCGGGTGCTGAGGTGGGGGACCTATCACACGGCTGGGATCCAGCCAGGTGCTGAGGTGGGGGACCTATCACACGGCTGGGATCCAGCCGGGTGCTGAGGTGGGGGTCCTATCAGATGGCTGTGATCCAGCCGGGTGCTGAGGTGGGGGACCTATCACACGGCTGGGATCCAGCCAGGTGCTGAGGTGGGGGACCTATCACACGGCTGGGATCCAGCCAGGTGCTGAGGTGGGGGACCTATCACACGGCTGGGATCCAGCCAGGTGCTGAGGGGGGGGACCTATCACACGGCTGGGATCCAGCCGGGTGCTGAGGGGGGGGACCTATCACACGGCTGGGATCCAGCCGGGTGCTGAGGGGGGGGACCTATCACACGGCTGGGATCCAGCCGGGTGCTGAGGGGGGGGACCTATCACACGGCTGGGATCCAGCCAGGTGCTGAGGGGGGGGACCTATCACACGGCTGGGATCCAGCCAGGTGCTGAGGGGGGGGACCTATCACACGGCTGGGATCCAGCCGGGTGCTGAGGTGGGGGTCCTATCAGATGGCTGTGATCCAGCCGGGTGCTGAGGTGGGGGACCTATCAGATGGCTGTGATCCAGCCGGGTGCTGAGGTGGGGGACCTATCACACGGCTGGGATCCAGCCAGGTGCTGAGGTGGGGGACCTATCACACGGCTGGGATCCAGCCAGGTGCTGAGGTGGGGGACCTATCACACGGCTGGGATCCAGCCAGGTGCTGAGGTGGGGGACCTATCACACGGCTGGGATCCAGCCAGGTGCTGAGGTGGGGGACCTATCACACGGCTGGGATCCAGCCAGGTGCTGAGGTGGGGGACCTATCACACGGCTGGGATCCAGCCAGGTGCTGAGGTGGGGGACCTATCACACGGCTGGGATCCAGCCAGGTGCTGAGGTGGGGGACCTATCACACGGCTGGGATCCAGCCAGGTGCTGAGGTGGGGGACCTATCACACGGCTGGGATCCAGCCAGGTGCTGAGGTGGGGGACCTATCACACGGCTGGGATCCAGCCAGGTGCTGAGGTGGGGGACCTATCACACGGCTGGGATCCAGCCAGGTGCTGAGGTGGGGGACCTATCACACGGCTGGGATCGAGCCAGATGCTGAGGTGGGGGACCTATCACACGGCTGGGATCCAGCCGGGTGCTGAGGTGGGGGTCCTATCAGATGGCTGTGATCCAGCCGGGTGCTGAGGTGGGGGTCCTATCAGATGGCTGTGATCCAGCCGGGTGCTGAGGTGGGGGTCCTATCAGATGGCTGTGATCCAGCCGGGTGCTGAGGTGGGGGTCCGATCAGATGGCTGTGCTCCAGCCGGGTGCTGAGGTGGGGGTCCTATCAGATGGCTGTGATCCAGCCGGGTGCTGAAGTGGGGGGCATATTTGATGCCTTTGATCCAGCCGGGTGCTGAGGTGGGGACCTATTAGATAGCTTTGATCTGGGTGAGACAACGTTGTATTGAGCATCATTAGACATACAGCTGGCCATTAGCCATGGCTACTGACATGCTTCTCCAGGCTCTCCCCTTGTAAGGCAGCCTACCATTTACCCCAGCCACACCTATGTGAGAAGGAAGTGAGGCTTCACCTTCGGCATGGGCAGGCGCCTGTCCCTCACAGCAGACTGAGGGGCTATTTCTACTCACCGAGCACACCCTGCCCCGGGCCTGGCGCTCACAAGCGGGTGAGCTGTGGAAGACTCACTGACATGTCCCTGAACTCCTTCCTATTCCCGGCAGCCACACACCGTCCACCACCCCGCACTCCAAACAGCGGGCGGCCCCAGCTACTATACACACGACCGCCGCTTCCTCTTCCTGCCCGCCAGCCAATCGCAGCGCTGTCCCCCGTCTACGTCACCCAGCCTCTCTTCAGGGGCACGCCGCCCGTCTCGCTGCCATAGCAACAACTTCACCTTCCCGGACAGGGAAGCTTGCTGCTTGTTACTGATTCCTGCTTCAGCCCAGAGCATGGCCGGCCCATGGGGTGCGATCCCGCCTTCCCTAACCCTCCGCTAGGAGGCAGCATCCATCCTAGCTCCTAGCTGGCTCAGCAGCTCTGCCCAGACTCCCTTTCCCTGAGGCACTGCTGGGAAACATATATGTTTACTCCATTCCTCCATTTCCTTGTTCCCCCTATTTGTTCTAATCTCTCCAGTCTCTTTTTTCATCTTCTTTTTGGCTCCAATTTCTTTCCCACATTGCCTCCTTCACCTATTTTCATACTTCTCTACTACTTCTTTTCTACATTCCCTTCTTCTGTCCATTTCACGTTTCTGTCATAACCATCTTTCCTCCATTGCCATCCTCTTTCTTTCTCACATTTTCACATTCCATCCTTCCTTATCTCTAATTATCTATTATGCCTTACTCTCTCACCCCTCGCCGTATTACTTCCTCCTTCTCTTTATTTTTCACTTCACATTCCTGTTGTCTTTTTCCTCTTTAGTTTACCTTTCCTCAGTGGCGTACCTACAATCCTATGAGCCCCAGAGCAAACTCTGGATTGCCACCCCCATAGTTTCAGATATACAGGAAGTCCCACCCCCATAGTTACAGGTACACAGGAAGCCCCGCCCCCATAGTTTCAGGTACACAGGAAGCCCCACCCCCATAGTTTCAGATATACAGGAAGCCCCACCCCCATAGTTTCAGATATACAGGAAGCCCCACCCCCATAGTTACAGGTACACAGGAAGCCCCACCCCCATAGTTTCAGGTACACAGGAAGCCCCACCCCCATAGTTTCAGATATACAGGAAGCCCCACCCCCATAGTTTCAGGTACACAGGAAGCCCCACCCCCATAGTTTCAGGTACACGGAAAGCCCCACCCCCATAGTTTCAGGTACACAGGAAGCCCCACCCCCATAGTTTCAGATATACAGGAAGCCCCACCCCCATAGTTTCAGGTACACAGGAAGCCCCACCCCATAGTTTCAGGTACACAGGAAGACCCACCCCATAGTTTCAGGTACACAGGAAGCCCCACCCCCATAGTTTCAGGTACACAGGAAGCCCCACCCCCATAGTTTCAGGTACACAGGAAGCCCCACCCCCATAGTTTCAGGTACACAGGAAGCCCCACCCCCATAGTTTCAGGTACACAGGAAGACCCACCCCATAGTTTCATGTACTCAGGAAGCCCCACCCCCATAGTTTCAGGTACACAGGAAGCCCCACCCCCATAGTTTCAGGTACACAGGAAGCCCCACCCCCATAGTTTCAGGTACACAGGAAGACCCACCCCATAGTTTCAGGTACTCAGGAAGCGCTCCATGTGACTACCTGTCACCCTGCCCTGTTGCAACACCTGTTCGGTTGTATAATGTCTCCAGAGCCAGCTAATCCACCTCCTCTCTGTCTGCTATACTCACCTAGCTGGTGATCCCATGGTGCATGCACAGGTTACACGCCAACAGTCAGACACAGATGTCTATCTGAGTGGCCAGCCTGGGCACACATTGCTACTATGGTACCACATGGAGTGGTGTTCCCCTGCAGCCTTTAATGGCTGGCAAGAACAGCCGTCTCAGCTTAGAGGGAATTGGGGGCAATCAAACTTAGATTAATGCACCAAAACCCAACCAACCCCAAGGGTTTTATCCCCCCCCCCCAGGCCCCTAGATGGTGGCTGGTGTACATGCAGATCGGTAAGTATGCTCTCCATCCAGAACAGCCTGAAGGATTGCTTCATTGTGGACCAAAACTCAAAATCATGGACTGATCCCAAGGGGGCAGCTACATTTCTTAGGGATTCTATGGCAGCGGCCTATGGTAATCAGCAAAATACTCTGCCTAGGCACACAGAGCGGAGGCAGGGTGCCACTGCTGATTGTTGTTGATCGGGGCATCCAGGGATCCTGGAAGTGGGTGAGCAAGGGTTCGGATGTAGAGGGGCAGGCTCCAGGGCATCCCAAATATGGATACCCAATAGGGATCATACTTTGTGGCCGTTAAATGCTATTTAACATTTAGGGCCCTTTTAAAGTGGACCAAAACTCAGGATTTTGACTATCCCCCGACTGGGGGCGCCCCACTTTGTGAAACCCCCCAGATCGCCTGAAGAAACTCACCTCTTGCCTGCCCTGTGGTGCATGCGCGCCTCCAAACGTGCTGGCGGCCACATCCCCCTCTTCCCTGCTAGAGGGATCACGGGCATGTGGCCCGCGCATGCGGCGTTGGAGCGGGAACAAAGGTGAGTGAACGGGGCAGCCGGGGGGGTTTCACACAGCTGGCATCCCGATTTTGGATGCCCTGGGGGGAGGGAATCGATTGGCCCAGGATGCCCCGGGGGGAGGGAATCGATTGGCCCAGGATGCCCCGGGGGGGGGGAATCGATTGGCCCAGGATGCCCGGGGGGAGGGAATCGATTGGCCCAGGATGCCCGGGGGGGAGGGAATCGATTGGCCCAGGAATCTATCGAGGTGGGTTTTTAGCCACTTTTAAAGTGGACCTATCACCAAGGTTTTAACTATCCTGGTGATCAGTCCCTGGGGCATCCTGATTCGGGATGACCCACTGCGTAAAATCGACTGCATCTGGTGAAATATTGGGAAAAGGCTTCAGTAAAAAAAGAAACCGGTGTTTTTTTTGGAACTAGGCTGGGAATAGAAGGTGACAACATAAAGTTCCTTTCTGGGTATAGGATCACTCTAAAAGGCAGCTTCCCCCACCAGAGGACATTTATACGTTTCTCTTATAAGGTAAAAAGAAGACCCTTACAGATCTCAAAAGGAGAGGCGGTTGTTTCCAGATCAATCATATTTAACTAAAGGGTTTACTCATCAAGGGATAGCGGCAGGTAGCGCCTCGTAGCGGCAGGCAGCGTCTGGTGAACGCTGGGCGCTGTATGCAATACCACATTTATGAGGGCGATTCTGGTGAGCGACTCTAACAGCGCCATGTAGCGTACGATTCATCCTTACAGGCATGTCAGCCTATAGCGCCGGTGCTCTAGCTTCCAGAGCGCCAGGTATGACCTGTTGCTACCTTTCACTCTCCCATACTTTTCAATTGATGTTCCTTTTCTTTTTACATTTTTTTTTCTCTCAAATAATTGTGTCACCTCTCCTGGCCTAGAAAAAGTCATTTTTGAAAACTTTATAGATTTTTTTATATTTTTATGCAGAATTGCTATTACAGGTCTGGCATTAAAGTATTAATGTCACAATGTTACAACAATGCCATTCCATGTGTTTTCGCTTTGTTACTGGTGGATATGTGTTCAAAAACAGACTTTAATCACACTGCGTCTGCCGCTCTAAGCTATAGCGACCAGATCCAGAGCGCCTACACTGTGAGTCTGTTTTTTTTGTTGAATATGGTGTGAGTTGAGAGTCGGTTGCAATGAGCTGGCGCTACCTCTCGCTTCCTGCAACGCTGTACTGGTGTTAGAACGCCCAACATACATCTCATTCATCAACAGCATATAATAGCGGTCGCTCTAAGCGCCTCTGTATAGGCGCTCATCTGCCGATACCTGGCGCTAGTCATGAATCAGCCTGCCCGATTTTCGAAAAAGGAATTGGAAAAGCGAGATAAAGTTCCATCCATTCCAAGGATTCAGGATACTTACAGGCTGATTCATTAATAGCGCCAGGTAGCGACAGATGAGCGACAGTAGCGTTATTTTCACAGCGCACGCTAGTAGTCGCTGTGCTTGGCCGTTGTTCGGCTGTTGACAGCGACTCAGTCGGTGTGCGGTAATGTTGAATACGGGGTTAGGAGTCGCTGTTTGACAGGTTCCGCGCTATTTAAAAAAAACATGTTTTTCAAAACATTTTGTAATATGAATACATTAATATCAGACCTGTAATATCAATTCTGCACAATTTTTTATTTTTTTTTTTTACCTTAAAAAAATATCTAACATTGCAGAAGTGGTCACAGAATTTTTGACATTTAAAAAAAAAAAAAATTAATAGCAATTAATTATGAATATTTAAAGATTGCTCCATTGAAATGCATTGGAGAGCGCCAGGTAGCGAGAGGTCATACCTGTCGCTGTTCAAGGTCGCTCGCTGGCGCTGTGGGGTGAGGCTGGAATAATGATGAATGAGTCGCTATCTGGCGCTCTGTCAGTCGCTAAGCAGGATCGGCTTGATAAATGTGTGATTGCGGAGGGGAGCCGGCGTTCTCGTGGCGGTGAGCGTCATTACCGTTCACCATTCGCTACCTGGCGCTATCCCTTGTTAAATAAGGGCCAAAATATCCATTTCCAGCAGATGATTAAGTTATGGTCATTCCCGCTGGAAGTGGTTGATCTGGTCTCGGGTTATCCAGACAGAAGGCTATTCCAACATCCGATAGTGCTTCCCACAGGGACTCGGTTAACAAGAGTATAAATCAATTATCCAGACATACTTTTCTATTATTGGTTCTGCCTTGCATCCGACCTCTGCAGTTTCTATGGCTACTATGGCAAGCAAAAGATAAACAATTGAGGGATCAGCCTTAGGGAAGACATTCCCATAACCCCAATCTTCAGCTTGTTAAGTTAAATCTGGAAGTTTACAGTTATATAATCCATGGACCACATAATAAAGTGGAACGTTAGGGCTTTAGCTCTGTTGGTTTCCAGGTGGTGCTCATTTTTTTTTTTAAACAGTGGTTTGCTGATGCTTCCTCAAAGAAGACCTTAACTTTTGTGGAAGGTAATTTGTTTAGTGAGTGCCTCAATTATATTGTTAAGAGGGCAAGTGGTGGAAAATAACCACTAGGCTTCCACAGAAGTCTAACCTTTCTTTTTGCAGATTCCTGGTCCTTTCTAGGTGGCCGGACCCTGGATATTACAGAGACAGGGAATGATAGAAAAATATTTCAAGGGGCAATGATCAATTGCATAGCTATGCATAAATTATGTTAAACTGGGTTCACACCTTGTAGGAACTGTATTTTGAAGTGTGTGTTATATTAATGTATCTAGTGTATTTTACTACGGGAAAGAAAGTATGTGGAATACATTTTATTTGACCTGCCATTTTTGTTTGGTTTGACCAATGCATTTTCAGGTGGGACGCAAGACCGAAGAAAAACCTTTACAAAGATCTTTATAAAACAAGTATTTTGTCACTGCAGCATTTAAGCCATGTATTATGTAAGACATTATGGAAGCTGAGTTTCCAATGATATGAGAAGTGATATAATTAGCCTAAGCTCTAATTATCATCAGGTTGTTCATTGTCAGTGTTTGATCAGCTGTTCTTCCTAATATCAGACTGCTTGACAAGCACACAATGGTCTAGAATAAATGCTATTCTGTGTATTAAAGAGGAACATTGGATATCCGATGTTCCACTCCCTGGGGCATCGTGAATTGTGTTGCCCAGCTGTGTAAAACCCCCCAGATGCCCCCTTTCACTCACCTTCGCCGCATCCTGGCTCATCTGAGCGGGCAGCATGGTCACGAGATGGCTAGGAGGTGACCAGGGGATGCGGCCGGTGGCGCACTTGGCTCTCTTCACCACCGTTCTGATGCTTAGGCCCTTATTTAACAAGGGATAGCGCCAGGTAGCGAATGGTGAGCGAACGGTAATGACGCTCACCGCCACGAGAACGCCGGCTCCCCTCCACAATCACACATTTATCAAGCCGATCCTGCTTAGCGACTGAGATAGCGCCATATAGCCACTCATTCATCATTATTCCAGCCTCACCCCACAGCGCCAGTGAGCGACCTTGAACAGCGACAGGTATGACCTCTCGCTACCTGGCGCTCTCCAATGCATTTCAATGGAACAATCTTT